>OY751561.1:4989834-5582334 GCA_963572285.1 Caenorhabditis drosophilae | reverse complement strand
ACAGAGAGAGAGAGAAAAATATATTTTAGACATTTTCAAGTTATCCCAAAAACTTTTTCTGAACGGATATAATTCATAAAATTATAAAAAAAACTCACAAATTTTTATTCTTCCTCGACGTTGGTTTTTTTTTGGCTGTGAAATTGTGAATTTAAATTTCAAATTAATTCAAACCAAAAAAAAAGAAGAGAAAAACTAAAAAATAAAATTAATTTTAATTTCAAAATTTATTTTTTCAATAAAATCCTTTTAAAAAATTATTCAACAAATATTTTTCTTTTTCTTCTTTTATTTTGATTTTTAGGTTTTAAATAAAATAAAATTCAAGAAATGTTTTGATGTAAATGAAGCTCAGGTTTCAGGTTCATTAGGCTTTGTATCTGGGGAATTCATTAAAAATTTTATTTGCAACGTGTGTGTCGAATACGGTATTCGAAGCAACGTCATAAAAAGCCCATTAAAAAAATAATAAAACGTATATATTCGTATCAACAATCAATAAAATCTCAATCATGGATTTGATGACTTCGTTTTATATTTTTGTGCCTCGAAGGATCAGGCTGAGCCATAAACCCAAGTTTATAAGATTCTTCTGATTAATGACTGAATTCGGTGATCAAACTACATAAAAATATCAGACTTTCGTAACCCGTAAAGATTCTTTTTAATATTAAAAGCAACAGAGAGTCCGATAAAGGTGTTGGTTCACCAATAATTCGTGGGCGTTGTTTAACCTTAACGAGAAATTCGATGGAAAAAAAAAATCAATATTTCTATAAAATAAATCGGGAATAATTTATTTCTAACCGTCACAAGCAAAAGTTGAATCAGAACTACAAGTAAAAGAGAAAAAAAGAAGAAGAAGAAATACAATTTAAGAATCCACTGAATCAGAATCCTTATCGATTTTCGACTTCAAATAAATCAAATCTCGATTTGAAAGAACATCGGAAATTCGAAGATCAAAATTGTTTAAACGTTTTCGAGCTTCAAAAATATTCCGATAAGCCGCTTTTTTATAAATCAATGGAAGCGAATTCAATAATAAATCGATATCCGAATCAAAAGTATCCAAAGGAGTTGATTGACATAAGAATTTCGATGTATCCATCAATTTCCAAGAAGAATTTCCCATCTATAAAAATAAGATTAATTAAATAATTAATTTTAATTTTAATTTAAATTAAATTACATTGATTGGTTCTTTTAATTGTTTATTATTTTCAAAACTTTGTCCACAATTTTCCAATATTTCTGAATGAATCTGAAAAAAAAAATGGTTTTTTTTTTGAAATAAATAAAAAATGAATCAAATTCACCTGATAAGTTGTATTAAAAGGTGCAAAATTAATAAGTTTACAATTATAAATTAATGGTTTTTGTTTTGACATAAAATAAATATTCAAAAATGAACAATTAATTATAATTAAAATATGACAGGATACGGTAAGTTGAAGATGATTACATGAATCAATTACAACAATTCCTTTAACTGCTCCAAGAGTTATTCCTTTACAATGCTCAAGAGAATGTAAAAAAACAGATTCTGTTCTAAATTTAAAAAAAACAATTTTTTTAAAGAAAAAAAAAGATTAAAAAACCTTAAAGGAACAAATACAAACGATGCTTTTGGTTTATCATGACAAATTCTGAGATGAATATTTGAAAATTCTTCTTTTCGAAGAAGCTTCAAATTATTTGAATTTTTTGTTTTCTCAAATCATTTTTTACCTCGAATTTATTAATATTGTGTAAATGCACAACTCTTCGACTATTATGAGCCAATGTTGTTCGACGAAATGAATTACATCCTGGTGTTATTCTATCAAATGGTATCTCATCGATGTGATAAGGATCAAGAATGATTAAATTTGAAATGATCAAACACAAAGTTGAAATCTGAAATTTTTTTTTCTTTTTTTTGGTGCAAAAAATGATTTGAATTTCTCACCGAATTAATTTCAGTATATTTTTCAAATATTAAAGGAAGAATTTCAGATATTCGTCGAACACTGCTTTTATTTGATACCGAACCGGATTTTTGTTTTACAGTTCCTTCAAAAAAATCATCCAAAAAAATAAAATTCTGAAAAAAGAAAAAAATTTTCTTTTTTTTTCTTCTTAAAAAACTTGTTTCTCGCAAATTTCATCAAAAATCTCTTTGTCATTTTTTAATTTTGGATAATTTAAAAAATATAAAATTTTGAAAATTTTATCTGAAAATTAAATATTAATTGATTTATCTGGAAATTTAAAAAAAAAATTCCTACGCATTTTCTTGATGACCAACATTAAAATATGTTCAGCTCGACTTTTGATTTCAACATTTTCAGTTTTTTGTTGAAGCGCAGAAAAAATTACAGAAAATATTAAAGATTTCAGAACGACTTTATCCTCAAAGAAAACATTTTTATTTTTTATTTAACCAATAAAATTTTTAAATTCTAAAAACAAACTTTAATTTTTGCATTCTGATAAATTGCTTCAGCAAAATTTTCATGAATTGTTCCATTAAAACATTGAAAAAAATCAGAAAATCTATTAAAAAATGCAATAAAAAATGCAATAAAAAATAAAAAAGACCGTACCGAATTGTTGAATTATTGGAATATTTTTTAATGAGATTCAAACAAATCATATAAAAATGCTCAAACTCCAACTTTGGTTGATTTTCATTAATAATTGGAAGAAAATATTGAAGAGAACGATTTGAACGAATCCATAAATAAATATTCGTCGTTGTCATTTTTTTGTAACAAAAATACGATTTGACAACACAAAAATAAATGACAAACAAAAACTTTTGGAAAAAAGAAAAAAAGAAAAAAAAAAGAGTTGGAATTTTTGTTGTCATGGAAACCATTCTTTCACCCAAACAAGATGAGCGAATGTATGTAACTATTAAAAATTGGTTTGTTTATTCACTCGTAAAAATAAAACAAAAATCACTGAACAATTTTAACCAAAAAATAAAAAATAAATAAAAATGGTTTTTAGTGTCTTTTTAAACTATTTTAACCCTGTTTTATGACAAAAAAAAACGGAAAAAATTTTTTTAAAGACGAGAATTTGGTAAAAGAAGCATTGAATTTCTTGGGATTTCGCCGTGCATTGGCAGATTTGGTGTTGGTGGCAAAATTCGCCGTTTGTTTTTTAAAATTCGTTGATTTTGATTTCTTTGATTTTCATATGAAAATTGATCTAAACGAGTCGCGTAGATTGGTCTTTTTGTTGATTGATTTGGTATTTCGTCATCAATTTCAGCTTCATCATCACCACCCCCACTATCATAATCATCCACATAATCATCATAATCATCGTCATCATAATCATTGGTGTTATCAAATATTGCTCGACGAGAATTTCTTGATATTTGTGGTTTTTTGATTTTTTGATTTGGATGACATTGAGATGCTGATGTTGATGAATTATTAAAATATTGAGATTGATGTTGATCAGAAGCTGGTGAAAAATCTAATTGTGTAGATCGAGTAGAAGATGTTGGAAGAATAATCTGAAATTCTATTTCAAGATTTGAATTATTAAAAAAAAGAAAAAGAAAGTTGAATTCGACTTTTGGTTCGTCTTCAATTATTTCATTTCCAATCATTTTTTGTTGTGGAACAAAATGGAGAACGGCATCATCAATTTCTTCTTTGATTCGAATTGGTTTATCTCTACGACTTCGATTATTTGCATTTATTAATCTCTCACCAAACTGAATTCAAAACAAATTGTTTTTTCTTCGTTTTTTTTTTTTTGGTTGAAATACTTTTACTCGAACAACTGAATTCCACATTGAACTTACGTGCCAATACCAATGCCAATAAACGTAAAGCTTAAAACTCGATTTGGTTGATGTTTTCAGGGTAAAAATGCGAGTTTACCAGGAAAAAGTTGAGACCAGTTCCGAAGAAATAAATAAAAATTGGAGCTAATGGTGCCGCTTGTGGTTGAGCTAATACAATGACAATTCGAGGAAGAGCAGCTAAAAGAAGTACAAGAAGGCAAATTCCATAAGCTGATTGCTGAAAATGTTTGATTGCAAATTTTTCATTTTTTCTCTTCTTCTTTTTTTTAATAAATCAGAACTTTTTTTGTCGAAAAAAAAATTCGAGAATTTTCATTCCCTCAGTTTCCCTCATTTTTAAACGATGAAGACGACATTTCAATCCAAATTAAAAATATCGCCGTTAACTATGTATATTGTTGTCTAATTCTCTTCAAATATATTTACTCTATCATTTTTGCACTTTTATAAAATTCATCTTTTTCTCTGCGTTTTGTTATGTTTCTTTTCTCTGCGCTATCTCATTTTTCTTCACTCTTCTCAAACAAACTGAAATCGTTCTGTTCGTTTTTTTTTTTTTTTTTGCAATTTTATTTCATTAGAAATTGACAATTTCTCATAGAATAGCATTTATTTTTGAGAGATTTTGATAGAGAGAGAGAGAGAGAGAGAGAGAGAGAGAAAAAAAGGAAAAAAAAAAACGTTTTTTTTTCTTCTCTCTGTTTCTCTTCCTCTTCCTCTATCTCTCTCTCTCCCCCACTTTTTTCTGGTTGCGCACCCAGACCGGGGGGAAAAAAAGAAGAGTCGAGAATAAACAAAACAAAAAAAAAACGCAAAACGTTGCGAAGTTTTTTTTTATTTGTTTATTTGATTTTATACACAAAAAAATAATGGTTTTATCGATCATCGGCACCCAAATTATCACCGGACACTAATCCGGTTGGGAAAAGAAAGAAAAAAAAAAGAAAAAAGTCGCGAATATTTTTAAAATTAAACATTTTTTTAGAAAAATATTTTTTATAAAAAATATCGAAAATTGTTTTGGATTTTTTGGAATTTTTTTCAGATTTGGTTTTTTTTCTGAAAATATTCATAAAACCTTTTTATTTTTTTTTTAATAAAATTAATTGTTCTTCCTCTTCTTCTTCGTCTTCTTTTTTTTCAATCCCCAAAACTTTTTGCAAAAAATATTCTCGGCTTTTCAAATCGAACACATTTTAGCAATTGTCGCGCTGATTTTTTTTCTTCTCCCACAGCCTCCGTCTTCTCCCACAGCCTCTGTCTTCTTCTTTTTTTTTCTATCTTACAACCGATGAAGAAAAAAAAGCGCCGATTCGAAATCTTGTTCAACGTAATTTTTTTATAGTTAACAGAGAGAGAGAGAGAGAGAGAGAGAAGGAGAGAGAGAGAGAATTCGAAAAATACTATATGTTTATAATGAGTGTGGCTGACGCGTATACAAAAAAAAACCTCCGACGACCGGTCTTCTCGGGGTTTTTTTTATTTTTCTTCGTTTATGTTTCTTAATTTCTTTGCACTTTTTTAATGGTTTTTTTCTCGAAACCTCTTCATCTTCTCTACTATTTCCCGCATTTTTTCTTTCGCCTGGGGGCGCCCACCCAAGTCATTTTTTTTCGTGAAAGTGCAAAAAAAGAGTGTGGATTTATGAGAGAAATAGACATTTTGCTTTTTATTTGATATTATTACGGTTGAAGACGAAAAGAAAGAAAAAAAAGAGAACCCTGGTGGCAAAATGTTTTATGTGTTCCAAATTCTTCTCTTTCTTTTTTTTCTTTTTTTTAATTATTTTTTTCTTGGATTATAAAAAGTTTATCTGTAATAAGAAGAAGAAGAAGAAGAAGAAAAAAAATCAATAAATCAATAAATAAAACCTGGACTAAAAGTGGCCAAAAATAACAAGGTTTTGGATGTGACAAAAATGCTGATGGAATTGAGCAAATCAATGATGTTGAATGAGAAATGCACCATATCAACCTTCCAAATCCTAACATTTTTTCCTTTTGTTTTTCGAAACAGAAAAAAAAAACTCTTTCTTACCACCATCTAAATATTCAGCCACACATCCTCGAATACCCCAAAGGTAATGAAAAAGTCGAACGTCAAAAATAACAGCATCGACGGCTTCAAGTGGTAAACTTCCTTCCAAAAAGTCACATTTTAAAATCTGAAAATTAAAGAAAAAAGTTTTTTTTCGTAAAAAAAAATTTTTGAAAATAAAAAACCAACTTTGCTATGAATTAAATATGAATTAATATGTTGAGCAACAGCCCAAAAACAAACCATTAATTGAGCCAAAGAAATAATTAAACAAATATGCGAATTAAGAAATCTAAAATATTTCCTTTCCTTTTTCCGTTTTTTTTTAAATTTTTTAAATAAAAACCATTCATTACCTGTGACCAATTAATTTGGTGCATTCGTCTCGCACTTTGAGCAATGTCATAATGAAAGTTCATTTTGATTTTAATACATTTTTATTTTAAAATTTTTACTCAGAAATAAAATAATCATAACTTTTTTGATTAACTTTCTAAAAAAAAAAATTGGAGAATAATAAATCTTAATTTAATTCAGAAAAATTTTGTGTGGAGAATATTAAAAAAATATTTTAAAGAATAAAGCTTAAAAAAATCAGCTTTCACTTAAAAATTAACCTTATTTCAGTTTTTTCTTTCAAAATATGAAAAAAAAATGTTTTTCTTGAATAAAAATAATCAAGATTTGATTTTAGGTTTTTTGAGTGAGAAAAAAGCAACATTTTTATCGCGTTAAATCAAAAAGAGAAGAAAAAAAAGGCTGAAAAGCCAGTGAAGACCTCTCAATTTTTAGAATCCGGTGGGAATTCGGCAATTTACCAAATATCAAAGATATTTTGCCCTCAACGTCAACCGAAAACGGGAAACAGCCCAGCCAAAAAAAAAAAAAACTAGAAATTCTCACCCCCTCCCTCTTTTTGAAAAATGAGAAAAAAATGTTCTAAAAAATTGAGAAAAAACTATCAAAATGAAGGAATTTGACAAGAAGGATTTCAGTTGGTGTTTGGATGTACAAAATGGGAGGAGGAGGAAGAGGTCGCCAAATGTCTTTTGGGATTTGTTGTTTGATGAACAGAAAAAAAGTCTTTTTTTTTTGTTCCATTTTTCGGTATCTGAAATTGGAAAGAATAAAACACACAATTTTTTCTTGCCAATTTAAATAGATTTCAGAACTTTGTTTGACCAAATTGAATTGGAAGAACAAAAACACATTTTTGTTTTAGAAATTTTACAAAAAAAAAAAAAAAAAAAAGGAAAATGAAATGACATTTTGAAATGCATCAAATAGTTTTTTTTTCAAGAAGAAGAACATTTTTTCTTCTTCTTGAAAAAATAAAGAAATTATTTATCAAATAACTTTTTCAATATTTTTTTCTTATTTTGAATAAATTATTGTCTAATAAAATTCCTTTTTTTTTTCTCTCTTTATTTATTTTAAAAATTAAAAAAACCTTAAAAAAAATGTTTTTCTAAACTTTTGCTTCATTTTTTATAAAAACAAAACAAAATAAAAATGTTGAAAAATTCTAAAAATCATGAATTTCCAACTAAATTTCATGGGAATTCGTTTTAATGCTGAAATTCTGAGAATTTTTCGTAAAAACTTTTTTGATTTTTGATTTGAATTCAAATTTAGTTTTTTTTTTTCAGTTCCACAATTTTTAAAATTCAACATATTTTTCGAATTTTTTCCCGATGGAAAAAGGCGAATTTCCAAAATTTGTGTTCGATTCAATAAAAATTAATTTGAATTTTAAGCAAAAATGTAATGAAAAAAATAATTTTCTTCAAATTCATTTGTTCTTTAATCCTGTTCAAATTTAAAAAAAAACGAATTATTTCTTTATTAATCAGATAAAAAAAAGAAAGAAAAAAGATTCACTGGAATGAAAAGATTCTTGACTTGACTAAAAACGAATCGTCTCATAATTTAAAAAAAACGAAAGGCGGCAAGCTGAAAAAAAAAATTAAAATAAAGAAAAAGCTTATTTTAATTATTATTATTATTATAAATCAAAACTCGTAATTGGCTTAAATCTATTTTTTTTTTGAATTTTTTTTTTAATTTTAATAATCTCAATTTATAATACCAGAAATTAAAAGCAAATGACCAATAATTAAAAAAAAAGAAAGAAAGAAAGGAAGCAAAATTACAGTAATCTACAAGGTTATTTTTCAAGGAAAAAAAAGGGAAGAAAATGATTTCTACTGCTCAGTTTTTATAACAGAATTATTGTACAAATTTCCAATGTCAACATTTGATTGTGACATAAATGGAAATTGTAAAAATGGATTCGATTTCAAAAAATTCGAAGCGAAATTTGGCTCAGAATTGAATTGTTGTAATTGTGGAAAATTTAAGCAAAGTCGTTGAGCAACTGAGAATATATCCAACGTTGAATTTTGCTGAATTTCTCCTGGTGATAATGTGGTTGTTGCGGGGGTGGCGGGGGTGGCAGATGAGGATAAATTGGAAATGATTGGAATATTTGTTGATGAAATTGTTAAATCAGATGGAGCATCATTTTCTGGGCTCAAATTACGTGGTGAAATCTAAAATAAAAGAAAATTAAAAATAAATTGGTTTTTTTTTTTTAAATTACTTCGTCATCTTTTAATGATGGGCTCAAACTTGAAATACTAACACAATCAGTTTGATTTGAAATTGAATTACTATTTGTACCAATCGATGTTGGATTATTTTCTGATGATTTTCGCCGTAATTCTTTTCTTTTATTTGCAAACCAATTTGAAACAACTTGAGGTGATACAATTTCTTTTGGCATAAGTCCAATTCCTTGAAGAAAAAAAAAGAATAAAAATCAATAAATCGATCTGATCAATTTGAATACCTTTTTTATCTAATTGTAACATATGATTGCATGCCGTCGCAATTTCGACTCGTCTTGATAAATCAGGAAATGGTGTTTGAGCAAAAAAGTTTTCCAACATTCGAATTAGAATCGGTCGAAAAACGTATCTTTCTCTTCGTTGCGGGACCAATTCACCATCACCATTTGTTTCCAATCTTGTTGATGGATCAGCAAGAAAAGCGGCTAATTTTTCGGGATGACGTCGACAATTTAAATACCAACAATAAATATTTTTTCGACAACGAAGCGAAAGTTCTCGATGATTTCCATTAAGTAATTTTGAAATATATGGTTGACTAACACCTGTCATCATTGCTACCGTAGTTTGTCGTAATGAATATTGAATAATAAAAGTTTTCATATCCAAAATACAAGCTTCTTCTCCTTGTTTCATAAATTCTTCTAATTCATTTGGATTATCCAATGTGGTTATTTCTTTCATCGGAGTTCGTTGACTTCGAATTGGTCGTGGTGCTGATGAACAAATTTGGTGCTCAAATCCTTTTGGTGACGATGACGTTCCAGCCGGAATAAATACCGATGTGGTTGTAAGTGGTGGTAGTGATGGAAGTGAAAGAGTTGATGGTGGTTGAAGTGGAAATGATGGTGGTGGTGTCGATATTGATGATGATGATGATGACGATGATGAAGCTGATGAAGCTGATAAAACTGTTGATGATACAGTTATTTCTTCATTTGGCTGCTTAATTTGTGCTGCTACTGGAACGGTTTGAACTGTTAATCGATCAATTGTCGATGGTGATTTTATTATTGATTGATTTGACAATTGTGGGGATGTTGAAGGTGTTGAAGTTGATGTCAAATGTTGAGCAAGAATTGGAGAAAAAATATTTCGATTTTGTTGAATAATTTCTTTATTATTATTATTATTATTATTTAACGACGGGCTATCAACCTTTTCAAGCTCATTGAACGCCTAAAATAAATCAAAAATAAATTATGACGAATAATTATAAGTTTTCATTCAAAAAAAAAGGTTTCAGAACAATTTTCTTTTTCGGGTTTTCAGTTAAAATGATGTATATTTGAATTATTAAATTTATATAAATTATAGGCTTTTTTTTTTAAATTTCTAAGCTTTTCATTTTTTTTATTTTTAGAAAATCAGGTTTTCTTTTTGGTTCACATCACTTTTTTGTAACGAATCAAACTAAAATCAAACCTTTAATATTTGATCCGGTGAAATTCCAGTCGTTCTTAATCGTCGTATCAATTCCAATTGTTCTACTGTGAATAACATACTGAAAATGTAAAAATAGCACAAATCAAACTTAAATAACAAAAATGGTACAATTTTAGTCATATAAACGAGTATAATTGATAAAAAAAATTGTTTTCAATTTTATTTGGACCGTAAGAATGGAATAAAATAAAAATATTAAAAATAATAATAATAATAATAATAATAAAAATAATAAAAATGAACAATGCTTGTGTAAAAAAAAATAGAAAAAGTGTGATATGAAAATTTAAAAAATTAAAAAAAAGAAAAGAAAAAGAGTTCTGATTTTTAATGATAAAATTGTTTTTAATAAATAATTTGATTATTTGGTAAAAGTTTATTACAAGTTGAAAAAAAAAATGATCTCGAAATGATCAAGTGTGGCAAATTCACCAAAAACCCGAACCCCAACTGGGCGGAGTTTGCAACAAAAGTGCGACGAACAAGAAAAACGAAGAGAAAAAAAGAAAAAAAAAACAAAAAAAAAAAAAGAAAAAGAAGAAAAAACCCTCAAAGTGTCTGTTTCTTTTTATCGAAAAATCGAGGAGGGGCGGCGCCTAAAAAAGGTGGTTTGACACAAAAAAGTGCATGTTTACCTGAACCGAACGAATAGCATAGAAAAGAAAATAAAGAAAAAAAAAGGAAAAAAGAAGAAGAAGAACAAAAAAAAAAGGAAATTGATGAAATTAGTTGAAAAAGAAAAAAAAACAATTTTTATTAGTTCATTATAACAATCAAATTAAGCGATTCTACGTCAAAGTTCAATTTTTTATTTTTTATTTTTGTTCAAAATTCGACACTTTTTTTCTTCTCTTTTTCAAATTTCTAAAATTTTAATTTAAAAAGAAAATAAAAAACGAGTGGTGAGTGGCTGAGGAAGAGGGAGGAGAAGAGGGATTATACATGTAGAACTGGGATTTGTATTGCAATTTAAATACTTCAAAAAATAAATAAAATATGAAAGTATTGATATGATAAATTTGAAAAAAGTTTTTCAAGGACGATACGACCGTTTTTGTTTCTTATCGAACATTTATTTTGTTTATAATAATTTGACAGTTTAATCAAACATTTTTTTTTCGTTGAGCTCGAAACGAAAGAAAAAAGAATTTGAATTAAATCATACTTTGACTGATAATTTTCCTTTTGAAAAATTATAAACCATTTTATTTGACATTTTTTTTTCAAACTGATTATCATTTATTTTCATCATAGTTCGTCCTAAACTTTTTCATCAAATATTATTATTATTATTAATATTATTATTGTTATAAAAATTATTTAAAACATTAATATTATTATATGAATTATAACGGTTAAATTATCCATCGGCAAGCACATGTGTGTGTGACATTTTTATTGACTTCAACAGTTATTTACATATAATAATTTTAAAAAAATTACATTTTTATTCATATTTTTTGACACTTTTCGATAATTTATTCTTACAGTAATTTATATAGTTACAGTATTCTTCTTCCTTTTTTTTTTTGAAAAATTCTCCAATCATTTTTCAATTGATAAGACTATAAAAAGTTGAATTCGTACTTGAAGAAACATCGAGAAATACTTAAATAATTGCATATTTTATAAACTTCTTATCTTTTTTCATTTATAGTTGAACTGATAAAATTCAACAAAATAAATTGAGAAGAATTTAATTATTTGATTATTTCAAAAATTAAAAAAAAAGATGGAATTTCAGTTTTTTTTCTTTGGGGGTGGGAAAAATTGATTATAACCAAATCATATCCGACCAACATCATTTTTAACTTACCAAACCCCTTCATTCATTCGTCATCAAAATATAGAAAAATGAAAAAAAAAAAGGAAAAGAGCAGTTCACATTTCATTGAGAGGTCATGCATAACCGATTGTATTCGTTGTTACCTTGTCCACCCAGGGCCTTTTTTTTCTTGGTGCCACCAGCTTTTGCTGTGCTGCAAATGTTCCATATATATATGACCACATGCATTTTTGATTAACTTTTCACAAAACTCCCCCTCTCTCTCTCTCTCTCTCTCTTTCTCTCTCTACCACAACATCTTTCTATTCCCTTTTAACCTCCCTCCCCCCCTCTCCCCTTCTCTTTTTTTTCACCCCATAATCGCCATGTTTCATTCAAGTGCAGATTTTCTTCTTTTTTTCCCCTTAAAAATAAAAAAGGGGTTGAATTAAGAGAAAATAATAATTTTTTTAATGTTCTTTGATTATCTTAATTCAGAATCAATAAATCAATAATTGATATTTTAAAAAATCAATAAATCAAAAAAAAAGAAGAAGTTTATATTCAACCTAGATTTTGTTAAATAAAATGTTTTTTTTTCGTCTTCATTCGTTTCAATTTTTGACTATCCATGTTGTCTCTATTTTTTCGAGGTCATCTTTATTGTTGATGCACTATTTGGTAGTAAAGGTACTTGGTGACATACATATAAGACACAACAAATACCAAAAATAATGCTGATTTCTTCCAATTTCTTATGCCTCCTTTTTTTTAAATCGAAATTTCAATTTGATTCAAACTGAAAAATGAATAAAAATCAGCAAGAAAAAATTAATTTTATATTTAAAAAAACTGTTTTTTTTTAAATAAATGTTTATGAAAATCTGGCAAATCTTGTACGGTAAATTTAAAAAAAGAAGAAAATTTGGAATTTAATTTTCTCCCTGAAATATCATTTTCAGATTAAAAAAATAATTTTAAAATCCTGAAAAAAACTGAAATTTAGAAATTTTTTGAATGATAAACAAATAAAAATTGAAACTTTAATTCGATCTTTTTTTAAATTTAAATTTTCAAGAAAATAATGATGACAACAAGTTGAATTTAGGTCAAGAGCGTTAAATAATAAGACAGCCATTTTGTACAAATATATTTATATATACAATATATATATATATATATCTTATATATTGTATATATCTATCTCCATGTACTTTTTTTTCTGTATTTAATCGTCAAATTGACATTATATGGAAAATAAAGAGGCGCCAGACGCCCTTCAATGTTCATTAAAGCCTTTCTTATGTGTATTATTTGGTTGCGCTATTTGTGACCTTTTCGGAACATTTTTATACAATAAATTCATTGAAAAAGTGTTGCGCAAATTTGAATTGTAACTAAATTGAGAAAATAATTTGATTTAAAAAAAAACCTATGATAGGGAAGGAAGGAATAAAAATTAACTTTTGATTTTTTCAAAAAAAAAGGAATTTAATCAAAATAAAATTTAAAAAACAAACAATTTTGAAATAAAAATAATAAATCGAATATTTTAATACAAATTGTTTTTTAATATTTTGTTTTTTTCAAATCATTCAAATTTTATTTATTCTTCTTACTGTAGTAAAACACATTTTTGGTTTGAATTAATTATTTTATCAAATAAAAGATTAAATTCAATTTTTTTTGTTGCTTTTACAATAAATTATCACATGCTTATCATTCATTTTCTAACAAAAAATGAAAAGAAAAACATGAAATAACTGGGGTCCAAATTTAGCTTCTTTTTTTTTTAATTGACTGTCAATAACCCGAAACACCGTAATAATTCAAACGTTGGTTTTCAATTTTTCGAAATAAATTCTCATTACCATCAACAACGTTTTCTCGTTTTTTTTTTCAATAAAGTTCACCTAGTCGTTCAGATGTTTTTTTCTTCTTCTTCAGCCGTTTTCGTTCAAAATGCCGTTCTTATCTTTTCCCTCTTCATTATTTTCAAATTTCCAAGGTCGCATCAGCCGTTTTTTGCTAGTTGTTTACACATTATATACAATGAAAACAATACAATACATGTACCGTATTGTAGGACGTATTTATAATTAAATTATAGAAAAATATATTTTAAACGATGTAATGTTTAAACTTCAATAAAACAATATTTTAAAAAATTGCACAGAAATTTTATAAAATAAAAAAATGAAAAACAAAACAAAATTGTTTAAATATTGAAAATTATATTATTGATTGTTCACTTGTTGTTTCATTATCAGTCTGAACTTTTTATTTTTTTAATAAAATTAATATAAAAAACCTGATCAACATTATATTCAAATGTCGTATTTTCAATAATTGAGTTGTCCGCATCATTTTTTTCAATATAATTAATTGGTTGAACCCATTCATCGTCACGAAGCTAAAATTGAAATTTAAAACCAAACCAAAAGATTAAAAAACACAAGAATTTAAAATACTCCAGAAACTGCCATTTCTTCTTTTAAACGTATCGTTTCATTACAGCTGTTGGTCAGAAATTCAGCCAATGCTTCACTTCCATAAAGTTTACCTACTTTTTCAATCATACTTTCACAACTTCTAAACTTTTTTTATTTTTTAATGGAAAGTTTGTTTTAAACCTTAGAAGTGATTTTGTATCATCTGGAGCACCTTCTATTTCTACGTTGAAATTTAATTCTGGATAAAATGTTTTCATATATGCTCCGATTCCTACAGATGTTGTTTCTGAACTTGAACGACCAACTTCAACAACATCTTTTAAAAATTCCATCTGTCTCAAAAAAAAAATTTAAAAATTACAAAAATTATTTTTAATTTTACTCTGCGTATTGAAAAGGTTTATTTTCTCGTAAATAATCTGTATTATACATATCTCGCTTTCTTCGATAAATCTATAAAACAATATTTTATTTCAGGATGAATGATTTAACGACTACCGATTTTAGCATGTGCACATGTTGAATTGATGCCCAACCTCCTAATTTTAAAGATATGTTGCTCCAAGCTTGACGCATTTTTTGATGACAACCACAAAACGGATCGCCAAATTTATCCCAAATGACCGTTTCTTGTTTTATTAATGCCATGAGACGAGTTACAAAATCAGCCACTTCCGTAGGATCCTTTTGAGTTCTGAAAATTGTTAATTAACTTTTTAATTTGTTAATTTTAGTTAATTAAAAAATTAAAAACTCGATAAGAAGTAAAAAATTACTCTTCATTTTTTCTTGTCTTCATGATCTTGGGAGGATCAAATTCAGGTATTAATCCATAACCATTCCGTTCGTGTTCTTGCAAAATGAAAGCAATTTGTTTAAGATTTCTTTTACCCCATTTTTCTTGTAAATCAGACAAATAAATCATTGTGTCTATATTTCGAACCCGATGAGCTCGGACGAGCCAATCAGTTGGAAGTCCCTGAAGAAAATAAAAAATAATTAAAATGTATTTTATATCTCACGTCTTCTAGAAGTTTAATTCTTTCAGAAACTTCTTTAAACTCAGCTGGTAATTCAGAAGAGTCAGGTTTATTTGATTTGGTTTCGTGTGGTAAAACAGTACGAGCTTCGTTCATTGAAAGTACTGAAATTTAAAAAATCAGAAATGTTAAATGGTTTTGGACAGAAATTCAATGGAAAAGTTTGGAAATAAATTTAAAAAAATTTTCAAAAATTTGTTTTGAAAAATTATTTTTTGTGCAAACAATCGTGAAATATAGTGTATTGTGCATTTTTGTTTGAAATTGAACGCGGGGAAAATTAAATTTTCAATATCTCTGTGACTATAAAAGGTGTTATTTCCGAAATTTAAATCAGTTTAAGTAAATAAGCAACTTAAAATTCTAATTAACTACTACTCAAACAAAATGTCACTTTGCCCATTCAACGGACGTTCAAACCGATATAATTTTCATCGAGACTTTTTCGATAATTCATTAACTCCATATTGGGCGAATCGTGCTCTCAATCTCAACTTCAATGTTGGAGCTGATGTTGGAGAGGTTTAAAAGGTTATTGATTCATTTAAATTATAATTTAAATTTCAGTTCGAAAATACTGAAAAAAAATTTGCGGTGAAGTTGGATGTTTCACACTTCAAACCAGAAGAATTGAAAGTCAATCTTGAAGGAAATGTCCTGACTGTTGAAGGACAACACGAAGTCAAAACTGAACATGGCTACACTAAAAGATCGTTTACTCGTCAGTTCAGTCTTCCTAAAAATTCTGACCTGTCGGCAATTCATAGTCATCTCAGTGCTGATGGTCATCTTTCAATTGATGTTCCAAAGGTAAACCAAACTTTCCAAAATCTAATGAAACGGTTTTTCATCAGGATGGAGCTAACAACACTTCTGCTCGTGCTATACCAATCCATACTCCAACAGGACAAATCATTCTAAACGAAGCAACGAAACAATAATTTTTAACTTTTATTTTAAGTGTCTGCACATCAATGTACATATTATACGAATATTACTAAATTGTTTCTATGAACGAATTCCAAAATAAAAATGAAGATAACAGTTCAAAGTGATAAATTAAAATCAATCAGTTAGATTTAGATGAATTCATTTGAATCAACTCTAAGAAAAATGGGTTCTTTGACATTTCACACCGTCAATTGCTACAAGAATCTCATAGATCATATAACAAAGTGTTTTTTTTTTAAGTTTTAGTTTTCAGGCCCCATAAAATGTATAAAAAAGAAGCGAACATAACTTTATCTAATAAAAACAAAAAAAAAGAAGATTTATTATCGGTTAGTTTTCGGTTTCTTTTCGAATCATTTGTCGTATTCCATTTAATGTCCATTATAGATTTACTCAAACCACATTTTCTTTTTATTTCTTTAATTCTTTTCTCATCATTTTATATTCCTTTTATGATTTAGTTGTTCTTTTTTTTCTTGATGAGTTCCGCTAAAAGAATTTAAAAAATTAGGTTGTTCCGTCTGTTCTTATCAGATAAATTTAAAAAATGTTTCTTTTTTTTAAATTCTTTTTCGAGTTTATTGAAATTGTATTATTAATCGAATTATCCGTTTGTTCAACTTTTGATAAATTAGATAATGTTGTGTCGGTGAACTGTTTTGTGATTCCTGTCGATATTCGATTCTTTTATCTCTTCACCATCTGCTATTTATTCTCAATTCGTTCGATAATATTAACGTATCCTTATTTCATTTCAATTAAACATTTTTCTTTTATTTGATTTTTTACCTCATTTTATTTGAATTTTTCAGTTTTATTGCGCTTAAAAAATTCATGTCAGATCAATCACTTGTTCAAAGGGTTCCATTATTATCTTCGTGTTCAGGCCAGGTTGGTTTCAATTTTTAGCATCAGCCGGTTTTTTTTTAAAGTTGATAAAAATAAATTGAAATTTATTTGTTTTTCAAGAATTTTCAAACCATTTTATTTAACGTTTTCCAGTAAAAAAATATTTCAACACTTTTTTTACTGGTAAAAAAAAGAAGATCACACTGTGTGATATTATATGACTCATCTTGAGAAAAATGTTTTATTTTTGTTAAACCAAACGATGAAAATCAATTTTTTAATTGTTTTTTCTTCTTTTTTTTTAAATTTTATTTCGAATTTTTGAACAATTAATAATATTTGATATATGACTTGGTTTCTTTATTCTTTTGCATTCATTTTAAATATTTTTTCAAATAAAATGTTTCTTTATTTTTTAAAAATGTTAAGAAAATGTTTCTATAAACTTTAATAAAATCTATCGAAATAAGAAATCTACATTTGTTCCTCTCTTTTCTTACATTTTACAATCTGCCGTATCGTTTTGTTTTTCCCTTTTCTTTTCTTTTCACTCAATCAATAATAAGATTCAATACGTTTCTTATTTCAATAATTTTTTAAATTTTAACAGAATTTTCTGAAAATTAAAAGAAAAAATTATACATTTTTATTTTGTTTTTTTTTAAACTTAAAAAAAATGAAATAAGTTAAGTGTCCTTCAATTTGTATATTACGCCAACAGTTTTCGATCGTTTTCTCTCTTTTCTACCTTTGTCATTCTATTTTTGTGACACACCCTCGGTTTCTCACCTTTTCTTGCCTTTTCACCAATTCTATTTATCGATTTATATCGATTTATTCATTTTATTTTTCGATTTTACTGAAATTCATTATGGATTCATTTCGAAAACTTCAAGCTCAAGTATTTTCATCAGTTTTATCATTGAAAAAAAATGAACAAAGTGTAGGTTGATTTTTAAAAAATAATTGAAATTTTAAATAATTTTATCGATTTTTTTTTTGGCAAAAAAATTAAATTTTCAGACAGAAAATGAAGAGATAAAAGAAAAAAGATGTTTAATCCATATTAAATATTTATCAATTATGATTGCAATGATTGAACTTTCAATTGTTTTTTATCAGGTTTTTTTTAAAATTTGTTTTTATAAAGAAAATATTGTGAAAAAATGTTTCAAATTTTCAGATAATGAATGGAAATTGGCAAAATTCCGAAAATTCTTTAATCTTTATAATGTCGACAATTTTATTTCTTGTCGTTATTATTTTACTATTTTTGGCGATTTTATTTGACATCGCTGTTCTTTTAATTCCACACCTTGCTATGCAATTTTTATTGGCAGTTTGCTTTTTTTCAATGGCTTTATTTTCCCTTTATGCGATTTTTACTGGAGCATCACTTCATGTCTTATTAGTTGTCTCAAATCCAGAACAATCGTCATTATCAATAGTAAATTTATAGTTGATTATGAAATGATTTGGTATGATTATTTCAGCAATCATTACCTGAGCCAATGGTTTCATCAAATATGGTTTCCGGATTCTTAATGGGATCTCTTGTCTTGTTTGTTCTCTTTTATATATCAATTAGTATCACGATTGTAAGTTTTTACCGTTTTTTTTTCAATATCTAGCAAATTTGTTTTTACAGATCTGGTGTTTGAGAATAATTCAAGATTGTTATCGATATTTGAAACAACAGAGAAAAAAACAGCAAACTCCATCCGAAGAAGAATATTGTGCACCTCGAACAATTCAATTGTCAATGTATCCCAATCAAATTGTTCAAGCAACAGATTTTTAAAATAATTCCTTTTTTTGAATAAAATTGCACGTTTTTGTTGTAAATAGTCGTTATTCAGGTTAACGCTTTAATTGTATTTGTTTTGAATAATATATGAATAAAAAAATTTAAAAATTGAGCAGCCTAATGAAAGTGTATTAGTAATCACATGAACCATCTTTCCATCCGTCTCGCCAACGTTGCATTACATCTTTACAATCGAATTCCGACTTCCCAATTTTTTTATTTACTTTATTATGTAAATTGCACATCCATAACGAAAATTGTTCTCTATTATCAAGTTTTGGTGGATCTTTTTTAAGATCTTCTCGCAAATCTTTTGCACAGAAATCACAGGGATATAACTGAAAATAATGAAAATTTAAAAAATAATTATTTAAATTATTTACCTGACCGATGAGGTTCATAAAACTGTTTGCTTTTACTTTTTCATCATCAGTTGGTTTTTCAGGATAATGAACTGATATAGTGTGAAGCAGATTCCATGTTGATCGACCTTTAAAAAAATGTGAAGTTTAAACTTAAATTTTTATTAAATTCCATTTTTATTGGATAGAATTTTTTTTTAATTTAATGATGCAATTTTATTTAAAAAAAAACCTAATTCGTCTTTGTCTACAGGGCATCCATGTGACTGTGATTTTTTTGATGAATCAGAGCTAAGAGTTGAACTAGTACCTTCGTTTTGTTTTTCTCCATCTTAAAATATTTTAATTTTTTAATTTTTGAAATGGCCACTTTACTTACATACTTTTTTTTAACTTCTCGGCCATTTCTTTACCTCTTTTCATCATTTCTTCGACGCTAACACAAGCACGGCATGGTTTACCATTTTCATCATATTCCATTGATTAATTTTGATATAATTTAAGAAAACTACAAAATAATTTTATCTTTCAGATTTGAAAATGAGAAAGTACGTATGAATAAATGAGGGTAGCAGAAATAACTTTAAACAGTGCGGAGTTTTGAGAGTGTGCCTAAGGTATTGGCGCAATTTGAGTGCAGAAACAACCGGGACTTTAAATTTTTTAAATGTTATTTCTTGATTTTTTTTTCAATTAATTAGTTTTTTTTTTTGAGTTTTGATTTTCCACTTTTTTAAAGTTTCAAAAAGATGAAAAAATCGCTAATTTTAATCATTTTCTTCCCTTATACATTATTATGTATTTTTATATTTACAAACTGATAACATTTCTTATTGCTGGTGTTTTACCGCATTTTATACATTTTTTGTTTATTAGAAAATAAAAAAAAATTTAAAGTTTTTTTTCAAGATTATCAATGGAAAATGCCGCAATCTCAGAGAATTTCGTTGCGAATTTTAATTCAAAAATTTTCGAAAAAACTGAAAGTCACAGAAAAAAAAGTTGATAGAATAAAATAGAATTTAAATAAATTGTTTGTTTTCAGAACGCTTTAATACTTCTTGAAAAAGAATATGAAAATATAAAAGAGCAATTATTAGAAATTGAAAGTGACGATTCTTATAGTTTGTCCCAATTCACTTTCGAATTGTTGTGTTTAGCAAAAGAAGTAAATTTATTTTTTTTAAGTTAAAAAAAAGTTTAATTTTAGGAAGTTGCTGAAAATAACAAAAAATATTTAAAAGATCGGAAAACTGATATTGGCTTTTATAATACACCACTTCTTGATTTTTCATGTTCACATTTGATTAATTGTTGCAGAAGTAAGCTTTACAAATATTTTACCGATTTCCGTATTATTTTTCAAAAAAATAAAAAATTACAGATAATATAAATCAGAAACAAATAAAATGGATTAATTTTATTTTAATTTTAAATGAATTTGATTTAGTTAAAATGTCAATTGAAATTGAACAAATTTTAGTATCATGTGTTTATTCATGCACGTTAGCATCAAAAATGGAAAGTGTAGATTATGCATCACTTAAAAGTTGATAAATAATCGTTTTTTGAGCTTTAAATTTCTAAATTTTAGAATTATGGGATCATATTTTATTTCGAATATCTGATAAACTTCAAAATCCAGAAATAATGCACAAATATGTTTTGACGTTACTGCATATTTTGAAAACCGTGAATATTCAAGCTCTTGAAAAATCACCATATCAAATAGTGAAAAAAGTTGTATCAACCATGAAAAATATTGTTGATCGCTTTGGATCCGAACAAGATTTGTATGATTCTTTAAAAATTTTGAAAAATATTTAATTTTTGTTTCAGTTGGAAAGGAAAAAGACGAGTATCATTCACTTCTTTGTTATTATATTTTTTAGAAAAATGGGGATTAGAAGCAAGAGATTATATCTTAATAAATTGTATTGATCAAATTGATTTTTTATCAAAAAATATAAAAGTTGATGTAAATGATAAAACAGATTCAAGAGTAACAAAGTTTATCAATTTTTCAATATATTTTTTTTAAATTTCAGGTAATGATTATATATGTTATTGACAAATATCTTCAATTAGTGATTATTGATAAAGAATGTTGCCATGTTCAAACTTTGGATCAAGTTACAAAAAATAAAATTGAAAATTTGCTGAAAACTCGAATTGATTTGATTTTGAAGTAACATCAAAACCAGAAAATTTATTAAAATTTTTTTTACAGAGATGTGCACAGTTTGTATCTTAATCGAAATGGGTTTAAAATCTGCCAGGAATACATAAAAATATTTGCAAGGTAATATTTTTTAAATGTAAAAATTAGTTTATTTTAACTTTAGATGGATTTCTATTTATAAAACTTTAAAAAATGTTGGAAACAAGGGAAAAGAAGAGTTTGATTTAAACTGGAAAAAACATATGACACTTGAATACGAAACTGATTTTCCAAACTCCATAAATAAATGCAACGCAGCAAATTTTATAATTGAAATTTTAAATGAAATTGTTCAGGAAAAAGGGTAAACTTTTCTATTTTATCTAATTGTTCAGCTTTCAAGCTAAAATTAATTTTCAGATTGAAAAAAAATGAAATTGAAAAAATTATTGATTCACTTTGGATGAAAAGAAAACGTTTTTCTACGTAAAGTTTAAGTTGTTTATTTTAATCAATTTTTTTTTTCAATTTCAGAGATTCGCTTCGCTCATCATTTTGTCTTTTTTTAACTTCAGTTATCACAAATTATCAAAATATAAAATTTGGAGCTGGGACGATTCCGTCTATTGATATTATTTTAAAATATGCTTTAACATTGTTGCCAAATATAGGATCTCTTTCAAAATCAGCACAATTAGTTGAACAAGTTTTAAGATGTAAATCAAAAGAAGTAACAAAAGAAATGATTGAGCTCATATGTGATATGATATCAAAATTAAATCAATCTTCAAATGATGTTTTAAAAATTATCTCTGCTTTAATTTCTTATTTAGAATTTGATGAAAATGTGCATTTCTGCAGAGTCAATAACAATCAAAAAAGATTATGGACGTAATTGATTTTATGTTTTTAAAATTAAACTTCATAATTTTCAAAATTTCAGTTTTCGAAAAGATATAATTGATTGGTTATTGTTAGAACCAAATTCAAATTGTACAAAATTATTAATTCAACTTTGTCAATATTGTCCATCATTTTGTTATGAAATTAAATCGAATGAAAACGGTATATTTAAAATTATTTCGAAAAAATACCTGAAATATTCAAACATTCAGATTATTTAATAGAAAGAATGAAAAGATGTCATTTAAGAAAAACTGAAATTATTGAAACTGAAAAACATAATTTTCTATTCGAAACACCAATTGATGAAATCGTTCAATACATTCAAAATATTCTGCTTATTCAAATTGGTTTAAAACAAAATTTATCATTTTTAATATCAATTTCTTTAAAGATTCTGAAGTCAATGTTGAAGTTTTTGTAATTTTTCTGGAGTTTTCTAATTGGTTCAATTTAAGCATAAAACAGTTTAACGAGGTAGTGAAACATTTTTTTTTCAGTTTAAATCATTCAATTTTCAGGTTTTTATTAAAAAAATTGATGAAATCTTAAATAATTCAAATAAAAATTATTATCTTCAATTAATCAAAAATGTTACCAAATGGTCTTCGCATTTCAAATTCATTGAAAAGTTCAATTCTTCAGAAATTTTGGCTGAATATTTTCGAGCAAACATTGAAAATAGCAGTTTTGATTTTGATTTTTATTTAAATAACAATTGTGTAAGTTTTTTTTTTTCAAAACATTTTTTTAAATACTTTTTTTTCAGAAAGATGTTTTAGATGTTTTGTTAGAGAAAAAAATGGATTTGACTGAACGGAGAAAGTTTCAAGAATCAGAAAATTTCAACAAATTAGTAATTAAATTTATTATTTCGGACACCGATGATGTTTATAAAATGACATGGCGATATCAAACATTTTCTTGGTTTTTGTCATATGAAAATTTATTCACTACAAGAATTAAAATTCAGTAAGAGTTGTTTAAATTGAAAAATATAATTGAGAAATCAATTCATTTTTATATTTCAGAACGAAAATGAGTAAAATTTTAAAAGAAACGAATGATTTATCAACGGATGAAGTTCGCCGCATTGAAAATTTAACCGCATCAACGTGTGTGAGAAACGTCGTATTATCGAGAAAATTGACAGGATCTCAATTTGATCCTCTCATTGTTTGTGAATATCCACAAAATATTTTCTTCGACCATAAAAATCTTTTTAAATTTTTGAAAAAATTGAAAAACTCACCATTCTTGGCTCAAAATTTAGTAAGACATATTCTAATGGAACCATCCTTAGATCATTTACATATTAAAACTCTGAAGTATTTGCTCATTACACCAAGTTTATTAATGGTAAAAGTTTTTCTTCATTCGAATTAAAATTTTTCTTTTTAGGTTTGTATTGCAACTATTCCGAATATCAAAACCTTTTTCAAAATTTATCAAGTGAATTTTTGTACTAAACAAGAATCAATAACTCTTTTGTTAGTCGATAAGTTTTTTTTGTTACTTATCGTCCTAATTTTAGAAATTTGAATGTAAAATCAATTAAAAAATGCCAAGAATATATTAAAAAACCCAAATTAAATTCCGAAAAAATTCAAATAGAAGATCTTCCAGTTTTATTTGGGTATAATATCAAGTAAAAAAATTGTTGAATTTCATTTTTAAAATTAAATAATTTAATAGGAACTGGGCAAGAGTTGGATATTGTTTTTGGAAATTGTTCAATCAAAATTCAAGTCTTGTTCTAGAAAAATTGAATAGTTTTGTATGTTCAAAATTTTTTAATTCAAAATTCAAATTAAAAAAAAATTTTTTTTTTTAGGCAAAAGAAAGTGTAAAAGTAGGATTATCCATTCGATTGCTATTACTATTAAAATCAATTGGAAATTCGGAGTTTTCCCAAAACATAAATCACAATAAACAACGAGATGTATTTTGTTTTTGTTATCAATCGATTTTTCATATGGTTCTTGAAAATTCAAAACTAAATGAAAGGTTTCAATTTTATGGAAAACTTGAAAACGAAACACAATTTTTAGAAACAGAATCATTGAAATATGTTGGAATGAAACACTAAAATGTGATATTATCAAAAATTGGTCAGAATCAATAAAATTAAATGAAAAATGTTGGTTTTAAAACTTCTGAAAAAAAACTTAAAAATAAATATTTCAGATTCATCAGAAATATTCAATTTTGAAAATAAAATGGCATTGGAAGTTGAACGTTTCCTCAATTATGGATATGATGATGTGAATACTAAATATGAAAATTTTGGATTAATAGAATTCTATAACCAATTATCAGATAATTTAACAGAAGAAGTTATTAAATCCTGTCAGTGTCAAGAAATCTACATAATTGATTTTCTTCACCAAGTTTGGAATATTTTTCCAAACATGAAAAAACATGTTGTAAAAATCGTTGCAAGGTTTACAAATATTTCATTGGCATGGCAAAAATTTCCTCAACCAAATTATGTCGGAATAAATTTACAAAATTTCAAAGGAAGATTGAGGTTTTATTGCTCTCTAAATTTGATGAAGTATTGTGAACAAAATTCAACAAAAATGAAAATAACAGCATATGCCTTATTATATTTATTATCGTATAATTATTCAATAAATTTAAAGGTAAAAATTTATTAAGCTTATGTAATTTAATTGGTTTTAAAAAATTTTAGGAATGTTTTGAGTCGTTTGAAAAACTTAAAAAACCTTTAGAACAAAAAAACGTATTTTTTAAATTGATTTGGAAAATTAAAAAAATTGTGCTTCAAGAAAAAATGGATGATTTATTGTTGTTTGAAACTGCTTGCAAAGTTTCATCATTTTTTGTAAATTTTCAAATTATTTGAAAAACTTGTTTAAAGTGAGCTAAAATTTCAGCCAAATATTGCCATTTTTTTAACACCATTTTTATTTCACTTATTACCATTCAATGGGGAATTTGAAAATGCAGTCGGCTTACTTTTATCATTGTCTAAAATAATTGATAAAGGTTTAAATTAATTAAACCAAAATAATAAATATAAGTTTTTGGTTTCAGAAAATAAAATGCACGCATTATGTTTGGCTGAATGTATTGATTCAATTGGCTTAAATGTAATATCAATTTTTGAAAAACAAGATGATTCAATATCTTCACCATATTCTACTGAATATTTTTTTCAATTGGGACAATTATTTATTAAACATGGTTATTCTTCTCATGCTTTTGTGATTTCAAATTTATTATTTGATAGGTTTCATTTTTCTTTCAAAAAAAAAATCTCATTTTGAATCATTCATTTTAGATTATCAAGAAATCAACGAAATCTTATTATTATTGAAAGAATTCCATTTACCGAAATTTCTAAACATCAAAAAATCATTGATTTACTTCGTCAAACTTATGTATTTGAAAATAATGCGGTTTCGTTGACTTCTTTGCCAACAAAAGAACAAGCAGAAACAAAAGTTCGAAATGTTATTTATAAATCTTCAAATGAATGGTTGAAATTAGTTTCGAGTGAATTGTCTGATGAAAAAGATTTTGTATTTGCTCAATGGATGTGGTTGGAAATTTAAAAAACAATTATATTTTAATAATTTTTCTTTTTTTTAGTGGTCTGAAATCCGATTCATATTCAATTGATCAATCTTATTTTGATTCAATTTTACGCTGTCAATTTCGAAATTACCCAAAAATGTTTCTTTCTTTTTTTTTTTAATTTTTTTTCAAATTTTTTTTTTTCAGAATAACTTGTACCTCAAAATTTGTTTATTTAATTTTGTTTCACCTTTCAATTCCATCTACAAATGAAGAACAACAAGAGGTTTTCAAAAATATTTTGTTGGTTTTTTTTTTTTGAATTTCTTATGTTTAATTTGAGAAATTTTTTTGAAGATCAAAAATGTTCGAAAATATTGATGAATTAAAAATAAGTGATATTCGACTTATCTATATCGCCTTAGGATCATTAGATTTCTCACCGCAAACAATTGAAGAACATCTTGTAAGCGCTGTACGAAGCTTACGAGATACAACAAGACGGAGATTAAATCGAGAGTTTGAGTTTTTTAAAAAAATTAATAAAACAACTGATGAAATTATTTGTGTTGCACAAATGATAGCCAGTAAAAAAGGATTTGTAGTAAGTTTTAAGAAAAAACGTTTTTTTTTTTTGAAAATTTTTTTTCACAGGCAGCCCAACAATTGTTGAAAAAATGGAAAGACGAATGCTTAAAATGGCAAATAAATGATATTGATATAAACTTGATTGAAATTAATCAATACAAATTAATGTATAATTTTGGAGAGTATCAAATGGCAGAATCAAATCTTAATGCATTACATTCAAAAATTAAATCAATGAGTCATAAAGCATGTGCTCAATATTATCTGGTGCTTAGTCAAATTATGTTAGAATATAAAAATGAAGTTGAATTAGGAATGAACGCCTTAAAAACGGTTTTTTAAATATTAAAAATTCTTTTATTTTTTCGAGTTTTAGGGATGTAAAATGCTTGGAAATAGTGAAATAATTGAATCAAAGTTAAAGTTGTTGCTCAAATTTCATTCAGTATGTGTTGCGCAGCTTTCAACCTTAGAAGAATATCGAGAATCAAAAAGTTTTCAATTATACAATGTAGCGATTGAATCATTTGAAGAACAAATTCGTCGAGCTAATCGAGCAGGAAGGTGCAACATTTTTCGATGTTTTCGATTGAAAAATAGGTCCGCGGACACGTATTTATAAAATTTTAATTTAAAAAAATACTATTTTTATTTGTTCTTTAACTTGAAAAATTAGGAAAATATTTTAAATTATTTTTTATGAAAAATACGGACAATTTTCATCATTTCAGTGTTAACAGATCAGTTCCGGATCGAACTGTTGCTCGTGTTCGAAAAGAAAATCAGTGCGCGAAAGAAGAAGTTGATCAAGTAAATAAAAAAGTTAAAACTGCCGCCATTAATGCGGTTATGTCTGCAATTGATGCATTGGGTAATTTTAATTTTAAATTATTAAAAACTTTTAAAAATATAAAATGTTGGAATGAAACATTTACAAATTAAGATTCAATCAGTCAACTAAAAGATGAAGAATATGCAATACGAAAATCAACATTAATTATATTTCCATTAATTGACATAATTTATAAATATGAAAATATTTCTGAAATTGAATCGATTATCAATCGATATTCAAAAAATGGAATCAACACAAAATTATGGCTTTGTGCTACATCTCATATTGCGTCGAAATTATTTTCTAATGAAAAATCAGCGCTTAAAGAATCTTTGGGTAAAATTTTAACCCAAATGGTTATTGATTATCCGTTTCATATTTTACACATTTTATTAATGTATGAATATCAAATGGTAAACTAATTTTTTTAATTTTTTAATTAAATTTCAACTAAAAATAATTTTTAGAATGGATCAATTGTTCGAAAGTTTATTGATTCAATTCCGTCAAAAATAATAGAAAATTTAAGTCAATCGCAAAAATTAAAAGAAATTATTAAAGATATGAGAAATGCACATTGCGCCTATCGAGAAATGGCTTTGTACGACACAAAAAAGCTTCAAATGTGTTCAATTGATGGAAAAAGTATGTTTTCAATTTAATTCAAGTTTCATAAAATGAAAAAAATTTTTTTTTTAATTTTTAGAAGGATTTGAACTTCCCAAAGAATTAAAAATATTAAAATGTCCACTAAGCAGATTGCCAATTCCTACAATAACTCAAAAAGTAATGTTCCTTTTATCATTGATTTTTCATTGGTTTTGTTTAGATTGGAGAAGCAGGCGATTACTCAGTTAAAAAACTTATTACTTGGAAAAGTTATCAAGAAGTTTTTTTTATTGCTGATGGATTGTCGGCACCAAAAGTTTGGGAAATAAAAGGAAGCGATGAAAAATGGTACAAAACTGTTTGGAAGGTGATTCAAAATTTTAGAAAATTTAAAAAAGGTTTTTTTTTTCTTTTAGAAAGACGATGTCCGCCAAGATGTTCTAGTTGAACAAATGTTTGTTGTGACAAATAAGATTCTAGATGATTCTGTTCTTCGTACTTATAACATTGTTCCACTTGATACGGAATGTGGAATTATTGAATTTTGTGGTGGAACTGTCAGCTTAAGTAAAATATTTCTCCTTTAATTCATTCATCAAGTTAAAATAATTCCAGAAGAGTTATTATGTGGAACAAATCGTGATGGAGGAATACATAAAAAATATTTCCCAGGCGAAGAATCAGCGATGAAAGTTACACTTAAAATGAAAGAATGTCAAAGAGAATCAGCTGAAAAAAGAAGATCCGTATTTGTTGATATTTGTAAAGAATATTCTCCTGTTTTCAGGTTTTTTTATTTCCTCATTTTGTATTTTGTCGAATTTTTAAAATATAATTTAGGCATTTTTTTTACAATTCATTCCCAACAACTCATGTTTGGAGAGAAAAAATTGATGATTATCGAAAAAGTTTGGCAACGTGGAGCATCGGTAAAAATGATTGAATAAAAGTTGCTTGTTTCTTCAATTATACAAGGATTCATTTTCAGTATGTTATATTGTTGGACTTGGAGATCGACATGCATCAAATATTCTTTTTGATGAGAAGAATTGTAGTTTTGTTCATATTGATCTTGGTAGAACGCTTAATCACATGTTTTTTTTAATTTATCGATTTTTTTCCAATTTTCAGGAATGATTTTAGAATATAGTAAACGAACATTGCCAATTCCAGAACAAGTTCCATTTAGATTAAGCCGAGATCTTATTGATCCAATATTGATTGAAGGCATTGAAAATGGTCAACTTGTTGATATTTGTACTCAAATGATGATGAAATTACGAGAAAATCAAAAAGTTTTTTACTTGAAACCAAATAATTTCTCTTCACTTAATTTTAATATTTAGGTTATACTTGGCGTAGCATCAGCTTTATTAAGAGAAACAATGAGTAATTTTGAAGAAACTGAAGTTGCTAACGGTCGTCCATCACATATATCTGAAATGGCAATTGGACGACTTCGAAATAAATTAAGAGGGACTGAAGGAACTTTAAAAACAGAAAATATGCAGGTCAGAAGTTTACTAAAAGAAGCAACAAATGCTGATAATTTATCTAGAATGTTTTGTGGATGGATGCCATTTTTATAGTTTGTGTCATATTTTTAAATTTTTAATAAACGATGAATAAATTAATTAAATATTTATCTTTTTTTAATACAATGAGATCAGTTTCACCATTTTTCAAATATTTATGTTGATTTATATCCTTCAACGAATGGAACACCTGACCAAACTTGATTCTGATATTCCTATAAATTAATAATGTTTTAAATAATAATTTTTAATAAATCAACAATATAGTTTAATCCAAAAAATGATATTAAATCTCGTTCTTCATCATAAATTCTTTGTGAAAAGAAATTCCATGTGATATATCCATAAATAATAGTACAAATTGGATTACATAAAATTAATTGAGTTGATATTGCCCAAATAAACCATCCTAGAAATACAAAGTTAATGAAAATGATTTATTTGAATAAAAATAATACCAGAATATCCAGGATGTCTTAAAAAAGAATAAATTCCATTCGTTACAAGTTTATGATCGATTCGTTTATTTAAAGCTAATCGATGAGTAAATCCAACTCCAGCATGAATCATTGCTAATTTTCGAATTATTTCCCCAATTAAACATCCAATTATTCCAATTACGCTGATTAATTCGATTTTAATTGAAGGAATCAAATAAATCTTAACAAATAAAATTATTAGTTTAAAAAAGATAATCTTTACTTCTATTAAAAACTCGATCCAGCTTATACTTGCAGCCATCCAATATCCAATTGAATGATTAAGAAGAAATGAATCGGGTTGTAATGATCTTCGATTTGAAATAGCAGTAAAGACATATTCAGTAAAATGAAAAATTGATAAAAATACAAAATATCTTGCAATAAATGAAGATTTTTCATTATAATCAATAATCGAATATGCTAATGAAAAACCAAACATCTTAAAAAAAGCATTAAATTTGTAACTTTTTAAATCGGAAAATATTAACCGATCCTAACAATCCTGCTTGTGTTGTACATTGATATTTATAATTATTAATTTTACTGATGTAATACGAAAATGGAACTGATGATAGCAATAAAATAATCGATAAATTAAATGAAATTAAATTTGAAACCAACAAAACTATGAATGAAAAAAAGAAGAATTTTAAAACTGAACGAAGCTCCAAATCTCCTTGGAATTGTTTTTGTATCGACGTAATTGACATTTTTACTACGAGAAAACGAAAAATAAACGTTTCTTTCCCAATTTTTGAGTAATATGTACTGATGAACACAGATTTTTTTAAGGTTTTAAAATAATAAAACATATCATTTATGATATTTTACAAAAATGAATAAAATAAAAAATAAAAAACAACAAATAATATTCATAAGTTAAACATTTTCATTTCATAAATTAGTAAGAGATTCTATAATTTCATTAACTCGTTGACGTTCTTCATCCGCATCTTCCCCAAGGTTATCATAATATTCTTCCAAAATCTGAAATTTTTTATTTCAAAATTAAAATTCACTTCTGAACATTTTTTACTAACTGGTAACAACATTTGATCTAGCCGATCTGTGTTCATCTTCATCATAAATAATTTTTGAGCTCTTTTTTTTGCAGATTGTGTATGAACTGCAACATCAGCAATAATTAAAGTAACTCGTTGAAGAGTGTACAATCCATTGTCTAATTTATCCAGATATTCTCTACAATTTTGTTAATTTTTTAATAGTACAATTCTTTTTAATTTACCTATCAGGATCATTTTCTTCCGATGTTCCCGCTTCTAATGATTCTTTCTTTTTTTTCAATTCAAACCTTTGCACTTTTTCCCTTAATTAGATTTTAATTTTTTTAAAGGTTTTTTTCTTACTTATATTTTAAAAATAACTCGACAGCTCGATCGATTTTTTCGTGTTCATGCTCGACAAATTTTTGAATAATTCTTTCGCGATGATTTTTATTACATGAGGCAAGTAAAGACGACAAAATCTGGAATTCAAAAAATAATTACTCTATAAATAATTGTTCAATTTATGATACCGTACAAACATGTTCTTCATGTTCATCTGGTGTTGTATCTTTTCTTTTAATTTTGGAAGGTGTCCTCATAAAAAGTGGAAATATCGTTCTTAATCCAAGCATTTCAACAAGCTTATTACAATTTTCATTTCCTTCAACACCTGATGTTGCATGGTCTAAAACTTTCAAAGCACTTTGACGTGATTGTTTTTTTTCTCGGAGCATAAGATTCATCAATTGGAGTCCTTCTCCGTCAAGAAATTTCTCTGAAAATACTTTTTAATTTTAAATATTTTTTTCTTGGAAAAACTTCTGTTGGCAGGCCACATTAATGCCGCGCATAATGCGTTAAACAAATTTTCCATATATTCTCTTTCATCAATACTTGCCGGATCATTTTTTTTGTAAACAGCTATTGACTGAAATAAAAATAATTAAAACTTCCTAAATAAATATTACTTACTCTAAGTAAAATATCGATTCCATCAATTTTATCAGTTAATTTTGATTTTGCTGTATCAGAAGTTTGAAGAAGCATCGAAAGAAGCTCAGATGCGTACATTTTGTTACCATCAAATGGTCCTTTTTGAAAACACCGTTTCAGAAGCCATGATAACAAACCTTGTTTAACGCATTCTTCCGTGGTTTCGTCACGAAATTCAATCATCTGAAATTTTTAAATATTTAAATAGTTGCTTTATTTTTTTAATCTCACATTTTCAACGACACTCAACCCATTATGAACTCCATCTGCTTCATCTTTAATAGTTTCATCTAACCGTTCGAAACAAGATAACAAAGTTGTGATAATTGACCCCTTTGATAGACTTTCTACCAATTCCATAGCTCCATCGTCTCCCTCATTTAGAATATCGACATCAGTTAATTCTTGTAGTAGATTTAGAGTTGCACAAATAATATCGGAATTTTCATGACCGAGAAGTTGAAGAAGGATCTCAACGCCATTTGATTCAACGAATACTTTATAAAGATCAGGTTGCGTAGCCAAAGTATGCATTTCTTGAATTGATGTATCCAGTTCTATTTCAGAATCCATAAATTTTTTTGGATCATCTGGGTTTTTCACTCTCATTTCTCTATTTTTTAACATTTTTTTCTCCAACTGAAAACTTGAAAATTTCTAGTTTCGCAGATTTATATCGATTATACCTGTGTGACCAATTTTTTAACTTGAGCTTCATCAAGGGGCGTAAAATTTGCAGATTGATCTGATTCTAATGCAGCTAGAATATCTTCTGGTCTTGGTGGTTCTGACGACGATGGAATTGATTGATGTTTTATGGTTGCAACTGAATCGTCAAAACGAGTTTTCTTTCGAGCTGGTTGAAATGAGGAAGCAGAAGAAGATTTAATGATTTCCGAAACATCAATAGTTGCCATTTTCTGAATTAACAGATTTGTTCTTTAGGAGAAAGAAAAACCATTAGAAAAAGCTGCAAAAAAATTCGAAATTTAAATAAGAGTGTACGCAAAAAAAAGATACAGCAAACATTGTCGTATATCGACACAAGCTCTTAGTCGGTGTAAGACCTCAAAAATTGATACCCGCGAAAATATTTTTTTCAAAAACATGTAAGAAAAGATGAACTGAAATTTTTATAATCTTTAAAAAAATTGGATTTTCAAAACGATTTTAAAAATCCAACACGTAAATTTCTCAGCTATCATAAATTTTAAGTTTGTTTTATTTGAATATTTAAAAATTTAATTGTAAAAACGTTTTTTTTTTCATTTTAGGAAAATCCAGCTCATGAAAAACATGAATAACGTTTATAAAATTAATTTTTAGTTTTTTTCTTAATTTTTAATTCAGAAATGAGCCGTCCCGTAACATCAACTCGTTCGAAACCAGTTAGAAAGGAAAAACCACCACCAGAAGTACCCGATGTCATATATGATCAGGTTTGATGTTCTTTAAATATATTTGGTAAATAAAAAGTTTAGGAAAGAGGAACACATTATAAAAAAGGTCGTTTCCTCGGAAAAGGTGGTTTTGCTCATTGCTATGAAATAACAAATCAAACCAGCGGAGAGTTAATGGCGGGAAAAGTAGTTCCAAAGCATTTGCTTGTAAAACAATATCAACGAGATAAAGTTGGGATAGTTTTTTTTCAGCATTTTAAAATATTTTTTTAGATGGCCCAAGAGGTTCAGATTCATCGAAACCTTTTGCATAAAAATGTTGTCAAACTTTATCATTTTTTCGAAGATAGAATTAATGTCTACATAACATTAGAACTTTGTCCAAGACGGTCATTAATGGAACTTCACAAAAGAAGAAAAGCTGTTACTGAACCAGAAGCGAGATATTTTACATACCAAGTTATTATACATTTTTTTCCAATTGTTATTTTCCCTTTTTCCAGGTCGTTGAAGGAGTTCTTTATCTTCATGATTTAAAAATTATTCATCGAGATTTAAAATTAGGAAATTTATTCCTAAACGATGAACTTGAAGTAAAAATTGGAGATTTTGGTTTAGCAACAACTGTTGAAAGCGACGAACGAAAAAAAACGTTATGTGGAACACCAAATTATATAGCTCGTAACATTATTTGAAATTGAGTCCTTTTTTTTTTAAAGAGAACAATTATTTAGCGGAAGTTTTAAATAAAATGGGACATTCTTTCGAAGTTGATATTTGGGCTATAGGATGCATTCTGTTCATTTTGTTATTTGGGCAACCACCTTTCGAATCAAAAACATTAGAAGTAAAATTTTAAACGTGTATTTAAAATTAAATAAAACGTTTAGGAAACGTATTCAAGAATTAAGCACAATAACTACACGATTCCATCTACGGGTGGAACAGCAGCGTCAAACTTAATTCGGCAGCTTCTAAATCCAGATCCAGCTCGAAGACCAACAGCAAAACAAGTTCAAAGAAACATTTTTTTCAAGTCTGGATACATGCCGGCTCGCCTCCCAGTTTCTTGCTTGTCTATGGTGCCGAAATTCGGAAGAGATCAGTCGTTTATGGAAGAAAATATTTCACCAAATGGAGTTGCAGAACATAAGTCGCCAAGGTTTTAAAGAAATTTTTTAAATAGAAGTTTGAAAATCAAATATTTAGACAACCAATTGGTAGAAGTGGTTTGGCACCTTTACCACAATATCGCATATCTGGAAATGCCGATAGAGATCGAGCACAACAAATGGCTGCAGAAGCCACGTTCAGAGAACCAAATGACGCTTATTTATCACAACTTTACACCATTGTTTCATCGTTTTTAAAAGGAAACATTCCAGAGGTAAGTCGACTCGATGAAAAAAAACTTCCAGCCTAAAATTTTGTTTCAGCTTGCTGAAGAAGAAGCAATAACCGATGACTATCAGTCACCTGAAGCATTACCAGTTTTTTGGATTTCGAAATGGGTGGATTATTCAGATAAATATGGAATTGGTTATCAACTTTGTGATAATTCAGTATTAAACAGAGTTTTTTTTTAAAGGATTTTTAAATTTTTTATTTGTAGGTTGGTGTTCTTTTTAACGACAATTCTCGAATCATGCTCGATGAAGCTGGAAATGAGCTGACATACATCGAAAAAAGTAATTTGGAACATTATTATCAAATGGGCTCCAGCAATGTTCCAACTGGATTGAATAAAAAAGTCACTTTGCTTAAATATTTTCGTTCTTATATGAATGATCACTTATTAAAGGCGGGAGAAGGAGTCCAGACACGAGTAAGCTAGAATGAAAATTATACGATTTAATTCAAAATTTTCAGCTTGGAGATGATTTAGCTCGACTTCCAACTCTCCGAGTTTGGTTCAGAACAAAGTCTGCTATTGTCTTCCATTTATCAAATGGAACTGTTCAAATCAATTTTTTCACTGTAATCAATTTTTTGGGAAATTTTTAAAATAAAAATCAACTTTAAGGATCACATAAAAATGATGATGTGTCCTTTCATGCAAGCTGTAACATTTATCGACAAAGAAAAAAGAATGTTAACATACAAGTTTTCGAATTTGCAATCAAGTGGATGTCCAAAGGTTTTTTTATTCTTTTAAACTCAGTGTTTTTAATTGTTTTTACAGATATTCCTTCAAAGAATTGGATATGCTGAAGGAATGATTAAACGATTGATGAATGATGCATCGCAAGCAACGACTAAACAATCATTATCTAGTAGTTCTACTGTAAGAATAATTGAAATTGAATTACAAAGTATTTGAAAATTAAATACTTAGGCCAGCCGACCGATTGGAGGTTCAAAAATGCCAACATCTTCAAGTAATGTCCATTTAGTTGGATCATCAACCAATTCAAATCAAATCCGTCACTAAACAAAAGTTTTAACTCAATTGTTTTGACAATTCAACGCGGGTTAAAAATCTTTTTTTGAAATATCAAGTTTTCCCTGTGAAAATTTTTTATATTTTTTGTAGTCATGTAAGTGAGTCTTGTACTCTGTTAATTCTACTTTCCGATTGTTTTGAAACCCAAATTTGAATTGTTATTCTTTTCCCAAAAAAAAAAAATCATTCATTATACTATGTGCTCTTTCGTATTTGTATTTTTGTTCATGGAACCGTAGTAAAATTATTTTAAGAGCAAACATGGATTTGTATTGAATACAGACATTTGTTACCAAGAAAAAAGTGTTTTTTAAATATCTTTTTTTTTAATTCTATTGTCGTCAATTGTTCATTTATTTTTTTTAAATATCTGAGCATTTGAAATATTTTGCCTCCTTATTTTTTGCTCCTTTCTTATCAATTCCGATTTTTTCTAGCGTTCAATTTATTTTTTAAATTCTCCTAAAAGATTTGATGTTTTTATTGATAAAACTCACTTGATCGGATATGGTTTCCATTCTTCTAACAAAATTTCATACAAACTAATTTTTTTTCGATGTCAGCGGGACGATATACAACAATTAAATGATGGTTAATCTGCCAGTTTTGAGAGGATTTTTAAAATATTTATGAGAATATTAAAAATAAAATGAATCGATTTCAAAAATTAATCATATTTTTATTTATTTCATTTTCTCTTTTTCTAAACTTTAAAAATGATAAAACAAGCAAATGCAAAAAAGAAGAAAAAATAAATTTGAATCAAATCGTTGCTGAAAGAAAAGAAATGCAAAATTCTTATAATATTTGTTCTGGTTCTAATTTAATCAATTGTATTCCACCTTTTAGAAAATATCGGCAACAATATCGGGTTTGTTCAATTTTGCTCTTTCGTTTTTGTTGAAAAATTAAATTTTGCAGATTTCAAAATCAAATTCATTATTGGCTTGTGTCATCGAAAAAAATTGTTCAACATTTTTGACGGCAATTTTATGTTATTTACATGATCCAAACAATTTTCTTAAAAATAATCGAACATTAGATCGAGATATTTATGGAAATCGGTCGATATTTTATTGATTGGTTTTTTTGATTCAAATGATTTTAAGAAATATTTCAGATTGTGCCGGAATTTGAATGAATTCACAAAAATCTCCAAAATTCCAAATCATAACAAAATGAAATTGTTCACTGTGATTCGGAATCCAATTGATCGATTTATTTCAGGTTTTGTCGATAAATGTTTAAGGTTTTTTCCCGCCTGGGTTTTGTTTTTTTTTTAAATCTTCAATCAATACAACGTGTTTCATGGTTTTAAAGGAATCCCAATAAAAAGGCTTTTCCAGCCTGAATAACTATTTTTAAAAATGGGTTCCTTGGCAAAAAAGGTAGGAAGCCGAATCTTCAGATCAATAACCATGAAACGCACTGTATTGATTGAAAAGAAAAAAAATTCAAATTTATGCAGAGAAAAGACGTGGACAAAATTTAAGCAAAGATGTTGTGGATGCAAAACGGTTTAAAAATTAAAAAAAAATGAGGGAGGAGGGAAAATATTGATTTTTAGAATTTAACATGTTTTGTTGATAAAATGTATGATCGAATGGTTCGTTTTTCAAAAGTCTCCTATCCTGGAATCGATTTTGACGATTCGCATTTTTTTCCCCAATCTTGGTTCGTCATTTCAGGAAAATTTGGAATTTTTTTCTCCAAATGAATTTCAGGAGATGCGAATTTTCCACATTTTTTTCAAAATATCAAATATTAAAACTCGACGACGATCAATTCTTTGATAATTTATTGAACATTTTTGCTGAAAAAAATGTGGAGGACAAACATCTGGAATTTATCAGTTTGATTTTTTCGCTTTTTTCAATTAAAAAAAAATAAAAATAAAATTTTTTTTTTGCAGATCAAAGTCTTCAACAAAAAACAAAGCATAGCACACAAGAATCAATTGAAAGAAAAAATATTGAAAATCTAATTGGAAATAATCAATATTTAATGAAAAAGCTTATACAAATGTATTATTTCGATTTTTTATTGTTTGGTTATTCATTACCTTTAATTCCAATGTCAGAATAATTTAAAAAAATAAAAAGAAAAAAAGGTATGGCAAGATTTGGAAAGAAAAAATAACAAAATAACAAAAAAGAAAAACTTTAAGAGTTTTTATTTTTTATTTACAAAAAGAAAAATTCACCCTTTAGGCGGAGCTTAAGCTCAATTGGAAAAAAAATGAGAAATTTCAAATGTTCTTGAACTATTCAAATTAAATTTTAATAAATTGGTGAAACAGTTTCATCAATTTGAGTTTTTGTTATTGATTCTGGAGTTGATGATTTTTGTCGATTGGATCCATAAGACATTCTGGAAAACAAAAAGGAATTCAAAATTGAATTGAATTCAAAATAAAATTCACAAATGAACTGAATGAGGAGGATCATTGGTTTCAGGTGTCATTGTTCGAATTGAATCTTCAAAACTTAATTTCATTGTTGAGTTTCTTCTTTTTTTTGTTGTCATCTGAAATTTTGTTCCTTTTTTTTTCTTAAAAAAAAAAACTTTTTAAAAAAATTTACAAAAATAACAAGAAGGGCAATTCCAATGATAATAAAAACTGAAAATCCAATGATAATAATCATTAATGATGATAAGGAAGTTGATGTTGTTTGAGTTGAAATTGAATCAATATAAGCTTGAGAAGAAATTCCTAAAAATTGACAAATTTAAAAAAAAAAGATTTTTTTTTTCAATAAAAAAAACCATCAATTGTAATGCTTAATGGATCAATAATATATTGAGAAAGATGAGAAGAATTTCTTGAAATTGCTGCTTCTAATAAATTCACAGCTAATTGAATGTCGCCAAGAGATTTTTTTGTTAAAATATCAGCTGAGACAATCACACTTCCTTTTGTGAACGATTTTATCTCAATTTTTACCAAATTTTCTTGGCCAACAATTGAAGAAACATATTCGCCAATCTAAAAACTCAAAAAATTTTTGTTTTTTTTTTCCCCCTGAAATCATCATCATCAATTAAACCGCTGGTGTTATTGATTTTCTCAATTTTTTCGATGGTCCACTTTGAAGATCAGAAAATTCATCCGAATAATCAATTGATAGAATTCGCATTGAAATTGGTGTTCGAACAGATTTTGTGGGAAGAAAAACTTTTGACGAATTATGAAAAGATGTGGGAAGATTTGAAATTTCTTCATTTATTGTTTCAGATGATTTTGAATGTTTTTCTTCTTCTTCTTCTTCTTCTTCTGATGTTGTTTTTGTTGTTGTTGATTCATTTTCTGTTGTCGTCGTTGATAATTCCAATGAGCTTTGTAATATTTCAGAACTAGAAAATTCTTTCTTTTTTTTCTGAAATTTTTCAAAATCCAAACCTTTTTGTTGATTGAATCGTTGTAGTTTCAGTTTGATTTATTTCTAATTCTTTGGTTTCCTTTTTGTCCTCTTTTTTTTCCTCTTTTTCCTCTTTTTTTTCCTCTTTTTCCTCTTCCTTTTCCTCCTCATTTTTTTTCATTTTCTCATTTATTTCAATATTTTCAGTTGTCGAAAAAATCGGAATATTTGAAATAATTTTTGGTGATTCTTCAGCCATTTTCAAAATAGGAAAAGCTGGCGTATTTGTAGCTAAAAATGTATCAATAACTGATCCGTCTTGTTCAAAAACTCCTTCTAAAGCTGATTGATCAAATGGCGTTTCACTTTCTGCAAAAAAATTGTATCAGAATTTTTCATTTTTTGTTTTGAATCTAAAAATACCATCAATTTCAGATGGATCACTGTTGACTTCAATTGGAGATGATGATGTGGCTGAAAAAAAAGAAACGATTTTTAAGAAAAAATTTGTTTTTCCAAATTTACTTAAAATTTTGTTTGCAGAATTTTCTTTTTCTTTTAAAACTCTGCGATTGACAACTTCGTCAACAATAATTGGAATTGAACTGAAAGTGATCACATTCAGCTTTTGGGTTGTTGTCACTTCTGGTTGAATCGTTGTTTCGTTTCTTAATTCTTTTTCAGCTTCTTCTTCTTCCTTCTCCTCCGTTTTTCTTTCATTTTTTTGTGAAAAATTAAAAATGGCTGAATCCAATGGGGTGATTGGAGAAAATAATGATTCTTTTCCAATTGGTTCCACTTTTAAATTCAATTCTGATGAGTTGAACATTTCAATCATTTCAGTGCTGGTTTCAAATGTATCGGATCTGAAATTTTTCTGTTTCTCAATTTTGATTTAATAAAAAACCAGTCAAAAATCATTTCAAATCTTCCCTGCTTAATTTGACATTAAGAAAAAAAAAACGAGGAGAGGGATGGAAAGGAAATAAAAGAGAGGGAAAAACCAAACCCTTCATTAGTTTCTTCTTTTATAATATTAATTGGCATCTCTGGAAGTTGTTGTCGTTCATCATCGTCTCCTCCAGAATTCGATCGAATTTCAAAAACGTCTTCGCTGTTTTCATCTTGTCCATAAATGACTAGAAATCACATTTTGTTATGGAGAGAAATTGAAAAAAAAAAATTCAAATCAAAATTCTTACCAGAAATTGATAATAAAATGAAGATGAAAATTCGCATTTTTTCGATTTTCTTAAAAAAATTGATCAAAATTAAAACGATCGAAAATTAAAAAAAGAATTCTATGACGGAATATAATTGATACAAGGTTACTTTGTTCTTCTTCTTCTTCTTCCTCTTCTTTTTTTTTTTTTTAATGTCGGAAAATGGTTCGAATGAATTTCTTCTATCTTTTCTGATTTGGAACATTTGATTAAAGAAAAAAAAAAGAAAGAATGGAAATCTTTCGAAGTTTATAATTGAAATCATTAAGAAACATTTAAAAAAAAAGAAAAGAAGTTGATCAAGGTTAAAATTCAAAAATCATCATCAAAAAATAATGAAATTTTTAAAAATTTAAAACGAAAACAAGATTTGTGCAAAACAAATAATTTTTGAAAAAAAAAGTTGAAAATCGACAAGAAAACGAATTGAATGAATAAAATAAAATAAAATCAATTGAAATTGAACATTTTTGTATTTACATAATTCACACTCGAATTGTATTAATCCTCATCTCGAAGCTTGTTATGATTATGCCGTTCAACATTTTATTTTATTTTCATATTAAAACTTTATGTTAATCTACTATATAAATCATCATATATACATATATATATATATATATATAATATAAATACATTTATTATTATTATTATTATTATTATATATACTTTATATATACATTTACTTGATTTGATTTGATTATTCAATGTACTTGGTACAATAAATTTAGTAGCTTAATAAATTCAAAAAGTCTGTGTAGTTTTGAGGAAAAAAAAGAAGAAAAATGTGTTGAAAATGACGAGAAATAGGAAAACCAACGAAATCGACCAAAAAAAAAAAGAAAAGAAAAATGATCGAATCAGATTTCGATGGAAAAACTGATTGTTATTAGTTTTTGGGTGTCTAAAAGATCAGAATCAGAATCACCTTAAAATGAAAATTGAATAAAAAAAGAAGAAGAAGAAGAAGAAGAAAAAGGTGAGAATTATAGTTTTAATTCGTCGTGGATTTTCTGGAAATCAAATTGTTTTAAAATTTTTGTAAAACAAATATAAAAGATTCGAAAACTTGATTTCTTTTCCTTTTTTTTTTTCAAAAAATAAAAAAATCAATTTTATTAATGAAGAAAGAAAAATTTTTTTTGACTGGAAAAAAGAAAAGATTAAAATCGAGTCGATTATTTTTCAACAAAAATCGCCTGAAAGATTTGATCTCACACTTTGCGGAAAAAATACACGTTTTTTTAGTTGAATATTCAAGGTTGGACGAAACGTTTGGAAAATTTCGATAACAAATTTTTGAAAATCAAATAAGTGGATCGGGCGCTTTTCGTTCCATTCTTTTCCCTCCCCCCCCGCCCCTCCCCACCCCCAATTGTAATTAGAAATCGAAATTTGTTGTGTAACAAAATTGTAATGAAACTTGAACTTTGACATGAATAAACCGTTTTTTTTTCTGTAAAAATGATTCACCAAAAAAAAAAATCAACATTTTTCAACTAAAAACTTGGCTTCTGAGAAAAAAATTGATAAAATCTTCCAAGATTAGTCGATTAATCGATGAGATTAATGGAAAAAAATGTTGATTTTATTTTTTAATTGGAAAATGATTTGAAATAAAAATTTTCCTGTGAAAATCAACAAAAAAGAAATTCGTCTTTTTGAAGAAAAAAAAAGTCAGAAAAGAGAAAAATTGAAAAAGAAAATAAATTTGTATAAAAATAAAAAGAAAGAAAAAAAAAGTTTGGAGAAGAAATACTTGAAAACATTTCGAGCGCTTCGATCTCATAATTATTGAGCTGCTGCTCAGGGCAGCAGGAATGCACAAAAAGTGATTGTTTTGTTTAAGTGGTGGACAAGAAGAACACAATTTTTGATTTATTTTGATATTTTTCCAATTTTTTAAAACAAACAAAAAATATTTCAGTGATTTTTAATCAAACATTTTGTTCTGGAAAACCTGTTAAAAAACCAAATTATAGAAAATTCTTCCAAAATCAAAAAAAATCTTTTAATTACATTTTTAATTGATTTTTTTTTTTTTTTGGAATTTCAGAATCGATAAAATAAAATTGGAAGAAAAAAAAAAGAAAGAAAAAGTGTTGGAAAAAGAATCAGTTGATATTAAAATGTGTCATTTATTTAGCTTTTCCTTAATTTATTGATATATTTAAGAGGTAGAATTGAATCTCAAACCATCATAACAAAACTGGTTATCTTCATTTAACATCATCATCATCATCATAATTTTCCTTCTTTTTCAGTTTCCACATTTCTGTTCAATTGGCAGATTGCCAATTTCATTAAAATTGATTCATTCGAATAAAAAAAGGGAAAAGAAGAATTTTATATCTGAATTTCTGATGAGATTTCGTCTTTTTCTTTTTCTTTTTTAACACATTTTCTCAATGATCTTTTTTCATTTATTTTCTTTATTTTATATTATCATTAACTGATTATCAGTGATAAATTGTTGTTTTAAGAGAAAAAAAAACAGACAAATTTCGGGGATTTTTCCCCCCATATAAAAACCACTTTTTTTTTGAATTTTTTTTAATCGATAAATATTTTCAAAGAATTAGAATTCAAGAAAAATCAAGTAAAAGTTTTTATTTTTTTTTCTCAAATAGAAAACCGAGATTTAAATTAGTACAAAATGATAATTTTTCCACATTTGCTCAATCAAATTTCCATGTGCTTTTTTTTTCTTTTTCTAATCAGTTTAATTGTCGTTGAATGACGTAAACAAGAACTGATTGATTCCAATTCTTCAAACAAAAATTGTAAAAATTTATTCATTTTTTGATTTTTTTTTAATTAAAAATTAATTAAAATTAAAAAAAATGAATTTTTATTGTATTTTTTTATTTTTTCAAATTTCTCTTTGTTTTATTGTTTCTCCAAATAAAATTTCGAATGGAATTAATTGTCATATGTGTGAAGTGAGTTGAACTCAATTTTTTTCATTTTTTGATTTTTTAATTTATTTTAGGTGATGATAAATAATGTTCGATATGAATATAAAAATAAATTTCAAAATGTAACTGTGGATCAACTTAAATATTCTCTTTATTTGTAGGTTTTTTCATTACTTTTTTTCCCTCCAAAAAATTGATTTTTTTTTAGACAATGCGATGAAAATTTTAATGGATTTACGGATCAACAATGTCATCATTTGGTAAATGAAGATTCTGGGGATATTTTAAAGAAATTAAAAGAAGGAAAATCATCTTATCGTATTTGTCAAGATCAGAATCTTTGTTAAATTTTTTATTTTAAATTTTAATTATTGATTGATTGATTTATTTATTAAATTTATTAAAAAAAGGATTAAAATCACTGAAAATTCCCCAAAAATATCGATAAAATTTAAATTTCTACATTTTTCTTGTTTTCCTAATTATTTGAGCTTAAACAAACAACAAATTCTTGTTCATTTTCAATTATTCTCGCAACTTTTCAAACGATTTTTTTGTTTATTTTTCAATTTTCTTTTTTTTTTTGCATTTTTCTTTGAATAAATAAACTGAAAAAAATCAATTTTTTTATTTTTTTCATATAAAAAAACTTGAAAGGAAAATGTTTTTTTTTCTTTGAGAAATTTGTCATTTGAGAGAAAATCGAAAACACTTGGGTTTTGTTTAGATTTTTATTACACTTTTTTCTCTTTTCGTTGAATCAAATAATTCTATTTCTTTTCAATTTTTTTATTTCGATTAAATTCAAAAAATTAAAAAATAAAAATTCTTTCAAAAAATATTTTTAAAAATTACCAAAATTATGATTATTTTCTATTTTTTGTTTTTTTTATTGATTTGTTCAAAAAGTTTGCTCTCTCAGAAAATTCCAAGTAAGTTTATTTTTTAATTAATTACAAGAAAATCCAGAAAATTCCAGATTTTATCGTTTCTAATAATGAACTTTTGGAAATGTCAAGAAAACTTGAATCCGTTGATACAAATCGAGCAAAAAATCATCAAATTGGAATCAATTATCAAAAATATACGACAACTCGAGATGACACAGATAATGCTCCACAAAAGTTTTAACGAAGCTCCGGCGTTCCCCGCCACACACATCGTCTCTAATTGCAGATTATTTTCAAAAGTCGATTCAGCTTTATTACGAAAACCATCCTATGAGCTTTTCATAAAAATGATGGATAATTTTAATAAAAATACAGGAATAATTGAGCCATTTGTAAGTAATGAAGAAGAAAAACGTGAAGTTGGAGCATTTTTGGATTATATTCTTGAAACAAAACCAATGAAAGAATTATATGAATGGTTTAAAAAAAAAGGTTTTTTCTCCACATTTAAAAAAAAAATAAACAAAAATTAAACACTAAAAGGTCATCCAATTGGAACAAATCCATCTGTTTTTCGTTATTGGATTGGTCAACTTTGGTTTTCTCATTATTCTCGAGCTTTAGGTAAACCGGATACTTCTGGTTTTGAACATGTTTTTATTGGAGAAGTTTTATTTGATCTTTTTTTGATTTTAACCACCAATTTTTTGGGATTTTTTCAGATAAAAAATAATGAAATTTCTGGAATGCACAATTGGGTTCGTTTTCATATTTTGGAAAGAAATTCATCACAAAATTTTGATTATAAAGGATTCGTTGTGAAGAGATTTGTAAAATTTTGGTTTTTTCTTCTCAGATTCAATTCAAACAAATCGAGAGAAAATTCAGAATGTGATGGCTGCTGTCAAATTTTCATGGGACAAAATAATGAAAAGATCCGGAACATTTTTGATTGGAACATCTCCTGAATTCGATATGGCCTTATACACGATGTGCTTCTTATCGAGACGTGGACGAGATACTTGTGATGTTGAATTAAATGGATGTCCTTTATCAATAACGAGTTATGAAATTTATCAAAAAAATAAGGTAAAAATACAGAAAAAGAAAGAAAACAAGGGAAAAATATTCAAAAAATAGGTCTACATTGGAAGTATTTTTCCATCAGCTGGACGAATTACGGATCAATGTCGTCAACAAAATGATGGAAGAAATCAAAGAAAAAAATCAAATTTTTAATTTTATCAAAAATTTTATTTTTATTATTTTTAATAAAAATTAAAAAAACTTTTTCTTTTTCTTCCTCTTTTTTTAATTTTTATTTTTTTCGTAGTTCGTCAACAAGATGGATTTTTTTCACAGTGAATCACACCCGTTTCACCACTTAATTTTTTTCAATTTTTTCGCTTAAAAATTACAAAAAAAAAAAAAACAAATTTTTTAAAACTATTTGGTCAGACAAATTATTAATGACTTAGATATTATTATTATAATTTCCTGAAAATCAATTATTTTTACACCAAAAAAAGACGGTTAAAATTTAGAACCAAAAAAATTAGTTTTGTATTTACAAAATTATTTTTAAAAAATTCAAGGGAGAAGTAAAAGTTGGAGAGAAGCCAAAGAAAAAGAAATTAAAAAGCAGAGAAAAATGTGTGCCTAGGTGTAGTTGGATACATTGAAAAAAGACTTTGCCTTGGTTTTCTTGTCGGAGATGGTGAAAATAAACTGTAAGATGTGGTCAATCCAAGACTATTTGATGGTAATGAAGCCGGACTATAAGAACGTCGAAACGTTGATGAACTTGCGACTGATGGACGATATGTGCTAAAAGATCATTGATTTTTTTATTGATGCATTCGTTGATGCAACGTGTTTACCTTGCTGAAAATGCTCGCGGTTTATTTCCTAATGATGACGAATGTGATGTTGATGTTGATGACGGAATATGTCTGGCTTCTCTTTGTTGATGTAAACGTCTTAAATCATCCGCATAAACATCAGGAATTGGAAGATCACATTCAGGTGTTTGAACCATTTTAACCGATGAAATTCCTCTTAATCGTTTCTCATAATCAACCATTTGTTTCCAAAATCCAACATTTGGACGAATAATTGGTCGAGCAGCTTTTACATAATGATAAGCTTGACGAAGTGTCATGTGCTCATATTTTACCAGATAAATCATTACTAATGAAGCTGACCGAGAAACACCAGCCATGCAATGAACAAGCGTTCGACCACCACGTTCCTTTAATTTTAAATAAAAACGGTTTTTTGAAAATTATTGATTTTTTTTAATTTTTAAAAGAAAAAAAATCAAACTTTGACTGATCGAATTTTATCAGCAACAATATCAAAATGTTCACTTAAACGAGCATACGGATGATCTTCAATTCGAATTTTCATTGTATCGACTCCTTTAATTTTTCTTTTTTTTTGCTTTTTTAATTTGAAATTAAGAAAAAACCTTGCATATAAGTCGATGGCTCTTCTGTTGTTGCATTCACAATCATATTGATTTTTCGTTGTTTGATTTTATCGGCTTTCAAAACGCCAGCTCCAGAAAGAAACAGATGATCATTGATTTCTGACATTTGACCAAGAACACCAATTCGAGACATTTTATTGATTTTTTATTTCAAAAAAATGAAACAAAATTTGTTTTTTTTTCAGAATTAAAATTTAATCTGAAAGAAAAAAAAATGTCCATTTTAAAACGAAGATCACAAGTTGTTTTGAAGAAAAAAGGAAGAGGAGGGGGACGATCAGAAAATGAACAGCTGTTTCCATTTATTTTTGATCAATTTAGTCAAAGTTGTAACATTTCGATTTTCCAAAAAAAAAAAAAAAATACGGGAAAGGAGGAGGAGGGAAAACAAATAAAATTTGAATTTATTTCGAATAAAAAATTCCAACGTTTTCAGCCAAAAAAATAAAATTCAACGTTGTTGATTTGTGTATTTATTCAAATTTTTTCTCTCTTTTTTTCGTGATTCATTTTTACACAAAAAAACAAACACAGATGTTTTCAAAAAAAAAATAAAATGTTTTCGAACTTTTTTCCTCTCCTTCAAAATGTGGGTGTAACTTTCACTAATGGAAAAAATGAAGAAAAAAGAAAGAAAGAACGGGGGGGGGGGGGTGGTGGGGTGGGGGTGGAGGTAGGGAAGGGAAGGTGCGGGGGAGTAAAGAATACGATTAAAAAGTGAAAACATTAGGAAATAAATGGGAAAAATGGAAGGAAATCAATTGTTTTTCCCATTTTTGTTCAAAAATTTCGTTGAAAAGTTTTTTAGTTACTCGAAATTCTAAAAACCAGTTTTTTATTGAAACAAGCAGGTCTTGAAACGAAAAATTCTTTTTCAAAAAAAAAAAAAAAACTATAATAAATTGATGAGAAATGATTCGGTAAATAATGCCAACTGGACAGAGAGAGAGAGAGAGAGAGAGAGAGAAGTACGTTTGTACTCAAATTCTCGGGAATCACATTGGCAAACTATTACACAATCAACAAGAAGGAAAATGAGGAAAAAAGAAGCGGAAAATAAAAGAGGAAGAAAAAGATGAAGAAAAAGGAAGAAAAAGGAAAACAAAAATGAAGAAAGAACGAGAAGGTAAAAGATTTCTTGTTTCAATTTATTTTTATTTTTATTTTTACTTCAAATTTTCATTTAAACAATTGCGATTTTAATGATTACTTTATTACACTTTTACACATTTTATCTTTCATTTTTTTTCCCTTTTTTTTTCTTTTTAATATTTGAAAACCAATAAATTTTCCCATAAAATGAATCAAATCAAATTAAAAAAACCATTTTTTTTTTTTGGAATTTTCGAATTCGTCAAAAATTGGTGGTTAATTGAAAAATTGAAAAATTTGAGTCATAAAATGACAAAATTTGCCCGAAAAGAAACAAAAAAAATGAAGAAGAATTCTTGTATTTTTTGATTTAAAATAGAAAAGAAAAGGTTTCAAAATAGAAAAATCAGAAATGAAAAGAATGAAAAATGTAATCAATTTGTTGTTAAATAGAAAAGAAAAAATAAAAGAGAAAAAAACATTTTAAAATTTGATGTTTAAAAAAAAAAAAAAAGATTAAAAATGTTTTTAAGATTAAAATTAAAATATTCAAAATTATTTGAAAAATTAATTCAAATTTATAATTGAGACAGCAAAGAAAAAATATTGTTTTTTCCACCAAAAACAAAATTCAATTGAAAAACAAAAAGAAATGGTGAGGAGCAATGAAAAAAAAGCGGAGAAAAATGTGCTCATCGAAGCGTTAAAAAATGAAGTTGTCAACATAATTCCCATTATTTTTCATTTCAATGCACTTGGACAATAAAAATAATTCTCAAAAATTATTTGCAAAATCTCAATTTTTACAATTGAAAAAAAGTTTTTTTTTTTTTAAAGTCATTTTTTCCACAAAATTTTGTTTTTTTTTCAAAATTTCCTTCAAATTTCCCCTCAAATAACATAATTTTCTCACACTTTTTTCCTTTTTTTCTTATTTTTTTTCTGGGGGGAGGAGGGGAGGATAAAAAATAAAAACAAAAACAAAAAAGTAAAAAAAAACGAAAAAGAAAAGGAAAAAAAATTATTTTTATTTTTAAAAAGAAAAAAACAAGGGGGGAATAATGTGGTGTGCAGTCCCCTATTTATGACTCGAAATTCATAGCAAATGAGCAATAAATCTGAGCTCCTCCTCCTCCTCCTGCTCCTCCTCTTTTCGGCTTAAGGTGTGGTGTGGACGAGCTTGGAAATGGAAGCAAAAAAGAATGTAATTATAGGATGTTTAGAGAAAAAAGAGCTCGTCAAGGGGGATTATTTATGAAAAAGAAAAAGAAGACGAAGTGAGGGGAAGGGGAGGGAAAGGAATTATTTGTAGCTCGAAGAAATGAAGAAGGGAAAGAATTGAAAAATGAAAAAAATCGAACTCAAACTTTGAATTTAAAAAGTACGGTAGTTATCGATTAAAAAATCTTTAGAAAAAAAAAAGATTTGATTTTTGATAATTTCAAAGTTGAAATCAAAAAAAAATTTGATTCGATTAAAAATGGGAAATTCGGTTTCTTTTCCATTTTCTTTTCAGTTTTTTGATCAAAGAAAAAAAAAGTTTTTTTTTCGCAACAAAAATTTTTGTTGTTGGCGCCGCCCGTTTCAGTGAAACAACAAAAAATCAGCGAACAAAAAATTAAAAAATGGAAAAATTGAGAAGAAAAAGAAAAGAACAGAAAAATTTTGATTCGTTTTTTTATTTTTTATAACAAAAATTGATTTTTATCGAATTTTTCAATTTTTTCTTTTTTTTCCGAAATTTCAAAGAAAGAAAAAAAAGTGAAAAATGTTCAATTTTAAAACGATACGAATTCGGTATTTTCGAACTTAAAAAATAATTGGTTATTTCCTGTTTTGTATTAAAAAAAAACCTTTTAATAATTCGGAATTCGAATTGGAATTCGAAAAAAAAGAAGAATTAATTCGATTTATTTTTTTCTGAAGTTTTAACAAATAAAAACTTCTAAATTTTTGAAAAAGTGGAAAAACGGCTGAAAAAAATCAAACAAAAAATCAATAAAAATGAGAATCAAACATCACAAATGAAGTAAAATTGTGTCCTCAACGTTTCCTTTCTTTAATTTTTGTTTCTTTACGGATTCTTATAAATTATTAATAGAAAGTACTCTAAAATCAACAGAAATTGACAAGAAAGAAAATGAATCTAAAATAGTTTTTTTCTGAGTTTTCTGTGTTAAGTAGAAAAAGAAAAAAAAAGAAAAGAAAAAACTAATGCAACTTTGTGCTATTACGAAAATTACGTCAATGGAAAATTGAAGAAGAAGAAGAAGAAGAAGAAGAAAATGAAGATAATAATTAAATTTTGTGCTGTTTACTCTGCAAATTACAGAGAAGCCAAAAATCGGTGAAAAAAAAAAAGAATTCCGATTTTTTTCCGATAAACCTCGGCTTTTTAAAAGAATCCAAAAAAAATTTTTTTACGAGAAAAAAATTGATAAAAATTTACAAAAAACAGGAAACAAAAAATTGAATCCAAAAATAGTTCAAAATTTCCAAAAAAAAAAGGGAAATGATGTGTTGCTTAGCAACTTATGAATTTTTATTATTTTAGAAAAAAAAGAGAAATTGTAAACCTCAATAAAAAAATATTTAAAATAAAAAAAAATGAAAATATTAGCATTAATATTCAGTCAGTAGGAGGAGGAGGAGATAAATAAAAGGATATTGCATGGGAATCTGAATATTTTGAATATTTTATTTTTTAAAAAAATGGAGAGTGAAAATGTTGGATTTTCAACAAATCGTTGTTTTTAAACAACAAAAATCCACAGTGAAAAAGTGAAAATTTGAATAAATTCATACAAAACTTTTATAAAAAATAATAAATGTATTATATATATATATATATTTATATATTTATACATATATATGTTTATATAAATGGATATTTGTTTATATGTTGGAGATTCATTGAAAAACTTTAGCTCTACCGGATGAGACATAAAAAATAACAGGAGACAAGCAATTCAATGAAATTTATTTTTTCCTCATTTTTTATTTTCCTTTTTTTGTATTCTCAAACAAAATCCTTTTTTTTTGTTTATAATATTCTGGAATAAAATGATGAGCATTTTTGATTTTTCAGAAATTTGAGATTGAAAAATGAAATTTGATATTTATTTGACGTCTCCCACACAAAATTCATTTAGCAACAACGATGCAACCCAATTACATTTGTTCTCCTCCCAAAATTTGCAAGGAAGAAATTCAAAATTTTGGACATTTGACATTAAAATTTTGTGGAAGAAATGAGGAAAAACGATGAAAAGAAAGAAAAAAGAATGAATTTTTGCAGGAAAAAATGGTTTGTTTGGAAAAAATGTGAAATTTGTTGTATTTTTATTTGAAAGCGATTGGATATCGACATTCCATCAATATGTGCTTTTGAGAATGACAAATAAAAACGCAAATAAAAAAGACAATTCGCAAACTAACTCGAAAGAAAAAATAAATAAATAGCAAACGCTTTTGTGATTATTTCTTTTTTCAATTTTTTTTTCTCACAATTTGAAATAAAAAATTATTCGTTTGTTGATCGTGTCAATGAAATGTTCCAAAAAAGAAAACATCATTCACTCATATTTTCCGGAATCAAAAATTAGACAATATTGCTAAATTTAGAAATTATTCGAGATTTTTGAGAAATTTTCAAATTTTTATATCAATTATTTATTTAAATTTGGATATTTAAATTTTAACGGGTTATCAAAATTTTATAAAAAAAACCTTTTTTTTAAATATTTATTAATTTTATTGTTTCTTGGCTTCCAATTTTCTAACAGCAGCAACTCTTTCAACAATTGGTGGATGGGTATGGGTGCACCATGAATACAATGAATCATTGATTGGCATTGATAAATTATCCTTCAATTTTTTAAATTTTATTTTTTAAATATTTTTTTCTAAACAAACCACTCCTAATTTTGTCAACGCTCCGATTAAATTTTTTCCATAGCCTAGTTTAGTGGCAAATTCGTCGGCTCCAAATTCAGCTGATCTCGAATGAACAACCATTGCTGTACCAGCAATCTAAAAACACGAATTTTAGATTTTAATTGTTAAAATTCTTTGTTTAAAATTCCACTTTTATGTCAATTTTGATATTATAAAATATTTTTCTAACAAATTTTTTTTCGAAAATTCTTGGAAAAATATTTTGAAAAAAGTCAATACTCAGTAAATTTCTTATTTTATATATATTAATTTAAAAAAAAAACCTGGTTATAAAGAGCTAACACATATTGAAACACTAAAATCATTCCAATAATTGTTGGTGTATCGTGGAATCCAAACGCCTGAAGAAAAAGCTTTAAAAGTTTTTTTAAACCAGAACTTACGGTGTAAAGAAGAGTCCACTTGTAGAAGTATGCAAAAACGGCAAACGAAAAAAATAAATTGATCTCAGCTGAAAAAAAAAAGTATTTGAAGTTAAACTAAGAATATAATCAAAATTTAAGAATTAAAATTAATTTACTAATTATCAAATTAATGGTTGTATGCCACAATGCCCAATGTCCCAATTCATGTCCCAACACAGCTACAACTTCATCATTATTCATTCCGCGTTTCTTATCTGATTCATTTTCTTCAATTTTTTCTCCAGCTTCAAGATAAAGCGCCAAAACCTGTAAAAACAAATGAAAATATATATCATTAGATTGAATGTTTAAATTGATAACCTTTTCTTTCTCTTCGCCACTTAATAAAGTATCATACAAAACAATTCGTTTATTTTTCCAAAATCCATACATGTATGCATTTGAATGTGATGAACGTTTCGATCCATTCACAACATATAATTTTGTTAATGGATAATTAAGTGATTTTGCAAGATTTTCGATTCCCGTTTTTAATTCGCCATCAGGTAATGGGAAATATTTGTCAAACAAAGGTGCAATAAATGCTGGATAAACTGTCATCAGAATTAATACAACAATTGAAATGAATAACCAAATATAAACAAAAAAGTATGGTCCTAAATATGAATTCTACCTTCTTTTTTTAAATTTAAATTTCAAACCTCCATTTTCAACAATCCATTCGATACCATAAATAATTGGTGATGTAATAACGAAACCAATTAACATTTTTTTGATTTTATCAACGAAATAAAAACCAACTGTTTGTTTATTGAATCCATGTTTTTCTTCAATTACAAATGTCGAATATCTATAAAGGATTTTGAATATTTTTAAAAGTAAAATAATGAAAACTTACAATTCCCATGGCAAATCAATAATTGTTTCAATAATTGAATTAATAAAAATGAAAACTAATGAATGAAATGGATATCCAGCTGTTGCATACCATAACCATGGATAATAATTCAGAACTAATTTGGCCTTAATTTTATTTTTTAATTAACATTTCAAAATCTCAAATACATGTACATACTGTTGATAAGATTTGATTGAAAATTGAATGAGCAAAACCAAATTCATGATGATCCAATTTATAATCTCTCGCTTTTTTATAATCCTGTAATTATTGAAAAACTTGAAAAAAAGCTTCTTTTTTTTAAATTTACTTCTTTACTGATGAGCTCTTTCACTTCTTCAGGCAATTGTTCGTTATTTTTATGAACTCTTGAAATTTTTAAAATTAAAAATATTTTTTATAATTAAAAACTAACTTGTATTGTCGAAAAGTGATGTATTGATCCCACAAATATAAAACCCAATTAGTTCCTAAAAGGATATTGAACAAACTTGTTGGTCCCATCCTTTAATCAATTTAAATATTTCTCTAAAAAACAATAAAGCACAAGATTGAGGTAATAAAATTCGTTAAATAACGAATTATTTTTCTTTTTGAAATAAAACCAAAAAATATTTCTTTATATTAAATGAAACCAATATTTACAACCATCTTTAATGAAACATTCAATATATTAGAACATTTTAAAAAAACTTTAAATTGATGCTTCATAAAATTCACATTCGTGCTTTTTTTATTCTGAGTTTAACATTTCTTGAATTTCAGCTTCCCAAGCTTCATCATCTTTTCCCGTTTTTTCAACTAAATCTCCATATTCATTCAGATCAGCAAGAATTTCCTTTTCCCAATCGTCATCTAAAATTGAAATTAAAATAATTAATTTTAATTTTACAAATCGTACCAATAGTGGTTGCAGTTTGTTCACCGGTTGTTGGCTGTTCTGATGTTGTCAAATTTTCTAATTCATCTTCCGATTGGGTTACTTCTTCGCTTAACGAACTTTTTTCTTCTTTTTGTTCAGCTGTTTTTTCTGAAAATTTAATTTTCTACATATTTTTCATTTATTGTTCAGTAAGAAATAGAACACGTTTTTTTTCTTTAAATAACTCAATTTTTACTTTTCTAGAGAAGATAATGCGACTATTTTTCAATTTTTAAACCTTTTTCATTTTCATTTTGATTTGATTCTTTTTCATTTTCTATTTCACATTCTTTCGGCATATTTTCATTAACTTGTCCAATTATTGATTGTCGAATCAAACTAACTCGGTAAAAATAGTTTTGCCAAAATGTATTTTCTTTCACTCTGAAATAAAAAAATGAAACTACTTCAATAGAATTGGAAAATTTGGTTCCTTACTGTTTCGGTACGAGCTGAAAACGAACATTTGCTAAATTTGGATCTTCTTTTAATAAAAGGAGTGCTAATGCCTGTAAAACATATATTTCATTAATAATTCGATTTTTAAAACTTGTTGTTCATCTTGAGAATATTCACTGTTTGCTGGTGAATCTCTTAAAAAGTTCCTTGTATCCTGAAACTTTCTTTTTCCAAATTTTGTTTTTCTTTTTAAATTTAAAATCTTGCCATTGATAAGGACAAAATTTGTTTTTTTGCAAGTTCTTCATCTGGTAGGCCAACCCATGGTAAACCTTCTAAACACAAATTTAAATATTTAATAATATTTTCAAAAATATTACCTATTTTTACTTTTTCCTTTTCTTCATCAAGTTTTTTTCCGAACTTGATTTGTTCTTTGTTCAAGTCCCCAAACATTGTCTTTAAAGTTTTTTTTATTTTTTTTCAGGGAAAAATCGTTACATTTTCAATAACAGCGTTTTTCACAACTTCTAATTTTTTTCCAGCATCTTTTGCATATTCAAATAACTTTGTCGAAGCTAGTCCACTTCCAACTTTTATTCCTAAAAATTAAAATTGTTGCTTAAAAAGTATCAACACCAATTTCACCTCCAAATATTGCAGACATCGAAGTTTTTGCATTGTCCGTTGAATTTTCTTCTACTTCAATATTCTCATTTTCACAAGTTTTTGGTCTTTCGTCCTGAACTTAAGTAATAAACAAAAAAATAAAAATTTGTTTATCATTTTTTTTTACCTTACTGTTTTCCTCGTTTTTTTCTTTTATGGAATCATCTTTAAAACTTTGTTCGATAGTTGATTTTGCATCAACAACTCGCTTTTTGACATCTGCCAATAACCAGGACATCTTTAAATATTTGATTATTTGAAAATTTGATTTTTTAATTTAAGATATTCAATTGATAAATCACAAATCAGGAAAAAAATTTAAAAAAAAAACTTTTTTTTTTCAAAGCAACAAAATAATAAAATTGTAAAATTATCACATTTAAAAATTAAAACTCACAATCATTCACCACAAAATAAAAGATAGAAAAAAAAGAAAACAAAATAGAGAAAACTATAGTAAGCATATAAAAAAAATGAGAAATAGAAGGTGAAAGAAATGGCAGAGAATTTTACCGATTTCAATTTATGGCCTGGCCTTCATAAAGGAAAACAATTAACTTGAAAAAAGCAAAAAATAAACAAAAAAACATATGCAGTATTAAATTGATTGAACACCTAATAATGACCAAAGTAGATTAATGAATAATGAAAAGTTTGAACCCGTCAAAGTAAAACAGAAAATATTATAAACTTGAAAAATATCACCTTCCCAGTGATACATCCATTCCATACTCACATAATGTTGTCAATGCTGTAATTCTAGGATCCGGTGCAGAAGGAAAACTTTGTAATTGTGTTGGAAAACGAAATAATGTTTGTGCCCACAATGGGATTTGATCTGAAAATATTCAAAATTAAAAAAAGCAAATACTTAAATTTCAATTTACCTCTCATGGAATAACTTTGACTAATAAATTCTCGAAGCATTCCACAAATTAATTCAAGAACATCTCGATTTAATGGTGGCAAATAAGCATTAACAATTCTCCATAATCTTAACATTTTTAATGATTACAATTGTTTGGAACATTTTTTTAAATTTTACTTTCTCGCATCTAAGGCATTTGAAATAAATTCATAATGAATTGATCCATCTTTTCCTGATGGGATGATTGGTTCTTCAAATAATTAAATATCGTATTTTTAATAAAATTTTGTTCGTTACCTTCTAGTGTATCTAGTAATCTTATTAATGCACTATAAATCATAAATGAAGATGCAATATTAGCTGGAAAAAAGTTAAAATAAGCAAAAATAATTAATTTTAATATTTAACACAAATTGAATTTACACAAATTTTTTGATTCTCCAGATTCTAAAGCAATTCGTATTTGATTAAATATCATATTATCTGAGTTTTCAGACATATTTAATTGACTTGCTCCTCTATATCTCAGCGCAGTAACTAAGTGATAAATCTGAAAACAAGTAAATTTTTATCGTTTTTTTTTTTTAAATTTAAACCTCTGCTGGTATATTACTTGGACAATTATCTTCAAAATCAATCGTTTCATTTCCCTTTAAAAAATAAACTTTTTTGTATTTATTTCATGCAACTTACAAAGTCGATGAGGTTTTCACTCTTTTTTTTGTTCTTCATTAGTTGTTCTAAAGAACTTCCAAAACATCTGAAAACAATCTTTTAAATCTATACTGTACGACTTTTTATTTTACTTTGAGTTGTATTTTGCGTTAACCGGAATGAAATAATCTCGTCCATTTTCTAAATGAAGAACTAAAATATCTTGCAAAATTTTGCTTTTTCCGCTCATTTCTCTAATTGTATTTGTAGATGTTGAAACGGTAAGTGAAATCTGTAATGATGGAAAATCATAAAAATATTTATTTAAGAAACACATAAATATTGAATCAGCTGAAAGGGATTTATAAAACAATATATTTACCTGCATTGATTGTTTATGTGGGATTTCATAATGAGTGGGAGTAACCTGAAATTAAAGTTCAAGATAACATGAATGTTTAAAAATGATTTTAAAAAATCCTAAATAAATTATTTTTATAAAAGCATGCAAAAAGACTGATAAAAATCTTGTTTCTAGATGTGGATAAAAATTCTATTAAATAATAGAAAAAAACTATATATTATTTATAGATTAAGATCTGTTTTACCTGTAACCAGTTCGCACAAATTCCATTTTGATCTTTTCCTGCTGGTGTGATGATAAACTTGAATCTAGCCTAAATAGAACAAAATCGAAAATTAAAATTAAAAAAACTTTATTAAACTTGTTACCGATGTTTTTCCAATATTTTGAACTGTTATAAATTTAGTTTTTGGATCCAAATAATTGACTTCTCCAAAATCTACCTAAGAAAATAAAACAGTTCTTATAAATAAACTTTCTTAAAATTACCTCATTTAAGCTTAATTGAATTTGTGGTAATTCATCATTTGCTCGTCTGTCAGCTTCTCTTATAGCATCTTCGTATATATTATTTGCTTTTTCCTAAATTTTTTACACATTTATTAAAAATTAGCTTTTAATTTTAACAAAATTTACCTCATCAATTGATCTTACATTCAATTTAAATATCGCTCTAACTGGTTTATGATCCGAAATCGTAATTGTTTCTACACTTTCAATTGCTTTTCTAAAAATAACTTTGAAAACGCTTTCAAATAAATTTAGCTTGTTACGTTATTTCTAGCTTGATTGTCGGATATTTTTTAAATGTCAAAACTCTGTCAGTCCATGCTGGAACTCGTCCTTTTTCGCTCGTATCCCAATTATTTGTACCAACATCATATTTATAAGTTGGTCGGAAGTTAAAAATATCTGGCTCTTCAAAATATTTGAAAACGTTTCCTCTGTTCATTTGTTCTCGAAGTTGGCAAAATTGGAGCAATTTCGAAAAATCATTGCTTGACGCAATTCGGCGAACCTTAAAATTAAATATTTCAGTATTGATTTAACAGCTTCAGGAAAAAAAACTTGCCTCGTCTCCTGACAAACCTGCAAACTCTGAATTTAGCCTATAATTTAAATCTCCAAACCAAAAAACTACATCGTGGTCATAAATTGATTCTTTTAATGAATTAAAAGTTATTTGATTATAAATATCTCTATAATAAATTGAAAATTTTATTTTTATTAATTTATACATTATTGAAAACCTGTAATCTTGATTTCTTCTTTCCAATTCATTGTTTCCAGCGGCAAAATGAGAATTCACAAAGCATACCCAAGTATCGTTCATTTTCATTGAAATTGCTGTTCCACCCTTTAAAAACATACATTTTATTAATAAAATGTATTTTTCTCATACTTTATTTCCCAGTTTATTCATTAAAACTGAAATTCCCGTTGCTACATAATTACCAGAAACATGTGAAACTTTAACTTTACTATGAACAGCTTGAATAACGGTTAGAAAAATTCCAACTAACCGCATTGACGTTACCTAATAAAAATAAACATTCAATTAAAAAATATATATTTTATTTTATTATTACAACACGATATTGGCTTTTTCCACCTGGTAACGAAGATCGAATAGCTTCTAACCATTCATCCATTTTTTTTGTGTTATCAATTATATAGGTCCCAACTGACAAATCCATTTCTTGAAGTCTGATATATGTAACTTTTTATTATTTATGTCTTATTTTATGATAAATCAACTACCCAATTGCATAAAAATCACATTGGTCTATTTTATCATGTGAAAACCAAGTAGGTAAAATTGAAGGAGGGCTTCTACCATTTACATTAAAGGTGCTTATGCAAATTTTTACATCTTGGAATGAACAGAATCTATATTTTAAAACAAATTTAAATTTCACGATATTTAAATAAATTTTTTAAATGGTTAATAATAAACATACTTATTTTGCCATTCTCTCATAACTTCATCGATTTTAAAATCTCTTCCTTCTACATAGCATCCACCTGTTCTTGCATAGAATGTCATTATTTACCTAGAATAAAAGTCTGTAATTGATTTTTAATTCTCAGTTGCTTACGTTTAATATTTAATAAATATATTCAATTCTCACACAAAACGTTTTTCTGGTTAAAACCATAAAATTTCTTGACACATAAATTGTGAACAGTTACAATAAAAAAAGTTTAAAAATTTTTCAAAGCAAAGTTAAAGGAATATGTATGAATTGGTGAGTAAACAAAACGACGTGGGTGACCACGATTTTGTTCAATTGGCCTAATAACACAAATAATTTTTTCGGCCATTTTGTTGTTTTTATTCGTTACTTAACAACTTCTATGTACTTTTTATCGTTTTAAATAAAATAAAAGTTGCTAAAAGGATTTATTTTTTTAAATGAACGATAAAACTATCAATTTCTTTTCATTTCTTCAGTTTTTGTAAAAAATTCGTTCTATTCGTTTTAAAAATTGTATCATCGGTCGAGAAAATTCAATTTATTTCTTCTTTTTTTTTAGTAAAAGTTTCAATTTTTTAATTATAAGCTTAAATATGTATATTATGAGCATTTTAATTTTAAACAAACTTTTTTTTTCGGCTTGTTTAAAATTTCAAATCAATTTAAACTAAAAACTTGATTATTTTTTAAATACTAACGTAATATTGAATTTTCATTGTTGTTGTTTTATCAATTTTTTGTTATATTTCTCACTGAAAACTTTTTTTTGATGTCACAACCAAAAAGTGAAACATTCAAAACCTGAATAAAAGCTTCTGATTGTAATGTGTGTCTTCATTTTTCTTTTTCTTTTTCTCTTTTTTTCTTTCACTCTCATTTTCTATCTTTATCTCTTTCTTTATACGCCCGAAAAATAAGAGCCGCCGACGAGAGTGTTGGTGTTGCTCTTCTTTGCAAAACTCGACAAAGACGACAAAAAATACGGAAAAGCTCTCAAATAAGCTATTGAAACTAGACAACTAGACATGAGGAGAAATTATAGAATTAAATGAGACGACAGACATCACGATTATCGGAAATCATTGGGCTGCAGCACAGCCAACAGCTCCTCTCCTTCTCTGTCTTTTCACCATGTTGATTTTGTTGTCTCCATCTTTATATTTCTACCACAAAACTACACATTGAAAAGGGGGGCATCCACCCAGGCAATATCGACATATATTGGCTTTATTCTATTTTGATTTATTTTGTTTTCTATCATTTTAACTTTATTTATTTTTATTACAGATAGATGATCAATTGTAGTTAATTAATTTCAATTGACTCAAAAAAAACTATCAATGAATATGCCACCCCTCAGCAAGGTTTTTATTATACAATTTTTTCGGTTTCTATTAAAATTTTCAGATTGAAATTCTTGCAAAGAGGGTGATGGAAGGAGCACAACTTAAAACACATAAGTATTTCCGAATTTCTGTTCCTCATGCATTAACTGGCCAACAAATTATCGCTTTAGTAGCAGAAAGGGTACATATTTTAATGCTTCATTTTTTTAAATTAAAAAAAAAATTATTTTTTTAATATTTAGGGATCTCCTGAAGATGAACTAGAAGCTGGTCATTTAGCTTCATTATTGCTTCATCATGGATATCTTTTTCCGGTTATTGAACATGTTTGTTTTGTTCGCGATGATGGAACTCTTTATCGATTACAGCGACCGTATTTTTGGCCTTCACAGGCTGATATTGTTCCTGATGTTGAATATGGTTTTATATTTGTTTTTATTTTGAAAAATGTTTAAAAAATTATAAATTTAGCAATTTATCTTAACAAACGTCTTTTACGAAACGAGCAAAAACACGGGTTAGAAGAAGATGAAGTTGAATCATTTAATAGGTTTTAATTTTAACTTTAATTTTAAAAAAAAATATTCTTATGTTTTAGGTTAGCTGATGTTCTTGCACATATGTGGACTTTTATTGTACAACAATCTGAATTACAATTAAAACAACAAAAAGAAAAGAAGAAAGTTGATAAAGTTGTATTTGATTCTGAAGAAAGAGCATTCTGGAAAAGTCGAAAGCCAAGTCGAGGGGCTGCCAATTATCTTGAAGATCCTTATATGAAGGTATTTTTCAAACAAATAGTTATTTGCTAATGAAAAACAAATGTTAGATGGAAAAGAAAATTCGACGACAAAATGCTCAAGGATATAGATGTCTAATGGATCGTTTACGGTTTGCAATAAAAACCAAACCATGGCTTAAAGCATTAAAAGCTTCTGATACGTTAGTTAATTATTCTAATTTATAATTCAAAGTATGTTTTCAAGAATGGTTAATTGGGTTGATCAAAGAGCTGATTATGATCCATTTCTCACAGCTCCCCAACCTTCGAATCCATGGCTTACAGATGATACTTCATTTTGGACATTAAACACTGATACGTAAGTTTTTATTTTGGAGCTTATTAAATAATTGAATAATGATAAATTTAGCGTCGAAGTTCCAACTGAACGTCGTGTCAAACGATGGGGATTATCAGTTCAAGAACTTGTTAAAGATCCAATAGGCCGACAGGTCAATTTTATATTTTTAATGTTTAAAGCAACTCAAAATACTTATAGGTGTTAGAGACGTTTCTTGAATCAGAGTTTTCTTCTGAAAATATTCGATTCTGGATTGCAATTCAAGATCTGAAATATGCACCGAATGAGCAAATTCATCAAAAAAGTGAAAGGATACGAGAAGAATTTTTAGCTCAAGGGGCACCGGCACAAGTAAATGTTGATAATCGAACACTTGATCAAACATTGGATTGTATATCAAAAGCAAAAGACGCTTCACAAATGAGATTTGCTTTTCATCATTCAGAAGAACATGTTTTTACTTTAATGGCAAAAGATTCTTATCCAAGATTTGCAAAATCTCAAATTTATAAAGGTGTTTTGTCTGCTGCCCAACAACAAGGATCAAGGAGATTAGGATGGAGAAATTTTGTTTTCAATATGGGAGCTACGAAAAAACCAGCATCTACAAAACCGGCTAAGCCACAAGATTCAATTGGGGCCGGTCAACCACTACCAAAACAATTGTCTTCTGATTCATTACCAGTACGGCAAGCTCATTCAGTAAAGTAAGTATAAAATCAGTCGATTTTATCGTTTTCAACTTAATTTTTTCAGACCGGATCCCGAATAATTATCAAATGCTTCAATATTATGTAAATATTCGAATAAAAAATCACCATATGTATGTTACTATTAAAGATGCGACGTATCGACTAATTCAAAAAAAAATGAAAATAAAACAAAACAAGTTGCTCTTAAAAATCATTGTCATTTCCTTAATATCAAAATGTAATTTTTTCTCAAAATACATATTTTCTACCATCACATCCATTCAATATCAATCTTAGGTTTTCTTTTTAAAATCAATATTAAAATAATATCTAAAAATTGCATAATCCATCTCCCTCTATCAATTTAATCGAATAATAATTATGATAATGTTTTTCATAATCATATAAAATTGAAGCATATTTTTTATTGTCTCTAGTCGCATAACCCCCCCCCCCCCTTTTCCAGTCACCATCTCCCATATTATTCTTTACTTTTTAGATTCTAAATGCGTGTATTTTTTTAAACTCGAGTTCCATTTTTTTTCTGTTCTATCTTTATTTCAAAAACTACTTTTATTCCCTATAATTTCTGAAAATTTTTAACAAATATTTTACAAAAATGTTGAACTTTTTTATGCGTATATTTAATTGATGTATCAGTAAGGTACCGCTAGAGTATTAGGTGATTCACCTGATTATTTTTTTTTTGTTGAAAATGTTTTTTTAACACCATTTTTCAATATTTCGTGTTTTATAGTTATAATAATTTGCTTTTTTTTTTGTAGGTGTTGATAAATATAAATAAAAATTTGAATTAAATAAAGAAATAAAACAATAAAAGAATCAAATAGCAAATATATAAAACAATGAATTGATTTGAAAACTTCTCTTGATGCTCTTTTATTTTATTCAGACAATTATAATTAATTAGGCAACCTCTGTCAATTACTTTTTCTCCTTTTTCTTCAATATTTTAGGATAATTCCCTCACCCACCCATTTCTCAAGTACCATTCATCCCATAAAACTAGTAGGACCATATGTTTGCAATTTTAACAGAAAATATTTTGCATTCAAAATAAAATCAAAACAATTTTCAAATTTCAAGCCGAGAGAAATGACAGATTTTGTGCGAATAATTCGAATTCGTAATTCGAACGGCGAAGAAAAATTGTTGAAAATTCCGGCAAAACTCGATTTGGAACGGCCGAAACGGCCGAGAACTGTTTTTACCGATGAACAATTACAGGTTTGGGTTTGGGTTTTTTTTTAAATTTTTCAAAAAATTGATTTTCAGAAATTAGAAGAAAGTTTTAATGAAAGCGGATATTTATGTGGAATTTCAAGAGCAAAATTAGCTGAGAAATTAGGTTTGAGCGATAATCAAGTCAAAGTTTGGTTTCAAAATCGACGAACAAAACAAAAGAAAATTGATTCGTCTTTAATTCGGTTTATTTTTAATTATTTTTCTTTTAAATTATTTTTTTCAATTTCAAGAACAAAATCAATAACGATCAATAATTGTAAACCTGAAATTGACGGAAAAACAATTCAAAATTGTTTTTTATGGATGCAAACCAATATGATAAATCAAACAAAATAAGTTTTTTTATTATTTTTTTTTATTATTTATTTATTATTTTTGCTCAATAAATATTTTAAAATCTCCAAAAAAAAATTGTTTTCCTTTTTAAAATCGGATAAATTCAGAAATTTTTCAACTGCAAAATAATTTTTAAAAAGGTGATAAGAAAAATGACGTCATCTGGAATTAAAAAAAAATTTTTTTTTTTTAAGAAAGGAAAACAAAAGGGAAAAAACAAACATTTTTACTATAAAAAATAAAAAATGTAAAAATGTCATCAAATTCATTTTCACACGTTTAAGCGAATATAAAAAAAACGAAGAAAAATCGTAAATTTGTTCAACCAGAAAAAAAAAACCGTTTTTTTTTCTTTTTCCGATTTTTCCATGATATTTTACCGTTTTCGTTTTTTCGAATAAACAAAAAAATAAGTTTCAACCATAAATGGGAATTTTTGAAGAAAAAATATAAAAACAAACAAAAAAAAATTATTTTGTTGATGAGGCATCGTTTTTCTTTTCTTTTTTGCATCTCTATCGTCCGTCGGTGGTGGGTTGACACGAGAAAAATCATTTTCGTTATCATAGACAGTTTAGTTTAAGGACATTTTTGTGTTTATTGAGATGTGAGGAGCCCATATTTGAATTTAAATATACAATCATTCCTTCTTTCTTTCTTCTTTCCATCATTTTTTTTTCGCTTTTTTTTTAATTTTGTTAGAAAAAAATAAAATAAAAATCCTTGACTTATTTTTCCTTGAAATTAAAAAGAAATCAATATTTTCAGAATGCTAATAAAATGGTTTTTTTTATTAAATTTAATGTTAATTTATATTTATTGTCAGCTCATTGGACAATCAACTGATTATGTTGCAAAAAAAGTTTTTCTAAAATATCCGTCATCTTTTGTTAATTTGACATCACAAAAATGGAATTTAAAAGGTAATTAAAATTCACATTTTTTATTCATCAAATATCGATTTTATATTTAACATTTATATTTATTTTTTTTATTATACGTAGTTTGTATTGTATGCGTCAGACTTTCTTCAAAAAAAAAAAAAAATTTGTTTGCAAAACTTTTTTTTAGAAAAAAAAAGAAGAATAAAATTGTTTTAATTTGATGGATCATTTTCCACACAGTCAACAAACAAAAAAACAAATTCAAACATTTTTTTTTCCAAATTTCAAGAAAAAAATGTTTTTTTTTTTTCATTTTTCAGGTAATGAAAATGAAATAATAATTGCGGTGAAATTCCAATCAAGAAGCAATGTTGGTCAAATTTTTAATGTTCAATTTTTAAAATCAAATGGAAATTTGCAAGCTTTGGTATTTTTTTTTCTTTGCAACAAATTCAATGAATAAAAATTGTTATCATTTAAGTTATCAGTGGGAATTTTTGATGGATTTTTCAATGTGGATTTTTATGATGAATTAAATAAAAATATTCTGAACAAACCGATTACATCAATTCCAATAAGTCAGACAAAATAAAAAAATAAAAAAAAATTTTTCTAAATTTTCAGATTTAAATGAAGTCAATTTAGCTTTGGGAATCAATTTAACCACAAAAAAAATTTGGTATCGAATTGGCCAATACAAAGATTTTCATTTAGAAATTGAGAAAAGTCTGGATTTATCCAATTCGAAACTTTTTGTTACACTTGGCGGAGGATGTGAGCCAAATTTGGATTTTATTCAAATTTTTGAGAAATTTTCTTTCATTTTCTTTCAGCTCGATCAATGATTGGATGTGTTTCGCTTATTGCAATTTTAATTGATAATCAAAATCCCGTTGCTGACGTCAATGTTTTATCATCGCAAGATATTGATAATTGTCCAGCTGTTGATGAATGCACAACGAGAGATTGTAACAAGGTTTTTTTTTAATTTTAATTTTTATATTTAATTTTTTTTCTTAAATTTTTATTTTTAAAGGGAATTTGTAAGCTTTTGGAAGTTCCTTTCTGTGATTGTTTTTCAACTGGATTTACCGGACCAAATTGTCGAAAATGTTTTTATTTCGAAATTTGTTTTCTTTTTTTGTTGAAATTTTTGAATAATTTGCAGTAGGAGGAAGCATCAAATTACAAAATAATGATGAAAACGACAATCCGCCGGAATTTATTCAATTTAAACCATGGGCATCTGCTAGAAAAATAACGAGATTATCAATGGATTTCAAATTCAGCGATCCAGAATCAAATGATGGAATTTTGATTTATGGAAAAACAACGAATTTTCAAGAAATTTTCAAAATTTATGTTGTCGGAACAAAAGGAAATGTTGTAATTCAAAATAAAAATAAAAATGAAAATTTATTTGAATTTGATTTAAGAAATGATCATAATCGGTAAAATGGAAAAAGAAAAAAAAAAGAAAGAAAAAATGCAAAATTTCAGATTTCATTCGATTGTTCTTGAATTCAACGGAACACTTTTAAATTTCTTAGCTGATGAACAATTTCAACATTCAAAATTAAAAAATCCGATTGAATTTGAAATTATTCAATTTGGTTCACCAATTACACATGAAGCTGTGTCGGATACGGGTTTAACCGCCTGTATTAAAAATGTCTACGTCGATCATTTCGATATTATTGAATTAATTCATAATAAAGATCAACGAGTTTTACCTTTTTTTTTCTTTTTTAAATTTTTAAAAATTATTTCAGGCAAATTCAACACATTCTCGATCTTGCGGTAATCAAAATGATTTAAGCTCAGATTTATATGCTTCTCAGTTGTTTTTACCTGATTCAATTGTATTTTTTTTTGTTCAAATTTCAATTTTTCTAACAATTTTTTATTTAAATTTCAGAATTTTGATAATCAATTAAATGAAAAAAATGAAGAATCAGAAGAAGAAGAAGAAGGAGAAGGAGAAGAAGAAGGAGAAGGAGAAGCTGAAGGAGAAGCTGAAGGAGAAGGAGAAATAAATATTGATTCGAAAATTCCATTAATCGAATCAAACGATTCGAATTCAGTGAAAAAAACAAAAATATCGCTGAAATGTGAAAATTCTCAAAAATTTATGTGTCAAAATGGAGCAAATTGTAAAATCGATGAAAATGAGCAAATTGTTTGTTTATGTCGAGATGGTTTCATTGGAAAATTTTGCCAATTTAGTTCGTTTTACCTGCTGCTGCTGCTGCTGAACAAAAAGAAGAAGAAGAAGAAAAAAAACCAATTTTTTTCAGCCACTTTTCCAAAAAGTTGTGCAGAAGCTTCTGATTTTCGAACTCTTCCCGATGGTCCAACAAAAATTGATGTTGATGGAAGCAAAAAATTAGAGGCATCAGTGGCAAAATGTGTCAATGGAATGTGAGTCAACGACGTTTTTTTTTCTTTTTTTTTTTTATTTTTTATTTTGAGAACATTTGTTGACCATGATATGCCACCAAATACAAAAGTTCGAAGTAATCAATTTTCGAATAATTCTTTGTTTATTATCAGTTATCGAGATTTTAAAAGAAATCAATTAACAAAACTTTTAAAAAATTCGGGAATTTGTTCTCAAACCATTCATTATCGATGTAACAAAGCTCCAATTCGGTGAATTTTTTCTTTTTCTTTTTTTTTCTCAAAATTTTATTTTTTTTTTCAGATTTTCAAATGGGAAAACCTGGTTTCGGGCTGCATTAAATTCAACAAAAAAAATTCAACAAATGGGAAGATTGCCAAATTCGTGTGATTGTATTGAAAAAGGATGCCAAGCTGGTGGTAAATTATTTTATTTTTTAATTTAAAATTTAACAACAAAAAAAAACAGAAAAACAAAACAAAAATCGAACAAATTTTAAGCCGAGTTTTATAAAAATTTAGTGATTCACACGCGATTCGGATTATTTATATCGCGAGCAAATTGGATTTTGCTTAAAAATATTCCAAAAATCAAAAATTGTAAGAAAACAATTTTAATTTCAAATTAATGAAATTTGCATGCCATTTTTCTTTCCTTTTTTTCCCCGGGAAAAATTTTAAATTGGGATTGAATTTTAAAAAAAATTTTTTTATTTTTTTTATTTTCAGATAAATGCAATTGTGATTCGGGAGCAATTTCATCAGATGAAGGAGTTTTTATCAAAGAAAATGCTGGAATTACAGAAGTTTAAAAAATAATTCAAAATCGAAACAAAAAATGAACAAATTTCAAGATTGTTACAATTCGAGATGAAGCCGATGTTTCAGCCGAAATCAATTTAGGCGTTTTGTCTTGTTCAGGATACGGTTTGTTTGATTTTTTTTTCTTTTTTTTGTAAAAATCCAAACAAAAATTTTTTTGTAGAAAAACAAGAAGAAGCAATTCGTTTTGTGAAGAAAACAGAGTTGAAGGTGGCATTTTTGCTTTTTTTTTTTTTTTTTGGAGAAAAGAAAAATAAATTTGAAATAAAATCAAAAATTTGACAGATTTCTTCATGGTCAGGTTCCGAATCGATTGATCTTCAATTTCGAACAAACGATGTGAATGTGACAATTTTCGGAATAATTGGGAAAAATGATGAAAATTTATTGCAAATTTCAATTTTAGATGGACACAATTTAAATTTGAGACATTTAGACACGGTCAAAACAATTTCTTCATTAAAAAAGTTGATTTTTTAAATTTTTTTTTCTGATTTTTTTTGATTTTTAAGAATCAATAATAGCCAGTGGCATCATATTTTGGTCGAATTTTCTGATGGTCAAATTCGCTTTTCTCTCGATGATAAACATATTTTAATTCCAATAACAGAAGGTGCCATTTTAGAAGGAGAAATTATTTTATCTGACAAAAATGAGTAAGAATTGCATTTTTTTGTTTTCAAAAAAATCAATAATTTTCAGAGGTTTTATTGGATGTATAAGATCCGTTCGAATTAATGATGATATTTTAAGTCTTTTTAGTTTTGTCGATAACATTTCTGGTAACTTTTTAAATTAAATTAGAAAAATAATTTTTTTTAATTTAAGAAATAAAAAAAGGGTGTCTATCGAAATGTTCATCAAATTTTTGTCAAAATGATGCAAAATGTTATGAGAATTTCATAAGTGAAATTCCATTTTGTCAATGCTCTTTTCCTTCAATTCATTCAGGAAAAAATTGTGAAATTGATATCAATTTTAATTCGTCAATTTCATTTCACGGTGGACATTTGAAATATAAAAATCTAATCGGAATTTTATTATCCAATATTTATTTCTCATTTCGAACTGATCAATCCGATGCTCTTTTATTATTTGCTCACGATGAAAATAATAATTTCTTACAGGTTTTCAGGCATTTTTTCTTGAAATTTAAAATCTAAAAAATATTTCGTTTTTTTCTTTTTTCAGATTCATCTTTCAGATGAAGTTAATTTAACTTTGACTTTAACAAATTTAAATGTTGTTTCAAAATGTACAGTTCAAGCAAAAAATGGAAAAGAATTTAGTGATATGAAATGGATTCAAGTCATTTATTTCTTCTTCTTCTTCTTCAATTTTTATTTCAACGTTTTTTTTTTGTTTCAGATTGCTGTGACACATTCTGAAACATCAACAAAATTTCAAGTTGAAGATGTTGCGTGCACAATTCGAAATGTTTTTTTTATTTTATTTTATAATTTTCCGTTTCAAATCAATTTATTTTTTAGTCGCGACAAATCTCATCAACGCCAATCACACAATTATTCAATATTGAAAAAGCTGAATTCGTTCGTCTCCCAATTGGTTTATCATCACCAATAAAACCTGATCCATTCAATATTTTATTTATTGCTGATGTGGATTCTGAAGAAATCAATAATGGTTTTTGTTAAAATCGAAAAATTAAAAAAGGAAATGAAGGATTTCAGACGGATCAATTTTTTTAAATCCTCGTTATGATTCTCCGATTCCAAAATTTTATGGTTGTTTACGTGGATTACAGATCAATGGAACCTTAATTGATATGAGGCAAAAAATTAAAAATGAGGATTTTTCGAAAAGTAAAAAACAATTTTATTGTCTTTTTTTTTTTAATTTAAATTTTTCATTCATTTTGAGTTCAAAATCGGATTGGATGTGATGTCAACTGTGAATCAACTGATTGTAAAAATGGAGGACATTGTAGTATTGATTGGACTAAATTTAATAATTCTGAAATTCCTGATCCATCATGTAATTGCTTCAGAACAAGTTATGATGGACCTCAATGTACAATTGGTAATTATTGATTTTTTTTTCTAAATAATCAATATTTTCTTTTTATAGATAACAGCATTCAAATTCAATCGAATGGTTTTATTAATTTCAATATTGGTGAAGAATCATCAAGATTTTTTATTGATCAATCGAAACATTTTCAAATTTTCAAATTTGCTTTTTCATCAAATTTTCTTCCTGGAACAAAAATTCCAATTAAACAAACAATTGCGATTATTGATTTTCACGATGAAAAGTTTCAATTTTTTATTTAAGAAAAAATTGTTTTTTTTTTTTCAGAAAATTTGAAATTGAACTGAATCCAAATCGAACAATCAATGTGTCAATCAAATATTCAAATAAACAAACTGAAGTTGTGAATTTTAATGGAAATTTTGCTGATGGTTTTCGACATTTTTTTATTGCCAAATTCAATTCAAATAAACGAACGACGGTGATGGTAAAAGAAAAAGAAAAAAAAACGGCGGGAAAAAAAAGAAATGAAAAAAAATTAAAGATTGACTCATTTCAACACGAATTTTCGTTTAAACAAGAAAAACAAAATTTGGATTTATTCAAAGCAATTTTGATTCGAATTGGTTTTTCGACAAAAAATTTCGAAGAAGAAGATGAAAAATTGAAATCGGGTTTTGAAGGATGCATTTCAAGTATGAAATCGATTGAATCAAATCAAACAAAATTCTTTTGTTCTTTTCAGATTTATTGATTAATTTTCAATTTGAACATTTTCTAAGTTTTAATCCAATTGAATATTTGAATAATCCAAATCATCGATTTAATTCACTCATTGAAACATTTGGAATAACAAAAGGAACATTTTGTAAAACATTTCGAATTCCAAATTCCCTTCCAGGTAACAAAAGAAAATTAATTTGAATTCTTCTACATTTTTGTTTTCTTTTTTTAAATTAATTTTTAGAATATCAAAATACCGTTGAATTTCCAATTTGGGAAACATCATTTAAACGGTTAACTTATTTTGGGCCAATCGATGTTTCAGAAAAATCTGAAAATCCAATCTCTCAAATATTTAAAAATTATCCAATTTTATGGATTTTTATTATTTGTTTTATCATTTTATGCATTGCAATTATCATTTTTTGTATTTTTATGAAATGTTGTCAACAAAAAATTTCCAATAATTGTAATTTTCTCATTTTTTTTTTCAAAAAAAAAATCGAGATTTGTTAATTTTCAGCACCAAATCGAAGTTTTGATGAAGAAGATGATTTGTTAAAAGGATTTCCGAATAATTATCGACCACCACAACCAAGTCCACCAAGTCATTTTTTATTTTTTTCAAATAAATTTTAACAAATTTTAGTTCAAACGAAGTCAGCTATGAGTAATTATTTTTTGCCAAATCCCAATGTTGATTTTAATAATCGGGTAATTTTTTTAAATTGAAATTTAAAATTGAAAAAAAAAACTTTTTTAGGATGAAAATCATTCACGAGCAACAAGTATCACCTCATCTGGAATTAGTGGATATTTTACTGCTCAAGGCGAAGAAGAAGAAAATAAAAAAAATGATTTTTATAATGACGAGGATGATGATGATGATGATGATGATGATATTGTAACTTTATCACCTTCTTTAGATGAATCAAGTGATGCTGAAACGATTCGATATATTGATGATAATAATGAACCATCGACTTCAACTTTTTCCAAGTTTAAAACTAATTAAATAAAATTTAAATATTCTTTTATAGCTCTCCTCCTTCAAACATCCGAAATATTCCTCGTCGTGTTTCATCTCTTAAATCAGGCGATTCAACAGTTCCACGTGATAGTCCACTTTATTCAGAACCAAATAAACAGCCCAGTCTGTTACAAGTTTCAATTCCTGTTCCTCCTCAATAAAGATACTCATCACTACAATTTCGAAAAATATTTTATTCCTTCTTTTTCTTTTTTTTTCATATTTTTTTTAGTTTTTTATGTTTTTAACGTGTATTTTTTTTATAAAAATTAAATTAACAATTTAACTAACATTCATCATCTTCAATAAATCCAGATTGATTTTTTTCTGACAAAGTTTTTGTCAAAATACACATTGAAGTGACATGACGTTTTGAAATTAAAACTTGACCAATCCAACGAGATTCAATTGAATCTGGCCATCTTTCATCAGCCTTTAAATTATTTAACTGAAATCAATTTTTTCTAACTTTTCTAAAATTTACTCTATAAAAAATCATGTTTGCGTCTTTGTCTGTGCACATCAGAATTCCTCTTATAATTCTACCATCAGTTAATGTTATCTGAATAATAAATGACTTTATTATTTTTTTAATTAATCAATTAACAGACCTCATATTTTTTGGACAGAAAATCGTTACGAAGAATTTTGATTTCTTCAGATTCCTCCTCTCTCTTTTTTAACGAATCATACGAGTTCATAGTTTTAATTTCGGAAGATGAAGCCATCTGTTTATTAATTAAAAAAAATATTAAATCAATTAATGGTAATTTAAAGGATTTTTACCTTATAACTTCTAAAAAATAAAATTAATATTTAATTTTATCACAAAATGAAAAAAATCACTGAAAATTGAAAAATAAAAAAGGCATAAAAATTTTGGAAAATAAAAAATGAAATTAATAAAAGTAATAAATGATGTTAAAATACATACAAAAGTAGCAGAAAATGATTATTTGTTTGGTTTTTTTTCAATTTTTTACAATTTTAGATTTTTCCGATTTATGAAAAAAAATATTTTGCAATAAATTGTTTTTATTATGTTTTCAGTTCTAACAATTTTATAAAATTTAATTTAAATTTCAATAATAGAAATTTTAAAAATTTTCAGAATTTTTTGAGAGAAAAAATTTGAAAAAATTTCTTTTTTTTTTATTTTTTTAAATGAAAAAAAATTAAATTTTTCCTTCACAACAATTGAATGCTTATTTTTACCGAAACAATAAACACATAACTTAAAAAAAATAAAGCCTAAAGCATCTAAACAAAAAAAAACGATTTTAATTTTAAAAAAACCTGGGTTGAGTTAGAATCACAGTTTAGAAACGAGTAACTGTATTAACATTATCACTTTCATATTTTTTTCTCGAATCATTTCGAATTTTCGAATCAGTTAAGTTTGATGGACGAGGTGGCGGTATCGGACGTTTATCTGTTGCAAATATCATTCTTTGAGCTGGAATTGGTAGGTTTGATTGAGCCTAAATCAAGTTTTTTTTACTTTTAAAAAACTTATTTAAATATTGCTTTATCAAATAACAAATCAACTCACCACATCATTTAACAAAATTGGTGTTTCTTTGGAAATTTGATGAACTTGGGCAATGTTATCATAATCTGAATAGTTTTTTGTAAACTTGACAATTTGCTGTTTCGGTTGCACATTTATTGAAGAACTGAAATTGATAAATTAAACATTTAATTTTCAGCATTTTAAAAAACTTACTTTTCTTCTTTTTCAAAAAATCTCTCGTATTTTCCGTTATTTTTTTCACTGATTGATTGCTCATAATTTATTGGCTGAAAATAAAATAAAATCAAATAATTAATTAATTGTTTTCTTTAATCAATTACAGTTTGATTAAATGATATTGAAGTGAATGAAGATGTCATTGAAATATCATCCAATTCATCAGGTCTTCGAATTATTTCAAAATCAATTGAGCTTGAACCAATAAAACCGATTTCTGGCCGAAATGTTTCTGGATTACAGTATGGATAAGATGAGCAATACTGTAATTTTATAAATTATTTTTGAAACATTTTTAAATTAATAAAAAACTGACAACACTCGGCAGTGAATAATGTTTTTCCCATTTGGCACACCTCAATTTTTGAGACAGTTTCAACATTTTTTCGTCCAAAGCTAATGACTTTGATAAATTTCCACTGTTCTAAAAAAATTTTTTTTTTTTAAAAATTTATTAGAGTTGTTTAAACTTTTAAATTCAAAGCTGGAACCCATCTTAAATAACATTCATTCCATAATGCAACATTTGCAATTGAGGTTGGTGGTCGAATGATTTCTATTAGAACTGATTTGGCGCAAGTATGTTTCGGAAAGTCTTTAAATTTTTCTTTCTTTTTCGTTTCTTTTTATTGAATTATTACATTTTTGTGCAAAATTCATGAAAACCGCTGCATCATGCCAAACATTTTTGAAAAGTTCACAATATTCGATTGTAAAATACGATTCAACTGGAAATGGACCTCCAACTAATCCAAATGCTAACTGCTCTGTCAAATTATTGCATGTAAACGCCGAAACAATTCCAGTAAAAGATAAATCCCATAAGGAAATTAAATAGTGAATCGAGAATCCAAATCTTAAAAAGTATAAAACTTTATAATTATTGATTTATTTCATTGTTTACTGGATTTCATTCAACCGATGTAATTGAGCAACACAATCTAAGAACATCAACCATGTTGGATAAATTTGAAATCTGTTCGTAGATTTTCGAGGTGTATTCAACTTCTGTGAAAATTCATCATCTCGTCCTAAAAGTCGCTGACCAAACGGATGACCAAATGCTATCCACATTTTTTCTATCAAACTTTGAAAACCTAACAAAATTTTTTCTTTTTTTTTTTTTAATTAAAAAACAAAATTTTAAAATTCACCATTAATTGTACGAAAAAAAGGATCGCAACAAATTTGAGTTAAACTGGCGACAATCAATGACATATCTCTTCCTTCTTCTTCTGAATAAGACTTATTATCTTTAATTTTTTAATATTTTTAAACCAAATAAAATAACTGTTCTATCTCTTGAAATAATCCAATCAATAGTTTCTTTTGTTCCTAACAAGCATTTATTTATTAAATGAAGCCAGCCAGTTTGATGTTTTGTTAACTCCCAGCTGTTTTGCTTTTTTATTATTTGTTCATACGAATCTTAAATTTTTTGATTAGATTTTTTCAGTATTTTTTAAACTGATTACCAATAGAACAGAATTTAATTAAATTATTATAAGCTTCACCAACATTTGCTGCAAAATTTTTATCTAAATGCATACAAAATGGTTTTTCATTTTTTGGATGACATCTGGCTACATTTTCTGATAATCTGAATACATATTCGATTTTAAAATTTAATTTTGAATTTACTTTAACATAATATCCGGCGTTGCTAAATTCGATTCATTTTCGGAACAAATCATTAAAGATGAATTATAATTTTTTCGTGACCAGACCCAAACCTACAAAAAACAAATATTCTCTAAATTTTACAGTAACAAAATCCAACCGGAAAACGGCCTAATTTCCAATTTTGCATGAATCGATCAATTTCAGTTCTTGATAGAAATGTTGGAATTACAGTATACATTGGATAACCATTAGCCGTCATTTTTAAACCTTCTTTATTCATTGAGCATATTCTCCATGGAGCAGATGAGTCATATTTTAATCCGCAGCGTTTCATTTCATTTTTCCATGATTCAACACTGTTAAATGGAACTTAAAAAAAAAATTTTTAATTTTTTTTAAATTTAATAATTAAATGTTTACTTTTTGAAATTTGATTTTTTTCATTTTTCACAGCAATGCCAACTTGAGTCATTTTATCAATTGGTCCACAATTGGAAAAGAAAAATAATCGATTTGCCATTGCGGTTCCATTTTGAGATCTTCTAAAATCAATTGTAACAACACGCATATCTTTTAATGTAAGCCGAATCATCGAAACAACTTCCATGCTTGATAAATTTTGAGCCATTTTATGAAATTTGGCAACTTTTCGTTTAGTGTTATCTGAATTTTTAAATTTTTCAGATTTCAGAGAGAATTTTGGAAAAAAGAAAATGTTTTTGCTCAAACTTTTAACAAGAGAAACAAGAATTGAATGAATACTACATAATGGAACATCATAAAAATCATCAAACCATTTTGATCGTTGAGGCAAATTTTTCTTGAAAAAAAAACATTTAATAAATTTAAAAAAAAAAAACATTTAATACCGGCTTATAAATTGTTGGTGTAAATCTTAATCGAAAATCGGTACAAATGACCAAACCTTGTTCACTTTCCCCAAATTGCATTGAAAATGAGACATTATTACTTGAACAGACTTCTATTTCTTCTTGAAAAAAACAAATTTAATGTTTTATGAAATTGTTTTTTTGAAAAACTTCTTGAAATTTCAATTTGTTTTATTTCAGTGTTGGAAGGGGATCTTATTGGATCATTTAACTGACTCGAAACTGCTATTTTTGGCTGGAAAACATATACAGCTCGAACATTCTTTTTTCAAATTAATCATTAAAATAAGAAATTTTACCTTGACACCATCATCATAATCAACAAAACTTGTAAATCCGGACATGTTTTTCTTTTTTCTTTTTAATACATCTTGAACAAAAAAAGAGAAAGTTTTCTAATAAACTTTCTTGTTGAATTAAATATTACAGTGTAAATTGATTTCTACACAATCATTAAAAAATTGTATTTGAATATTAAAAATTGGAAAATTCTCATTTTATTTTTAAAAAGTAGATTTATTAGCAAATACCACTTTTCTTTTATTTTTAAAACAATTATGCAATTAGAAAAAGTAAAATAAAATGTTTGGTTATTGAAAAAAGAAATTTTTCATAAAAAAAAATTCTGAGTTATTTTAAAGTGAAAAATTAATAAAATTACATCTTCGAGGCACTTCACTTAACAAGACAAATGCAAACAGATTATAAAAGCCGATGAATAAAATTAAAACCGTTCTGTGAGCAAAAGGGTATCCTAATTATGACATCTTGTAAAATCTCATAATTTTTACAAATATAAATTTTTTAAATAAAAAAATCCAATTAAAAAATACATAAAAAATAAAAGACTAGCTATTTTGTTTTTGATTTCTGTTAAATTATTTAAAACACTTATTTAATTTATATTAAAACCAATAATCACATTTTTCGTTAACTTCCATTTCGAACGATTACATTAAGTTTTTGATGAATCTGAAATTTGAATTTCGAAATAAATAAAATTTGGTTTATATTAAACCTGTCCAAAAGAAGGCCGATCTTGTGGTGCTAATGCCCACGTCTCATTCATTATTCGAAAAACTTCCGGAGGGCATCCATCAGGTGCTTCCATTCGATAACCTTTTTCAATATATTTAACAACATCTTGAATTGGCTGAAAAGAAAACAATTGCTTGTTGTTTGAATGGCAACTCAAAAAGAAACCAGGTTTTCAAGTAGAAAAGAAAAGGTAAATGAACAACTAAAATCAGGGTGATAGGAAATGAGTAGAAGTTTAGAAAAAATCAAGTTAAATGTTTTTTTTTAAACCACACAAACATAAAATTATATAGGGAAAGAATACATACCGAACGTCCATCTGCACCCTGAAATTGACATAACAAAACACTTTTCAATTGGTATTATTTTTTAAATAAACACGTAACTAACAACGTCAAATATTTAGAAGTTTCAAATAATTAAATTTTTATTAAATTAAAACTTACAATTCGTGGATATGGAACTCTTCCAAACGAGAATATTTCCCAGAGTAGAATTCCAAATGACCAAACATCACTTTTTGTGGAAAATTGCTGAAAACATAACAATTTAGCAAGAATCCAGACATTTTTATTTTTAAAAAAATCGTTTTTTTTTTTTTGGAAAACTTACACTGTGTCTTAGTGCTTCAGGCGCAGTCCATTTTATTGGGAATTTCCCAGATGCTGAATCATGAGACGTACTATTCGCTTTTTTGGCTAAACCAAAATCAGAAACTTTTGCAACCATGTCGTCATCAAGAAGAACATTTCTGGCTGCTAAATCTCGATGAACGATTTGTCTTGATTCTAAATAGCACATCCCTTGACAAATATCTCTGAAATTAAATTGAATTTGAAATTCAATAATCATTTTTTCTAAACATTGCAAATTGCAATAACTGATGGCGCTCTAAATTATGCCGTCCTCTAGATCGTAAAAGATCAATAAGATTTCCGTTTGCCATATATTCCGTTATTATGTAGACATTCACATCATCTAATACTACACCGACTAACGTCACCAAATTTCGGTGTGAAAGTCCTCTGAATTAAATTGTTATTATCATTTTTCTAACTTAAAAAAAATCAACTTACACCATGAATCGAGCTTCGTCTAATAAAGTGTCAAGCATTCCATTTCCATGCCTTTTCGACACTTTCAAAGCCACTTTTTTTCCTTTGTAATTTCCTAATCGAACATCTAAATGAATATTAATTATTCCGCTTCTATTTACTTGTTTTAACCAGTGGAGTTTAGAAAAAAAATATTAATTTCCATAAGCAATAATTTCTTTGTTTTCTATTAATAAATATTTACCTCCAAATTCTCCATGTCCTATTGTATCTCCTACATCAACATCATTTGACGAGATAACTAATCCAGCTTGTCGAAAAACAGATGTGCGGTCTTCAATATCAATTGCCGCAGATTTTCCATGAGAAAACCCATTTGATGGAAAAGAACAAGTTTCACAAATAACTGGAGTGACCAATCGATGACACAAACCGTCTGCATCTCTTTTATAATGCTAAAAATATGATTTTTTATTAAATTCTTTGGATTAAAAAAAATACCGAAACAAGTTGTGTTAAATTGGAAAAATATTCTTCATTATCACACGTTAACTGTCCTCCTGATGTTTGATAAATTCGATAATGTTCAACTTTGCCACGGTAAGACATAGATAATGTAAAATCTCCTGGAAAGTTTGTAGATTCTCTTACAAGAAACGTTCCATCTGATTTTCCAGACAACAATCTGAATTTTAAAAAAACACAATATTTTGAAAACTTTTTCGAATAATTACTTTTCAGTTTGTTCTCGACTAATCATGAAATGAAACCATGGTTGATTGTGTGCTACGTGGGAATGATGTGATGATGTTGATGATGTGGTTGAAGTTGTATTATCACAACCAGATGTTGTAGCACTTGCTCTCATTCGAATTATCCCATTGTCGTTTAGACCACCACTGAATCCACTATTTTATCTTTGAAATTAATTTAAAAAACTAACATTAACTTGGCAATATGATCGGTATGAACTAGTCCTTCTTCGTGATTTGAATTTCTCGCTCTATACCACTGTGGATCCTAAAAACGATGTTTTCAAATTAAATTTTTGTTTCGTTAAAATTACTGATGTCGAAGATAGAATACGAACATGCTCATCTTTTCTGAAAACGAATTCTCCTCTAGATCCGATTGTTTGGGAATTAAATGAGGGAGATATTGTTCTTGTTACAACTACGTCAACTCCTGTGAAAATTTTATAAAACAGTAAAGCATTACTTTTTTTAATTACCGGGCGATAAAAGCTCTTTGTTGGCGTTAATGGAATTCATATTTCTCGATGATTGAAGAGAATGAGACGAACAGGAAACCGGTAAAGATGTTAAAAAATTATGAGTAAAGTTATTTCCGTTATTCATTGCTTAAAAAAATAATATTAGCATTTTTAAACAAAAAAAAACCTTACTAAATATACCATTTATAATGAATTCATCAATTATTCTTTCTGCAGATTCATATCTTTCTCGAATAGATTTTCTTTAAATTTAAACAACATGAGGGTTTTTTAAACAAAAAAAAAGAAGTTCAAAATAAATTTTAAAAATAAATACCTATTTTTATTGAATTCCGAAAAATCTTCCAAAAAATTAGTCGAATTTTCACTGCTGAACGAGCTTGTTGGACTGCTACTATTGTCACCAAGCGATTGTGATCTCTGCAACCTTTCTTGTTTTATTTTTTTTTAATTTTAAGCTAAAAGAAAATGTATTTAAAAAAAAAAGCCCCCAACCTTTTTAATACTTTTTAGTTTAATATTATCAAAACAATGAAATCGTCGTTGATGCGAACGACTTCTGTTCGAATTATTACCATTTCTTTCAGAAATTGTCATTTTTAATTAAAAAAGAGAAGTTATAATGTATTTTGGATGAAGTTATCTTGTTGAGAAATTCAAAAAGAAATTTTTTTTGAGAAATTTGATACAAAAAACGTTTTTTGAACCGGTCAGTTCTTGACTCGGTCGAAAAAATAAGAAACAGATCTTATTACATAGGAAAAATTATTAAGTGTTTTGCTACTTTCTATTCAACATAATATTTTTTTTACTAAAATTATTAATATTTTTATTTTAAAAATTTAAATAAAATATATTTAAATAATAAAAAAAAAGGAAGAAATAAAGAAAAAGGTGATTTTTCTTGTGTAAGTGGTTAGGGTGGTTGAAAAAGAAAAAGTTTGAAAGCATACAATTTGAGGAGACACCAGACATAAATCTATATGAAACAGTGCACATTTAATAGAGAGAAGAAAGATAACGACAACGCACAATCCCCCGGCATCCCGGCAGATTACTGACGGCCGAAATCAACGGTTCTCTCAAATATTGCATAAATCAAAAAGAAAAGAAATGAAAAGAATTAAGAAATTGAAAACAAATAAAATTATATTTTCCAATTCAATTTTAATGTTAATATGCTTATATTCGTATCAACATGTTGTTATAACAATAATTAAATATTTATTTAGTAAAGTATTGATTGATTATTATTCGTGAATTATAATAAAAATGCCACGAATATGTTTTTTTATACCGCGATAGAACGATTTTTAAGCTTTACAATAGCTAATAATATTTTATATCTTCATGACATATTGACAGTGTATACAATGTTTTTCTACAATTTTCAATCGATACGTCAAAGTTTTTTGGTTCTCTCTATTTTAATTAAATGCGACAAAATATAAATAAAATACGGCGATTTTGTGAAAGTTTTAAGTTTTAATAAACTAAGAATTATTGGTTCCACACAAATTAACCGAAAAGAAAAAAATGAAATTCAAATGTTTCCGTTTTGATTATTTATTTCAATTAAAAATCAAACGTTTTTATTTATTAAATTAGAGCTTTTATTTCGAGATTTTCAATTTTATAGGGGTTGAGAATATTCTGGATAATATTTGAAATATTAAAAAGTTATAAAAAATAAATACATAAATAAACAAGTTCAAACCTAATAAAAGGTTTTATATTTTCAATTATCTTGCGGAAAATTGTTTACTTTGAGATCTAAGAATTCAGAAAAATATCAAAAATCCGGAAAATTATGGAATAAAAGAAACATTTCATCATCTTCTTCTTATTTGAAAGCTAATAAAAACCCTTGAAAAAATATTTTTATCTATGTCACTTTTAGTTCTGAAAATAGTGCGAAAATATTTTTTTAAATAACACGTCCGACATGTTTAATCTGATTTACTCCCTTCATTATTATTCAGTTTCGGCAAATTGTTGGAAAACTTTTTTTATAGAATATTCTTTTCCTTTTTTTTTATTATTATTTGCTTCACTGGGCTCTTACTCAAAATAGGACAGAATGAGATTAGTAAAAGTAGAAAGTTGAAAGTGAGATGAAGATGAGAATAAAAGAAAAAAAAATAAAAAGAGCATGAGCAAATCCATGTGTTTGTTACTTTTTCTACAATTTTTTTTCATTTTGGGATGTTTTGTTTATTTGTATTTATATTTCCAATTTTATTTTATTTTTTTTTCATTTCGTTTTAAACAATTTGCTTTGTGTTAAAATAACAGAACTTAATTTTTCAAAAAAATGTATTCTTTAATTTCTATATTTATACCTGTTTTAATAGTTGATAATCAAAAAAAAGAAATGAATCTCTCAAAGAAGTCGGAAGATGAAAACCTTTTTATTTTTTACTGTTTTGTCATTCTTAACATTTTAACTTTTTTCTTTAATTTTTCATTATATTAATTTTATTAAAATTAATTAAGATGAAAAGAAATTGAGACAAAATAATAGAAAATATTAGAAAAAAAAATTAATGAATTTTTTGTTTGTTTTAGTTTTTTTTTTATTTACAAAAAAAGGTTTTTATGAAAACATACAATTTTAAAAACTTTAGTTTAAATAAGTTTTTTATTCAAAAAAAGAGAAAGAAGCGTTTTCGGTTAGAAAGTACGCTCTATAGAAGCGTCATCAAAAACGAATGAAAAAGATCTCACAGAGATTGTCAGAGAATTCTCTTGTTTTTTATTCATTATGTTTTTCTGTTTCTTTCTTCACATAAGGCAATAATGAGGTGTTTTTGTCATTTTTTTTTGTTATGTTTTTTCTTTTTATAAATACTCAATTCATTTAATTTTCCCTATTTTCTTTTCTTTCTTTTTTTAAATTGTTGCTCCTTTAATTTATCAACCAATCACTTTCATTCTCACGTTCTTTATTTATTTTAATTTTTTGCATTTATTAACTCAGGTTAAAATTTAAACATTAAAAAACAATACATTTTTTTTTAAATATTAAACAATGTTCAGTAGAAAATGTGTTTGTTTCAAATTTCTCGATATTTTTTAATTATAAATATGTTTAAAAAAATTCTAAACTGAAAAACATTTAAAAATGTTGAACATTAGCAAAATTATATTGAAAATATGTAAGTTTTTCAGAAATTGTGGCCTAGAAAATAATCGACTGTTAAAATGTTACATCAATTTTAAACAAATTTATAGTTTTTAATGATATTTCATTTTTGATAGAGAACATTTTGGTAGAATATCGATTTATGGGTACACACACTAGAGTCTTTGACAGAAACAGAATATGAGAGAAAATTGTGAAAAAGAAGCAGCGCAACACATATACTCTCATCGTCTCAATTCTACTTGTTTTAAATGTTATCTTCAATTTTTTTTTCAATAGTGTCGTCGACTCTTTTTCTTTCCTTTTTTTTTTGGTGTGTTCGCTTCCCCATTCACTCATTCCTTTTCATTTTTTTTCGCGGGCTGTTGGTCTCTTATTGCTCTTCTTGTTCTATCTCTCTCTTTTTAACTATCTATCTTTTTCTCTCTATCTCTCTTTCCTCTGGTTCTTTACCTTTATTTTGTCTTGCTACTTTTTGAATTTCTTCCATTAACCTCTGCTGAATTCGTCTCATTAATCTCATGAAATACTTAATTATTTATCATTTTTTGTTAAAATTTTATTTTTAATATATCATTAAAATTAAATATCTTTAGAAAGAAGAAAGATTCCGTTACTCTGGCTGCTAAAAAAAGTTCAAGAGGTTGCCTGTTAACAAAAAATATCATAACTTCAAATTTTGTGATTTTGTGTTGGTTGTGTTCAAGTGGCCGTGATAAATAAATTACAACGAAGATGGTAATGGAAGTTGATGAACCTGTAGCTGCAACAACATCTTCCCAAAATGCGTCGACGAATGAAATCGATATGGATACCTCTGAGGGACCAATTGAACGTGATGAATTATTTGGTAATTTTGAACAAAACAAAAGTTTTCTTCACAAAATATTCATTTTTTCTAGAACCAGTAGACCAAATTCAATGGAAATTTAATCAAGTGAAAGGAAATATAGACGCTGATGGAGTGCACACAGAAGGTTTTTTTTTAAGTTTGGGTTTCAAAATTATTTATTTTGTGAACTTCTTCTCCTTTTTTTGTCTTAAGGTGTTATTTTATTTCAGCCGATATTATTTCCTGCGTAGAGTTTTCACATGACGGGGAATATTTGGCAACTGGAGATAAGGGAGGAAGAGTTGTTATTTTTCAAAGAGATCAAAGTGTATGTTGAAAATAAACTTTAACTGAAAAAACATTATTTATTTCCAGGGAAAATATATTAAAGGAGTCCGCTCAAGAGAATATAATGTTTATTCAACATTTCAATCACATGAGCCAGAGTTTGATTATTTGAAATCACTCGAAATTGATGAGAAAATTAATCAGATTCGATGGTTAAAAAAGAAAAATGCGTCAAATTTCATATTGTCTACAAATGGTATAATTTTCAGCTTTTTTCGTTTTTTTCATTCATAAGTTTCTTTCAGACAAAACCATCAAATTGTGGAAAATAAGTGAACGAGAAAAGAAAATTGCCGATGATGCTTGGAACTTACCAAGGACAAATCGAATCAAGTATAGTTTTAAAAATCAAAGACCGCATTAATGATTCAAATTAAAGTACTTCTTCATTCCGAGGAAAACTTCAAATTCCTCAAATCGTACCAATGGAACTGATTGTAGAAGCAAGTCCTAGGAGAGTTTATGGCAATGCACACACTTATCACGTTAATAGTATTTCAGTAAATTCTGACCAGGTAATTAAAAAAAAAATTTAAAATATAAAAAAATGTTAAATATATTCCAGGAAACATTTTTGTCAGCCGATGATTTGCGAATAAATTTATGGAACTTGGAAATAACAAATGAATCTTTCAGTAAGTTAATTGGTTTCTAATCTCTTTTTCGTAGTTTCTAAAAACAATTAAGAGTTTAATTTTTTTTTAGATATTGTTGATATCAAGCCGGCGAGTATGGAAGAGTTAACAGAAGTTATCACCGCCGCTGAGTTTCACCCTACCCAATGCAACTGGTTTGTATATTCTTCATCAAAAGGATCCATTCGATTATGTGATATGCGAGATAGAGCTTTATGTGATGCTTATGCTAAAAGTTTGTTTTTCCTTAAATTGTTTTCCTATTTTCATAATTTTCGTTTCAGTTTTTGAAGAACCTGAAGATCCACAATCACGATCTTTTTTTTCTGAAATCATAGCATCAGTGAGTGATGTTAAATTTTCTCATAACGGAAGATATTTATTAACGAGAGATTATCTCTCTGTAAAAGTAAATTTAATTTTAATAATAAAATATGTTGTCGTTTTTTTAAAGGTGTGGGATTTGAATATGGAATCTCAACCAATTGAAACGTATCCAGTTCATAATTATTTGAGAACCAAGCTTTGTGCTCTTTATGAAAATGACTCAATATTCGACAAATTTGAATGTGAATGGAGTGGAGATGACAAGTAGGAAAAACGAAAAAAATTCATCTGCAACGTTAAATCAATTTCCAGGCATATTCTGACAGGGTCGTATCACAATTTGTTCCGATCGTATGCTCGAGGGAATACAGAAGCAAAAACATGGGAAGCTCGGCCACAGGAGCCGCATTCTATTTTGAAATCAAGATTTGTGGTACCATCTGCCAAAAGAAAAAGAAATCAATTATCAACCACAGCCGGAGATCAGGTAATCCAAATTAATATTAAAATAAAAATGAAAATGATACTTTTTTAGAATGAAGAAGATCTTCTATCCGATCAACTGCAATTTGATCGAAAAATACTGCACACTGCTTGGCATCCAAAAGACAATATCATTGCATTAGCAGCAACTAACAATTTATATATTTTTTCTGATGTTTAGAAACCTTTAATTTCTTTTCTTTTTTTTTTAGAGTTTTTTTTTTGTTAAACTTATTGAACAAAAATCCGGTTTATAAAAACGAATAGATCTGATTATTTTCCGATTAAAAATTATATTTATTATAATCGATAATGATTTGCCATACTCGGGTATGAGCACTGCTAAATTTTTTTGGAAAAATTATTGTTAGGATTTTCTGTAACGTAAAATGAGAAAAATGTTTGATTCAATACTCTTTGGTTGATAATTCTTTTTTCATCCTGAAATTTCATATCATGAAATAATTACGTGGCTGTAATAAACACCAGTGTTTGACTACCGCAACCGGGTGTCAAAATCTCTTTTCTCTCTTTCTCTCTCCCTCTCTCTCTATTTCTCTTCCCTCTATATCTCACTTTTCTCTCTGTCTCTCTTTTTTTTCATTTTCTCTCTGTTTTCTTCTAATTTTTCTATCAAATTTCGGTGGTCTTTTTTTTTGAAAAAAAAAACAAATATCATTGTTTTTAATGATCTTTTGAGAAAAAATTTCAGTTTTCAACTTTTTAGATGCTAATTTCTTCTGTTTTTTGTAGAAGTTTTTTTCTTGTATGTTTAGACATTAATCAAACAATTCATGATTATTCGATTGATTATTTTTCTAATTATTTTCTATTATTTGCAATGTTTTTCGTCACTAATTTTTCATCAACACGCCCCAAAATGTCTCGATTTTTTGTCACAAAAAACTCCCAACTTTTCGTTTCTGTTTTTTTTTCAATTTTATTTTCAATACATTCATTCAACTTCGAGTTTAATTTCTTTCTTCTCATTTTTCAACTTTATTATTATTATTTTTTAAATATTATTTAAAATTTGTTGTAGTAGCGGCTGTATGCAAATTTCTTTGAAAAAATAAAAATAAAAGCAAAAAATCGAAGATCAAAATAATGTAATGGTAAGTAATGTCGGTGGATAAATTGAGATTCAATTGTCCTAGTTGAAAGGATAAAACCGACAAACGTAAAGGAAAAAAATGAACAAGGTAAAATTGGCGAAAATTAAAAAAGGAGTCGTATAACGGCGATATGTTTGACGAACAAATAATTGAGTTTCGTACGTAACACGACAAACTGAAATTCGATTTTTTAACGAAAAAAAGTGGAATTTTTTCAAAAAAAAAAAAAAAAAAAGCAAAGAAATGTTCACCGGCGACAGATAAAAATAATTGTTTAAACTAAAAAATTAAATTTGTATTAATCAATAACTTTAAGCCTTTAGCTTAGCTTATTTAATCTCATCCCGAAATAAAATGTTAATATTAAAATATCAAAAAAATATTCCACGAATTTGATTTTTTTTTATTTATAATATCATAATCCGTTTGTTTACATCTTTAAAAGAAAAGAAAAAATGTTTTTTTTGCACTTGAGAAGAAATGAATTGAAATTTTTTTTTTGGTGATTTAGGGATTTTTTTTAAAATTAAAACCCACGAAAATCCTAAAATCTTACGATATCTTTTTGTTTTTTGAATTCTTGTTCCAGTTGCTTCTTCTCTCCATTCATTTGCAACTCCGCGTGAAATTGTTGTAGCCCATAATGAATTTATTGGTTGCGTTTCTTCAATTACACCGTCAATTATCTTTAAACATTTTTTTAAACTTTTTTTCCTTTTTTATAAATAAATTTATTTACCTTTCGACCATCTTTATTGTATGTAATTTGAGGTTTTCGTCTTTTCTAGAAGAACAAATTGAAAAATTATTGAAATAAATCAAAAATAATTCAGAAAAATCATTTAAGAATCAATTTTTTAAGTTTTGAATTTCAACCAAAAAAAATGAGAAAATCGATTTTTAAGAAATCAATAATTAAAGAAAAGAAAATTTTTATAAACTGACCACATCAAAAATTTGTTCTTCACCATTTGCTCCATTTCCTTCAGCAAATTCATCCAATTGTGTTGGTTCAACAGGAGAATTGAAAATATTTATCATTCTTTTTTTATTTTTTCCAAACAAAAAAAAAAGGGAAGAATTCAAATTTTTAAAATTAAAAATCAAATTATTGAATGAAGAAATCTAAAAAAAAATAATTAAAACAAAAGTATAAAAAGAAAGAAAATAAAAGAATTTGAAATTGATTGAAAATGAGAAATTAACTGATGCTGTCTTGTCCTGTCATGTCATATCAAATTAACATTTTTTTTGTTGTCATTTCTATCTTTCTCTCTCTCTCTCTTTCTCTCTTTCTCTCTCTCTCTCTCTCTCTCTCTCTCTCTCTCTCTCTCTCTCTCTCTTTCTCTCTCTCTCTCTCTCTCTCTCTTTCTTTCTTTTTTTTTAAATTGACTTTATCGTTCTGAATCGGATTTGATTTGGGTTGACTCATAAGGAAAACAAATATTTTCTTTAATCAATTTCTTCTATTAAAATAAAATTTGTTTCAAATGTGTTGAAAATAATCAAAAACAAACTCTGATAAATTTGTATCAAAGTTTAAAAGAGAGAAATCACAATTATCTTTGCCAAATCGTATTTTTTATTAGAATTTTCCCAAATTCGTCACCACATTTAACTGATCTGATGTCTTTTTTACGATGGTTTTTACAAAATTATCAAGGACACCAATCAAATCATTTTCAAAGTTTTCCAATTTGAACTAAAAATTTATTTATTCGGAGAAGTTTTCATGCAATATTTTCTTTTTTTTTTCTGTTTTAATATTTAACAATTAAATATATTTTTCAACAAAGGTTTTTAGTAAAATCTGATCCTAAAATCAATAAAAAATTCGAATTTTATAAAATTGAATCATTATTGAATCGTAAAACTCCAGCAACTGGTGATGAAGATCCAATTACAGAAAATGTTTGATCAGAATGATGAATTGTGTTAGGAACTTCGTCGTATAATGGATTACGGTATGACGACTGAAATTTTCAATGAAAAAAATATTGCAAAAAATGAATCTTTCAAACCGGTGATTCGAGCATTTGCTTTCTTCTTTCATTTAATGCTTCTTCCTCTTCTGCGACAAAATTAATATTTGTTGCTGATCGTATTCCTTCTCGTGGTGACGATGAGCTTCCATTTATTCCAACAATTGTTCGAAATTTATCGAAAACTGGTTGAGTAGCATTTTCAGCCTGTCTTGTCATATTATCAATTCGAATTTTTGCATTGGTGACAAGATCTGAGGCAAAATCTCTGAAAAAAAAGATTTTTGTGAAACTTCTTGAATTAAAAAAAAACCTTTTTTCGAACCAACAATAAATAAAAGTTGCAAAAACGGCAAAAACTAGAATCAAAATCAATACAATTGAAAATGCCGACATGGTTGAATCTTCATCCATCATTTTAAGCATTTCTGGATTAATTCTTTCACAATATTCTCCATCAAATGGCATCGGACATTCACATATAATTCGATGTGATCTTCCATATTTATTTGTTAATTTCTTACAAGTTCCACCATTTGAACATCCAACTCCAGCATCACAATATTCTTCCATTAATGTTGATGAAATAAATGATAAATCTTTAGCTTCAGCTTCTTCATCAGAATCAACTTTTAGTGGAATACAAGTATTGTTTTCTTCATTTTGTTCATAACCGTCTGGACACAAACATTTTGCTGTTGAAATTCCATCTGATTTTGGGACCAAAACACAAATCCATGGACAATCAAATTTTGCACATGGATTGATTGAAGGAATGATTTGATACATCGAATGATTTATTGCCAATCCATACGGGAATCGATTGAAAGTATGAATCGTTTGTGGATTTGAAGGCTGATCATGCGAAATCATTTCTTGATATTTAATATTTTCACTTCCCCAATCAGACCAATATAAAAATCCATTGAAATAGACCATATCGAATGGATGATAAACTCCAGATGAAACAACAACTCGTCTTTCTTTCGTGTTTATATTTATTCTTTCGATCAATTTTTTTTCAAAATCACCGAAATAAATATCATCTCGAACATAATCAATGGCTAAACCTGATGGGCTTCCAAGTTTATTATCAACAAGTGATTGGATCTAAAATTATCTTCTTTTTTTTTTTTTAATTCGTTTTTTTTTTAAACAAACATTTTTTCCATCTAAATTAGAAATCATAATTCGATGAACTCCTTGATAGGATTCAATCCAAATCAATAAACCACGAACTGGATGAACAACAAGACCTCGATATTGTTGTTGAAGAATCATTGACATGTCCCGATTTTTTGGTTTTTCTTGTCCTTTGATTATCCAGCGACAAAATAAACCATTTGTTGTGCATGCTGTGATTCCGATATGTTTTGCCGGTGCTAAAAATTTCAGCTCTTCATTATCAAAAAAAAAAATCAATAATTTTCAAACATCGTTGAGTGAAAAAAATGTTGCCACCCATCCAGTCAACAGCCATATTTCCAATTCCTGGCAAGTTTTCACGTAAAACACGTAAAAGCCCATTATCTGATACCATCTAAAAACACGAAATATTTTTGAAAATACAAATTTTTTTAAAAATTGACCAATTCTCCTTCAATTTTGTCTCCTTGTTGATGTGAAACAGTTAAATACAATTTATTGTTTGAGTGAACAAAATCAATAGCACGAGAAACGCCATGGCCGCCAATACGTTGGATTCTCGAATAAGTCGCTTCAGATTCAGCAAGTGGCATGTGACGAACTTCTGATCCAAGACTCACAAATAATAATCCTGATGAATCATCATTTTCTAAACCACATGAGTGATCATCATTTTCAAGTTTGTAGCCATTTAAACAAGTGCAAATATAACTAAAAAATAAATAAACTTTAAATTTAAAAAAAAAGAAGAATAGAAAATTTACGATCCAATGCGATCTTCACAAAAATGTTGACACTTGTGCCCATGTTCTAAACACTCATTTTCATCTTCACATGTCAATCCATCATTGGCTAATTTGTATCCTTCTTGACATATACATTTAGCACCAGTTGGTGTATTCATACACGTATGATCACATTGTTTTCGGGAACATTCCGAACATTTCATTGATTCATCATCACCGTGTGGACAATCTTTGATTCCGTTACATGTTGAGTTCATTTGGACACAAACTGGCATTTCACTATTTTCTATTTCAAAACAAAGTCAGAATACAATGAAGATTTGTTTTAAATTTTTTATATTACCAGTTCTACAATGGAATTTGCCATCGGCAGCACATTTTGAAATAATTGAAGTGTGAGCTGTCAAAAAATCAGTCTCGTCAAGAACATCAACGTCACAATCAGCTTCATCACTTTCATCAATACAATCCATTGATCCGTCACAAATAAATTGATATGGAATACAAACATCACCAGAATGACACATCACATATCCGGAACGGCATTTTTCAACCTTTAAAAATCTTTATTTTTCCACCTCTTTGTTTTTTCAATTCAATTTACATCATATTCGTCATTGATCTTTGTTGAATTTTCTAAATTCAAATTATTGATCGATTCATTTTGATGAGTTTTTGTGCAATTTGTTTCATCATCTCCATTTGAGCAATCCTTTATAATTCAAAAATAATTGTTGAGTTTAAAAAAATCAGATCAGTTCAAACCGGATGACCATCACAAATAAGATCAGCTGCAATACATTGTCCACTAGAACATCTCATACGTGGTGGATAACATTCGGGAACAGCAACATTAATTTTTGATGACGAAATTGTTGAAAAAATATTGTTTCTGATTGAATGTTGAATATAACCACAATGTTGTTCGTCAGTTCCATCTTGGCAATCATCTTCCTTGTCACATTTGAAATTCTTGTCAACACATTCTCCACTTTTACACATTAAATATCCTGGAGAGCATTTTATTGGATAGGTGCATTGTAATTCATCCTTTAAAATTATCACTTTTTAATTTTCTACATTTTCTTACAAGGGAGGTGTTTTAGGGGGCGTGTCTTGATAGAATTTGATAAAATTTGGCAAAAAAAGAGCCCTGGATTTAATTAGACAAGACTTCTCCCTCTAGAACACCTTTCTTGTTTGAATTGATTAAAATCGCACTAATCCATTATCACAATCAGCGACATTATCACATTGCCATTCTAATGGAATACATTTAAGCTTTCCTCCCTTACAATCAAATTCTGTATTTTGATTGCAATCGATGTTAGTTGTTGGTAAAGAAAATGCTTTCTTTAATTTATATATTTTAACATTTTTTTTAAAATATTATTAATTAATATAACCTTACCTTTATGAAGAAAACATTTAATACAATAAAAATTAAACATCGCATTGTTTTAGTAAAATAATAATAAAAGTATTAGTAAAAATGTGAAAGAATCAAATACAGAAAAGTAAAGAATAAACGAAAACACAAAAATCTTGATGAACATTTTTATTTGTAAAATTGAATTTTACAAATTTGTGCCTTTTAAATAGATCAAAGATCATTCTTTTAAAAAATTCTATTTTTTCAACTTTCTTTTTCAAAATTTTAGGTCTGTGAATAAAAAAATTAGTTTTAACCGAAAAATAATGAATATACAGTACTTTTGTATTTTTTTTTTAAATAAAAACAAAAAAATTACAAAAAATGATTTGAAGAACATTTTTTCGAGAGACAAAAATAATACGAAATTTTTTAAAAACGGCCGCCCCACTTTTATAGAAATTGAAGTCAATATTATTTTTAAGAAAAAATTAAATAAAATTAATTCAAAAAAAAAAATATTTTTTTTTTAAATTTTTAAAAAAAGTTTTTTTTTTTTTAATTTTTATGATAAATCAAATAATTGCGTGATAAACAATTGTTTGCGCTGAAAGGATATTCTTTTGCGTGTTTTCAACCAATTCTTCTCAAAAATTAAGTATACTCAAAATTGAGACTCAAACAAGTAAATCAACTTGACACATTTTAATATTGTTCACTAAATCAATCTTTATTTTCCCAAAAATCAACATTTTATTGTATAATTATTACCATTAAGTGTACAAAATTTTCCCATTATTGTGTAACAATGTGAAAACAGAAGAAAAAAAAATGAATTGTAAAATGAAATTTTTGAAAACTATAAATAACGTGCAAAATTGTTCAAAATGGCATGAGAAAATTTAAAAACTTTAAACATTGAACTATTTCTCGATCAATTTTCTTCTTTCTCATCTTTATTTTTCATAATGGCTCCATCTGGTCATATTATTCATACTGTACTTGACCAAACTACTTGAATATCACTTGGATTTATTGTTTCATTTTTTGTTGTTTTTTTTTTTAATTATTAAATAAAATTCAAATATTGTTTTTTTTAATTTATTAAATTTCATTTTCTAAAGAAAAAATGATATAAATCAATTTTATATAGTTTTTATGATAAATCTTTTATTTTTTATTTAAATTTTTATAATAAAGAAACATTACAGTAGTAAGTAGCCAATACATACATATAATTACCCTTTTCACTCATAAATATTGACCGTGAAAACGGTAGTTGGTAAGTATTGTTATCTAATCATCTATTTCTCTAACGTTCTCTATTATTGTCATATTCTTTACTTTTATTTCAACTGTGTGTGCGTCTAAACCGCGCGGTTAGAGTACAGAGTAGAAGGGGTGCAGAAGAGAGTGTGAAGGTTGTGGAGTCATAGAAGTAAAGGATCAGAAAATTGGTGGGTAACGCTAGAATTCAAATATATGTTCTCTCATAGGTTGTCTGTCTTCTGTTGAACCGGAAGCAACTTTTTATTTTATTCGTTTTTTTTAATTCAAAAAAATTGTTTTTTTATTAATTTGAATTTTATCAATACAAAATTGAAATTTATTAAAAGTATAAACTTGCAACTGATTTTTTGTCCAATTTCGTATGAAAATCACTTAAATAATTTTTTTAAAGGAAATTTCGCTTATAGAAATATTGAAAAAACACTAATTTATTTTTGTTTTGCTTTTTTGATGAGTACTACAGCACCCCAAATGTGCGGAATGCCGGTGCATCCGATGGGTTATCAGCAACAACCATTTCCTATTGATCAGGTAAATTTGGGAAACATTTTGAACGAAAATTGTTCAATACAGAACCCAACAACATCACAACAACAATGGCAATACGGTCAAAACCAGGGAGTTCAAGGAGTTCATTATCAACATCAAATGGCACCATCAGTTGGTCCAAATCCTCAAGACAGGTTACTGATTAGTTTTTCAAAAACATGCCTTGTTTATTGAATTTTTTTTAGACCACAATTTCCACGATCACCATCAAGATCTTTACGTCCGGATTCTCAACAATCAGTTCAAACAGCTCATTGGATGAATCAACATTACATGAATAGTAATTGGGCATATTCTGCTTCACCAGTGCCATCAATTGCTCCTTCGGTTATATCTCAATCACAATATCCGGATGATGTTTCAATGCTTAGTGTTAATACTGCTATGACAGGTCACGGTCAAGGAGATGTGGAATCTCAAAGATGTTTTTCTTCTAATGGTTCAACATGTGAAAATATTAATCCTGATATGGCTTTCAATCAAATTGCTAGAGAAGCTGAATATGTTTTACATGTATTTCAAAAAAATAATGAATAAATTTAAATTTTTTTTTCTCAGAATTGGTTTACAATTCGGGACCCAATCAAAAGGTGTGAACTAGCAATAAAATTGTTATCATGGGTCAGAAACAAGGGATTATTACATCTTGATAACAACACTGCAGGCGTAAGAGAGAAAAATTAAGTTTTAAAATTATTCAAAATTTCAGCGATATATTCAACAAATTGTAGCCATAATAACTGACGGGTTAGTGCCTTGGACACCACCAGGACAGCCTCTACCTCCAGAGTTTGTGAGTATTCAAAATTTTCTTTAATGAAATTAAAGTGGAAATTCAAAAAAATTTAAGGTGGGACTAGCTTGTCGACTATTAGAACTTTTCCATAAAGTTGCACAACACAAACGTGCTTTACCAATCATTGCATCAATTTATATGAGCAGTGAAGGAGAAAGAAGTTTAAAAGAGTTATTGGCTCCTTTTATAGTAATGAATCAGTTAGTTCATTTCAAATTTTATTAATTCGATTTTAATAATTATAAATTCAGAGATCCTAGATTTGAGCGTTGTTCATATATTGTTATTGAGTTTATAACCACAGTGTTGCAATTAAAAAACTCAGATTCTTTAAAAATTCCATTTTTAAAAGCCGTGAAGTTTCATAAGGTTTAGTTTTTATAGTTTCAATTATTTTTATTTTATATATAAATATTTAAGCAAGTTATTATGATGCTCAAACATCTTCACGAATCTGCAGTAATAAACGTTCACGTTCTTGTAATTATCCGTCATATGATTAGTAGAGATACAAATATGAAAGTATTTTTTTGTTTTTATTTTTAAAAATAATCTTAAAACAAAACTAATTTTAGAAATTTTTTATTCGGTATAATCAACCAGAAGACGGTCCAATTCCTCCAAACAGTCTTATACGGGTCATTCTTGATGCAGTCCTTCCTAGATGTTCTAATTCACCGAGAGCTCCGTATGTCTTATAAAAATAATAATAAAAACTTCTAAATTTACTGAATCTTTTCAGAGCCATAATATCCCATAGTTGTTACATTTTGCGAGCTTTGCTGCCAGATACTAAAGTGATAAGCGAGTTTGTTAAATTACAAGGAATTAATGTATGACATTTCATAATTAAAAATGTATTTTATAATTAATTGCAGATTGTTTGTTCGTCTCTTCACAGAGTTAACGATCCACGTGTTGCCAAAGATGTGTTCAATCTTTTTCTTCATGTTTCTGATTCACCAGCGTTTAATGACGTTGAAATTCCTCTTCCCTTCGTATGTTTCATCACAACAAATTCTTTATTTCATTATTTCTCTTTTCAGATTCTTAATGTTATAAATTATTATCAAGATCATGAAATTTTCAAGCTTGGAACTGGTTTCTTAAGTAATTTAGTTGCAAATAAGCCGAGATATAAAGTGAGCAAAAAAAAATATTTCAAGCTTATTACTTTTTTTTGGATTTCAGAAAGATGCCATTCAAAACAACGCGATTCAACTTTTAGACATGATAATTGGAAAACTTCCAAAGTAAAAAAAAAGAAAGAAAAAACGTTCAAATTAAGTTTTTATTTCAGGTATCAGGAAAAAGATGATGAAAAAATAAGCTCGTTAACATGCGAAATATTTTCAAATTCTTTGCGAACATTGATTAATTTACTTCCGTTCTGGGTTCAGAATGCACATCTCATTATTGAAAATGAAACGAAACAAAATGAGATTTTGGGAACTGTTCATAAATTCATAAGCCCGGTATAAAAATAAATTTGAAAATACCAAAATGAAAAAGAAAATTCAGGCAGCAGTGCAAACATTTATGAGTTTCTTATCATGTAATGTTCAAGTAACCGAAATTTCAAATATGATCGAGCTGAGAAGTTACATTTTAAGAGTAAGATTTTATATTTTCATTATATTAATAGTTTATATACAAATTCCAGTTTTTTATTATTCTTATCAAAATGCCATTTATTCAAAAAACGGGAATAATAGAAATTCTTGATGAAACGAGAAAAGAAAATATAGTTTCTCATGTGTTATCAACATATCTTTGGGTTTGTGAACTTTATTGTCAATCAAATGAGAAAGCGGATAAAGAACAGAAAGAAAAACTTATTGAAAGATGTTTTTTATTCATTATGAATTTGATTGATTGCACTCCAAGTGGTGGAATCATTGCAAATCAGTGCAGGTAAATATTTAAAGTTTTCTTGTTTAATTTAAGCTAAATTAGATATTCGTTGAATTGCCCAATGGATTTGTTACGTGAAACACAGAATGAAGGATTTGTTGGAACAATTTTAGAATTTTGTGATAAAATAGCTGAAAAAAGTGATGATATATCAAGTTCTTGGAATTTTGATCGTGCAATGGTAGAAGGATTAACAAATAATCGAAACGCAATGATAGGTAAATTATTAAATCGAAAAATTATCCAATTAAAATCAAAATTCAGCCAAAGCAGCTAATTCATTGTTAAGTCGGATGCCAGTCACTTCTTCAGAGCCTTTAGCAGATGTCTTTGCTAATTCAGATTTTTATTAATTTCTGTATTGCTGTTTGAAGTTTCGGCCATTTAAGTTATTATTAATTTAAATATTGTATATAATTGGGTTACTATGCGAAAAGAAACCGGTCCCAGTTTACTAGATTTAATTGTAGTACAAATTTTTATTTCAGTCTTTTTTTAATATTTTTTATATCAAGTTTCAATTTTCCTTGCTACTTTCAACACGCTAAAAAAAGGCGTTAATGATTATTTTATCTGTTTTTTTTTTAATTTTCAAAATTTTTGTTTCACAAACTGAATAAATAATTTTTTAAGCTTTTAAATAAGTTAAAAAACTCAAATAAATAAAAAGATTAAAACATTTTAACAAGTTTACTAGCACATTAGTGTACTGGAACAGATGTTAGACAACCCCCATGCATTTTGAGCGTTTTGAGCGACCCAGTGACTGTTAATGTCAATCGATTTAGCGTCTAAATAAACGCCCAAGAACACATTTTTATAAAAACCGATACAAAAACCAAAAAAAGAAAGGTTTTGCACTTTTTTTTGCCAAAATAATATTTTTTTCAAGTTTTTTTTCACTTTTTTTCGATAATAAAGACTTGTTATATTAGCGGCTACTCAAATTTTTTAAATGCATTTTTATCCAAACAATAGAATTAAAGCATATAATCAAAAAAAAGTGAAAAAAAAACTTGAAAAATAAAAAAAATGTATTTTGGAAGAAAAAACCACAAGCCTGTCAATTTGTTTTTTCTAGCCATTTTTTTTCATTTTTCATTTTTTACCAATTTTTATAAGAAATGTGTTCCTGAGGGTTTATTTAGACGCTGAAATCTATTGGCAGTTTTTTTTTTAACGCTGAATCTATTGGCAGTTGCAGGGAGAAGGAAAACTTTTTCCAGCACTGCATAACATTTTATACAATACATATAATCGAAAATTACGTCAACAAAACTGCATTGACGTTTTTAACATTGAAGAAAGTTTGCTCAACTGAACGATGAATCAACAAACATTAAACATATCCTAAAATTTTATTTTTTTTCCAATTTAGTATATGATAAATAATAATAGATATTTATTGATTTTAATCAATTTTTGAAGAAAAAAACATAAATAATTAATTTTTTTTAGAAATTTATATTTATACGTTCTTCATTTAATTAGTAGCGTACAAATTTTTAAAATTATTTATAGATGTCTCGTTTTTTCCGTGGTGGACGTGGAGATTCTGACTCTGAAACCGAATCGAGTGATGAAGAAATTGAAGAGCCAAAACAAAAAACTAAAACCAACTTCCGGTATGATTTAAAATTCAAACATTCGTAATTTGATTATTTCCAGTGATGATTTGGATTTTATGGGAGGAGCTGAAGATGATGAAAAACGTGTTGTGCGAGCACATAAAGATAAGAAGTTTGATGAACTAAAAAAAATTATCAAACAAAATCGAGATGCTAAGAGCAACAAGGACTTAAACAAGCTACTTGGCGGTTTTGATAATTTAATCAAATCTTTTGATAAGTCAAAAGCTGTTTTACAAAGGCAAAATGTTGGTGTTCCTCGGTTCTACATAAGGTTTTTATTTTTTACTCGCCTATTGAAATGGTTCAAATTTAAGATCAATTGTTGAAATCGAAGACTATGTTAACAAAATGTGGGAAGATAAAGAAACCAAAGCTGGATTGTCAAAAACCAACAGCAAAGCACTTCCAGCTCTTCGCCAGAAAGTTAAAAAATATGTGAAAGAATTAGGGGATCCAGTTGGTGATTATCGTGCTAACCCAGACGTTGATGGGTACGAAACTCCAGAAGAAGAAGTAACACACTTTTTAAAGTTATATTTTTTATTTAATATTTTTTAGGATGATAGTGTAAGCATTGTGGAAGAGTCAGAAAAAGTTGCACCAAAAATAGTGGACAAAAGTGATGAAAGTGATAAAAGTGATGATGAAGTTGATGATGGAGATCTATCCGCCTGGTCCTCGGAACCGGACACTTCTGGATCAGATTCTGATGAAGATAGCGTTACGAAAATGGAACAACTTCGTCGCTATTTCTTAAAGTATATAATTAAATTTAAAAAAAAAAAGAAGCTGAATTTACGGTTAAAATATTTTTAGAAAAGAGTTCCGTGAAGACCATAAAAATGAAAAACGGGACAAAAGAAAACGAGTTATCAAAGTAAAAGAAGTGAACGACGATGATGATGACTGGACACCTGTTACCCGGGAAAAATCAATTTTTCTTTTTGATCCAAAAGAAGAAGTTACCCATGACGTACGTTTTTCAAAAAAAAGGTCACAACAGGAAACGTAAATTTCAGGTGATGATCAAAAAGTTAAATGAAGTGTTAGCAATTCGTGGAAGAAGAACGACCGACCGAAACGAATACGTTTCGAATCTTCAAAAATTGTTAGAAATTTCAGAAGAAAAACAACTGGGACCTGGAATTAGTGCGAAAATAAATTTCTGTATTATATCAGCCCTCTTTGAGTTGAATGTGAAAATTAGCGATTATATGGATTATGAAACATTCGTGCGAACAATGACTGTTGTTAACAACTTGTTGGATGTTTTAATTGCCAATGAGAATATCAAATTATCAGTTTTATTTGCTGAAGAAGACGAAAATTTGAAAGTAAATTTTAATTATTTTGATTATTATCAAAACAATTCTTTTTTGATTACAACTCATCATTTTTTTAGGACGATTCACAAGACTATAAAATTCAAGGAAGTATTTTGGTTGCAGTACAACGTTTAGATACTGAACTGGCAAAAATCCTTCAAAATGCTGATTGCCATTCAAACGATTATATCGAGAAGTTAAAGGCTGAAAAAGATATGTGCAATTTAATTGAAAAGACCGAAAAGTTTGTTGATTTGCGGCAGCATTTGGGTATTTTCGACAAACAAGAAGTTTGTAAAGTCTACATGATGAGAATCGAACATCTCTACTATAAACACAAAAGTCAATGCGATATTGAAGGAGATGTTGGTTCAGTAATGAATTATTTGTGCAAAAAAATTTATGCGATGGATGATGAAAAGAGGCTTAGACAACGAGCAATGCTATGCCATGTTTATTGGCTTGCTGTTCATGACGATTGGCATCGAGCAAGAGACTTGTTGCTCATGAGTCATATGCAGGCAATTGTTGATCATTCTGATATTGATACTCAAATTTTATACAATCGAACCATATCTCAACTTGGATTATGTGCTTTTCGTCATGGGTTCATAAAAGAAGCCCATCAAGGTCTTTCAGAAATCCAAAATACTCAGCGAGCTAAAGAATTACTCGCTCAAGCAATAGGAATGAGGCAGCACGAACGGTCAGCTGAACAAGAAAAGTTGGAAAGGTCTAGACAAGTACCATATCATATGCACATAAACGTAGAGTTAATGGAATGTGTTTATTTAATATGTTCAATGTTGTTGGAAATTCCACATATGGCAAGCTGTGAATTTGAAATGCGCAGAAGAATGTTGAGCCGAAGCTTCCATTATCAATTGAAGCAGAGTGAAAAGGCTTCTCTGACTGGTCCACCAGAAAATACCAGAGAGCACGTTGTTGCCGCTTCAAAAGCAATGCTGAATGGCGATTGGAAAAAATGTAGAGATTACATAGTAAATGAAAAAATGAATCAGAAAGTATGGAATTTGTTTTATAATTCGGAGCCGGTTAGAGAAATGGTTGTTAGACGTATACAAGAAGAGTCATTGAGGTAATCGTATGAATAAATTTGAAACTTACTCATGAAGATTTCAGAACGTATTTGCTTACCTATTCAACAGTTTATTCTACTGTTTCATTGAAAAAATTGGCAAACCTATTTGAGTTGTCCAAAAAAGATGTTCATAGTATCATTAGGTAAAATAAATTAAATTCTTTCATATTTAATTCAATAAATTTATTTTAGCAAAATGATCATTCAAGAAGAACTGTCGGCTACTCTTGATGAACCTACAGACTGTTTGATTATGCATAGAATTGAACCATCTCGTCTACAAATGTTAGCATTGAATTTGTCAGACAAATTGCAGTCTCTTGCTGAAAATAATGAACAAGTCTTGGAGCCAAGAACCGGGAGAGGAGGATATTCTGGGCCTGGTGCGTGGTTTCCCGGTAGAAATGAGCGGCAAGGAGATAAGCAGAAAGGCTCCGGAAACTTCCAAGGAGAGAGAAGAACAGGATCAACCGATGGAAAAAGAGGAGGAGGAGGAGTATGGGGAGGAGCAAATAATCAACAAAGACGACACAACCCTCAAAAAACCAGAGCGTTCTAATTTAAACCAAAATTTAATTTCAAAAATAGAAATTCCTATTAAAGTGTTATTTCTTTGGCGCCCACATTTTTATTAAGTATTTAATGTGGGCGCCATATTTTTTACTTGCTTGGACTCCTATTTGATTTTGTTATTTGACCCAGTAGATGTTATTTTTGGGTTAAGTATTTGTTTTTAACGTAATTTAATAAAATGGTGTTAGAATTTGTCTTATTACAATAAAAGCAGTGGTTATAACCTGCCTCATTTATCATTAAACGATTAACAATTTTTTGAATTTATTTATTTCTCAAGGTATCTGGAAGTTTCAGCAAAATCTATAATGGTAAGAAATTTACTAATTATCAAAATTTAAGGCATTAATTTTCAGGGAAAAAAAAAGGGATTCCTTAATAGAAAGAATTGTCAAACATTCAGACTAGTTCCTGACACAAAGCAGAAATCAGAACGGTTCGTTTTTTTTGTTAAGTAAAAGTTTTATTTTTGTTTATTTTTCAGATTTCAACCTACAGAAGCGCATCTTGCCGAACAACAGAAGTATGGTGTTTATTATGATGACGATTATGATTACATGCAGCATTTAAGATCAATTAATGAGGTTAGTACAAATAATGAAAACCCTTTAAAAACGGTTTTTTCAGCCAATGAAGTTGGAAAATGTCAACGAAGAAGTTGAAAAGTTCACGGTAACAACACAAAAACCAGCAAACGTATATCCAGCTCCACCACCATTCTTTGGATTAGTTGGTGATAATAAGCCGAAAGAGTTTATTGATGATGAAATTTCTGGTGTTTTAGACGTCAGTAGAAAAATTTTCACTTTTTTATTAAAAAAAAATTTTCACGTTGCAGGGAGTTGTTGAAGAAGATGGAACTCTTGAAGACGATTTTATTGCACTTGCAGGAGGTTTTGTAGACCAAAAAATAACTCAATTTCGTGATCGTAATAATCAGGAAAGTGATGAAGAAAGTGATGAACAAGATGTAAAAAAAATTGTTGTTTTTTTTTAATTTTTAATTTATTTCCAGGAAATGTTTGATGACGAGCAATTTGATACAGAAGGAACTATAAATCAAATCGTAGTTTTTAAATTGTAAAAAGTTAACATTAGTTATTATTTTAGAATCCTGAAAGAACTAATCAGCGATTAATTGATGACGCGTTTGAACAAATCATGGACCGAGAATACAATGCAGAACAAGTTTCAAAATTTTTAAAATAAAACGTATAAGTATATTTTTAGATTGGAGAACTAGATGGAGACGATTACGCTGTCGGAGGATGTTTGGAACCCAGTGATGGCCGACTTCATAAATTAGTCAACGAAGAGAAAAGAAATGAATCTGAATATGACGAAGAAGTATATTTTAAATGTTTTATATTATAACAACATAAAAATACAGTTAGCAAAATACTATGTTCGAGAAAGGATGCGATTAATTGAATCGGGTGTTATCAAAGAAAAAGAAGAAACTGAGATTGTGGAAGTTGATGAAAGCACTAGGAAAAGAATGAAGTGGGATTGTGAATCATTTGCTACGCAATATAGCAATATTTACAATCATCCTACCCTAATAAAAGGTTTTTTTATTTTGACTAAAAATAAAAAATAGATTGCATTTTGTAGAACCCCGAGGTGGAATGACAAAAGCGTTGAAAAAGTTTAACAAAGAAATTGAAGAAATGGATATCGCTGAGGAGAACGATGAAGAAATGGAAGAAGATGATGATGATGATGCTAGTCAAGTCACCGGTGTTTCAACAATAAGGTAAGTAATACACCGTTCAAAATATGTTTAAAAATTCAAGTTTAAATTTAGGCCAAAAAATGAAACTCCCGAACAGCGAAAGTTGAGAAAACTTGCTGTGAAAGAAGCCAAAAAAGCAAGAAGAATCGAAAAGAAAGCGAATAAGACAGCATTTGCAGAAGAAAGCCGAAAACTTGCAAAAGGTCGGATTGGGCAGATAAAAGCTCGTCCAATATAAATAACATGTCATTATATTCGTTGTCAAAAAACTGTTTCAATTAAATTCTGTTATTGTTAGCTGTGTTGTTTCAAAAAAAAATAATAAAGTAAATATAAATAGAACAAATGAAAAATACAAATAAGGATTTTTAAATGTTGGAAAAATGGGAGTTTAATAGATACATGCACTAATATTATATATTGGTTTCGAAACGAATGTTTTAGAATACGGTATGATTTTGTCCTAATTTTAAATTTTAGGATTTTTTTACACTTCTTTTTAGTTTTCTTCATTAAATAGTTTTGTCTCAAGCTAATATAGGATTATTTTGAAGGATGGAAAGACAAGAATTTGGTAAAACATTTGGATCGGAAAAAAGCACGTTTGGTAGTGGCGCTGCCGAGTCATTTTATATGGGAAGCTTTGGCAATGGATTCGATTCATTTAATTCCAATGATCAAAATGGACGAAAACCCCGTTTCGGTACTGGAGGTTTCTCTAGCAGTAAAAACACATTTCCTGGAGATAACGCAGAGAATGCAAACCCCACTTCCGGTGGTTTTGGCAATCATGGATTCGCAGGCGAAAGAAATATTAAAGAAAGTGAGGATTCCAGAAGTTGACAATGTTTTATAACTTTAAAGTTTGGCTTCAGGTTTTCGTAGTTCTAATGAGTCTGGTAATTTTTCCCAGGGTTCCACACAACCAAGACAGCAAAGAGAGGGAAATGGAAACAGAAGTAGGCAAAATCAATTTTTAATGTTTATCTGATCCATAAATCAGATTGTTACAATTGTGATCAACCAGGGCATACTGCCAGGGAATGCCAAGAAGAAAGGAAACCACGAAGAGACGATGGGAGAAGAGGTTTTGGTGGTAATGGCAGAAACGATGGAACAAATTTTACAAACAATAGTAATTTTGGAGCCAAAAATTTCGGAATTCGTGGAACCAGTAGTGGCGAATTCGGTAGTTCGCAAGGGGGTTTTGGGGGAAATGAAAATCCCCGTGGTCCTATAAAATGTTACTCTTGTAATGAGGAAGGACACAGATCAAGTGATTGTAATGCTCCTCGAAGTACGTTTTTGATTCATTCGTTGTCATTCTTACATATGAATTAAAGAAGGTTGCTATAACTGTGGGGAGCAAGGTCATAACTCCAAGGATTGCAGTAGTCCAAGAAAGCAAAATGAAGATGGTCGTCCTCCTGCAACGACATTTGTTCCTGTTGAAGAGGATGTTGAAAATATATTCAATCTTCAAAAAATTACGGAAGGAATCATGTTTGAAAAGTTTTTTGAGGCAGACGTTGAAGTTACATCTGGTACTCGAAAAGTTTCCGTCAAACCGGTGAAGTACGATTGGTGTTTAAAAATTTGTTTATAGTATGTTTATAGATCTTTTGCTCAAGCCGGGTTAACTGAGAAATTGCTGCTAAATGTGAAACATGCGGGTTATTCTAAGACAACTCCCATTCAACAGTATTCTATTCCATTAATCAAAGATGGAATAGATATAATTGCATGTGCTCAAACTGGCTCAGGAAAAACAGCCGCTTTTTTACTTCCTATTATGACGACACTAATAAATGACGATGATCTTAACACTGTTGGAGAGTGCGGATGTTATCCAAGATGTTTAATTCTCACTCCAACTCGTGAGTTAGCGGATCAAATTCATAACGAAGGTAGAAAGTTTGCATTTCAAACTATGGTGGAAATCAAACCGGTATATGGAGGAATATCTGTGCAATACAATAAAACATCAATTGAAAGAGGAGCAACCTTTTTAGTGGGAACGGTGGGACGTGTGAAGCATTTTATTCAGGAAGGAATAATTAAATTAAATAAATTACGATATATAGTGCTTGATGAAGCGGATAGAATGATTGACGCCATGAGTTTTGGACCTGATATTGAAATTATTTTGAGTTCGGCTGGAATGCCACCGAAGGAAAATATTCAGTCACTTATGTTCAGGTTAATTCATTTTCAAAAATTTATAAAAACAATTCTTAATATTTTAGTGCGACATTCCCAAATAGTGTTCAATTAGCTGCTCGCGCTCTCTTAAAACCTGATTACGCAATGATCACTATCGATAAAATTGGAGCCGCAAACAAATGTGTCGTTCAAGAATTCGTACAAATTTCAAAGCCGGAAAAGAAAGAAAAACTTTTAGAGTTGCTTGGAGTCGATTTAGACACGTATACAACGGAAAAAAGTTTGTTTAAAAATGTTTTAAGGTTTAGTATCAGTTTTAGGCGCGGATGTGTACTCAAAGAAAACAATTGTATTTGTTTCACAAAGAGCCATGGCGGATACTTTGGCAGCAACATTATCTCAATCAAACATTCCTTCTATCACGGTAAAATGGAAATAAAAAGAATAAAAAATAAATATTTTTTATTTTAGATTCATGGAGCACGTGAACAACGTGAAAGATCGGAAGCATTACGTTTATTCCGAAACGGAAAAAAACCAGTTTTAATTGCAACGGCAGTTGCTGAAAGAGGTCTTGACATTAAAGGTGTTGATCATGTTATCAATTATGATCTTCCACAACATCTTGATGATTATATTCATAGAATTGGAAGGTAATTTTTGAATAGCTAGAAATTAAACTGAGATTTTCTTTAGAACTGGAAGAGTAGGAAATTCGGGAAGAGCTACTTCGTTCTTTACTAACGATGATATTGGTTTAGTGGATGGCCTATTACAAGTTCTTGCTGATGCTCAACAGAATGTACCCAACTGGATGCTAGCAATGTCAACACGTGGAACTAGCGCATTCAAATCATTTGGCGCTGAAGTGCAACCGGAAGATGCATGGTAGATAATTGAAGTTTTATTCCCCAATTTTTATATATTGTTCGCATTTATTTGTAAATTGAAAACGGATTTGTTAAATACCCTAAGTGGTGATTAGTTTAATTATTTATAATTTTTTTGAGTTGAAAGTAAAAAAAAAGTTCGATCAAAAATTTTTAAATCAAATCATCAAATTGCATTTTTCATCGATCAAAAATTGCTCTGATTTCTTCCCACGAAAAGAATTAAAAAAAAACAGTTATCTTTTATTTTACTTGTAAACTTGTAAGTGGTTTGTTTTTAGCTTTCCCTTTCATACATATAGACATGTATGTATATATATATATATATATATAGGCACGCTTTTGGTTTTTGGGGCTGCCGTTGAAATCATTCCCCAGAGCATGATCCATCTTTTTCTCTGTTTCTCTCCATGTTTGTTTCACTCTACTTGTCGTTTCCTGATTTTGGCAAAAGGCTGCACATCTTTTTGTTGCTTTCACTACTTTGAGAATTTTCGTTGTGGGTTGAGTGTTTCTGACTGAAATTTATGAGCTCCATACATAGTGAATGTGAAATATGTTGAGAATTGTGATTTTAAAGTTTTGGGTTTTTTTTTCTGGTTTTTATTTCAAATAATTAGAAATTATTTCATTTTATTAAGTTGATTGAAATTATACATTTTTTTGAAAATGTTACATCGATACTTCCGAGAAGACATTGATTTAAAATTTTTTTTCAAGATTTTATAAACTGCCAGAATGCAAACATGCTTTATTGAAAATTATTTCTCAGAAAACTAAAAAAATATTTTTATCACGCTAAAATGTTGAATATATAAATATTCCTTGAAATGATTTTGGAATAAACCACAACATTTTGTTCATCTTTTTTGATATTATGTTGATAATCGATAGTGAAATAAACATGGCGCAAATAATTTAATAATAAAAATCATGGAAATCTTTGAGAATACTTTTTGACAAACAACAAGCAAAACAGACACCAACGAGTTGAATTGCTGCTAAAACAGCACAAATTCCACCAACGAGAGCACCATTTTGAATTGTCCAATCTGAAACAAATTTGAAATTTAAAATTGAAAAAAAAAAGAAAACGAACTTTCAATGTTATTTAAACAACCATTTTCAAACACTGGAGCATTTTCACGTGAGCATCCTTCCATTTCTTCAATACAACATGAATCTGGAATTGTTCCGAGCTGTATCCAATCAGTTGAATTAATTACACCGCAACATGAGAAAAACTGAAAATTTCTTTCTTTTTTTGAGCAATTCCTGATCTGATGTTAACCAACTTGATGTGTTTTGTCCCAAGCATGAGAAACACCACGACTTTGATGATATCTGACCATGCCCGTCTAGAAAAATTTTAAATTTAAAAAAAATTTAAAAAAATGAAAACCTGAAGCTGATTAGATAATCCTAATCGGAAACTATCATTCAATGCGTAACCAATTATAATTGCAGCAATTTCACATGTCTTTAATTTCCAATTCAATTCAATTTAAAACAAAAAAAAATTAATTTACTATTAACAGAGCAAGAAGAACGGCAAATGAAACTGTCAAACAATAATTTTCACGAATTGCTCCACAACAACCTAAAAATCCAAGAAGTGTGCACAATGAGCCAATAACTAACAATAAAATGGGCGTGGCTAACCTATAAATTATTAATTTTAAACGAAAAATAAAAAGTTTTTTGTTGTTACCTTTCATCACCTAATATATCTAAAACATTGTCAAATTTTAATTGTAAAATTGCTCCAACTATAATTAATCCCAATCCTCCAACCTGAATATCAAATTTAATTATTTAAAAAAAAGAAGCTTTTCGCTTCAATATTTTACCCATAAAACAAGATTTGCCAAGAAAAGGAGATATTTAACAATTGTAACACCACCTTCAACCATCGTTTTTTTGTTTTTTTTTTAAATTTCGTTTCGGTTTAATTTCACTTTCCCATTTGTTTTTTACTCATCAAACAATTCAGAATTTGAAAAAATGAATCAATAAAAAGAGAAAAAACCAGTAGCACCAGAATATTAGCGAGTTGAAAAAGTTAGGAATTGGGAAAAGAAATGACAACTCAAAAACTTCAAAAAGGACGGATTTTGAAGAAAAATGTTGAGGAGAGAGAAAGTGAGAAGAGAGAGGGGGAGAGAGAGAGAGAGAGAGAGAGAGAGAAGATTCTCTTCTTCTTTTTTTTTCTTTTTCAATGTATAAAAAAGAAAATGATGCTCTACAACAAATTTATAAACTCCGCCCAATGACGCCTTTTTAGGGGAAAAAACTATTTTGAGGAATATTTTTTTCAAAAATCAAATTTTTGTTTTGAAAAATGTAAACTCGAAAAGTTTTTTCAAATGTTTACAAAAATTCTGAAACTTAAAAAACGAAATTCTTTATTTGAAAAATGAATAAATTTAATTAAAATTTAAAAAATAAAGTTCCAGATTACGACAAAATACTTATGCTTTTTTTAAAATTAAAACAAAACCCTGCGTAAAATAAAAAATACCTTGCTTGAGAGCTTAATAACAGAACAAATATATTCTAAATATAAACACAAATAAACAGAGTAGGAACTAGGAAATTAAGTCAGATTTTTACATGTACACGCATTTTCGAATCGTTAAGAATTTGGGGAAAGAAAAGTCATCGCTGTCAAAAATGTGAGATTGATTATAAAAAATTGTTAATAAGCTTGAAAAAGAAAAACAATATGATAAGTTTAACGAAGATTAACATGATCAGGTGGAATATTTGATGGTCGAACTGATAATGCCAAATATGCTCGATGATAACTTGAAAGTGTTTTTGAACTTACAACCCAAATTGCACAAGTTATTCCAATTATCAATTGTGAAACATATCTTTAACAAATAATCAATTTATATTTTTTATTTAAAAAATATTCTTACTTAATTAAAAATATGACCAATTCTGGAGCATTCACTTTTGGATCTGGTGGACATTCATCAACTGGATATGAAAAACCAAGCGTATCTCGATCAACTAAACGAACACATCGATGATGAAACCATCCTTCTAACCAAAATGGCATATTTGCGGCTTGATACCATAGAATTGCTGCATTCATTGCAGTTGGCAACAAATACATTATTGCAAATGCTCCAATTCTGTAAAAGAAGTTTTTCTTTTCAAATATTCAACATTTTTTGATTTTTATACCGAAGCATCAGCTTTTCTAATTTGCTGATATTTCTTTCAACATCCGCATGTTGTAATTTAATATAACTTCGGATTCGAATCATTGACCATATTCCACAAATTAGTAGAAATGCTCCAAGACCTTAAAAAAAGCAAAATTTTTGTTTTAATTCTGTTAATTTTTTTTCCTACCAAGTGAAACAACAATGGGAATGAAAAAGAAATAAATTAATGCTGATGGGTTTAAATTACCTACTGAACAAATTCCTGAAAATAGAAAAAAATGTTTTCAAAAAGCACTTTTTTATTAAATAAAAAAACCTGTAAACACGTCACCATCTACTGAATTTGTAACCAGAATGACTACTGACAAAACAGCAGAAAAACCCCAACAAACAGCATGAAAATAAGGAGAAAGAGCAGCAATCGATTCAGCTCCCCATTTTAAATTTGCCGCTAGAAACCAAGCAAGACATAAAACCAGCCACCTAAAATTAAATTCAAAAAAATTAGAAGAAAAAAATACAGCAAAATATTTCTTACCATGCACAACTGGCCATAAAGAAAAAGTAATGAACAACAGCTAATGCACTACATCCTGAATTTTCTCCACCTTGTGTTACAAGTTCTTTTGGAGTTGATCCATATGCTCCACAAGCAAAACGATTTTCCCCAACAACTCCTAAAATTTGAATTCAACATTTTTTAATTTGTTTTTTTTTTAATTTTACCAATCATAAAAACAATTGAAATTGCTAAATAACAGAATGCCAAATATAAAATTGGTCGAACTGGATATGAAAATCTAGGCAAATCAACAAGAAATGTGAGTAATGTGAATAAAGAACAAACGCAGCACGCAACTGCCCATGCGGCTGTCCAAATTCGTAAAATTCTTCGAACTCGACTATCAAATAACATTGGAACCTATCAATTAATTGCTATTTTAATTATTTTAAACAATTTAAATGATACTTGATTATCAGCTTCACAAATTAAACTACATTCTGGTAATTTTCCACTTAATAAAGGAATTGAAAATCGAGATTCTCCATTTGTGTGCATAATATGTGGGCATTGATTTGCTGGTAAAAGATCATTATTTGTTGTTGAGCCAAATGTTATATCATCCGTTCTTATTCTAAAACCACAATATTTTCAAAAATCGATTCTTTAAATTATTCTTGAAACCTTTTCGAACTTGATCCATCAGATGTATTTTTTCCAACGCATAAATCCGATATTGGAAATTTATTACAATCAAGTTGATCAGGCCATTGAAACCCGAACTTTTTCATTAATGACTCACATCCATTTTTAGCTGATAAACATAATTCTCGACATGGTTGAATAGGTTTATCAAGTACTGTACACACGGGAGCATAACTGAAAATATTATTTGATTTTAATTTCAAATTTTTCTTTAGAATAATTCATTTACACAGTGCACAAAAATAGTCGAATATCTTCGGAGCATTTTACTTTGATTAATGGATTAAATTGAGCAATTACTGGATTTGCTTCAGTTTGAGTTTGATGACCCAATAAATTTGGAAAAACTGTCATGTTGTATTCTAAGTTTTTACACATTGGAATAGAAATTGGTTCACATTTTCGAGTTGATGATAGGCTCATTGACGAAATTGATGATGATGAAAGACGAGCCTAATAAATAAATATTTATTTTATTGTATTTTCAAATTTAAAAGCAAAAAATGAAACCTGATTTGCAAATGTTACACAAACTTGTAGAGCCAAGTGAAAAAGAAGCCTAAACAAAATATTTCCTTTATTCATTATTGATTTAGTTTTTTGTTATATCCGATATTGCATAGCCTTTCTGAAAATTATTGTTTAATTTAAATTTAAAAAAGTAAAGATTTTTGACAAAAAAACATAATTTACGTTTATCACCAAATAAAAAAAGTTGTTCTGCTTTTAAATTGAAAAAAATTATTAAATGAAGAAAAAGAGGAAAGTTTTAAAAATAATATAAAATGATGCTGCTGATGATGCTGATGACGACGATGATGTTATGGTATATAAACCTGCCATAACTGTCTTCGTCTCAATGTTTTATTAACTATTTGAATGTGTCTAAGAATCATCAAAGAAAGGGGGTCATCAAATTGCTCGATCTGTTCCACCTGCTCATTTTGTCTACGCCTCATCGCATTTTTTCTATTAAAACAAAAAAAAAGAAGAAGAAAACAGATGATCATTTTGGAACGAAATGAAATAATTCATGTTTGAAAAGAATTTGAACTCAAATAAAATTATTCACTAATTTTCTGTCCTTCTTTGATTATTTTTTGGCACGCAAAAACGAAATTTTCAAATTTGTAGATTAGTTGAACAAATAAAAGAAAAAGGAAAAAATGACATGATTTTTTAAAAAGAGAATGCAAGAAAAAAGTAGGAAAAAAAGAGAAAATATTGATTATAAAAAAAACTTTCAAAAATTTTTTTAAAGTTCAAAATAAATTTTTTTTTAAATTAATACAATATTTTTAACTTCTTTATTTTTAATGGAAGAAAAATGTTATTTTATTGCTATGAAACAACATAAAAATAAAAATATTTCGTAAAATAGTTTGAACTGAAAAATGTACAAATTCAATTTGAATCTGTGCAATTTCTGTCGCCTCCAAGTAAAAAAAATCCAATTTCTTCAAATACAATTTACAAGATTTCAAATAAATTTGTTGATTTAAAACTTTTCTAATAAAAAACGAAATAAAAAATAAAAGAGATAAAATGTTTAAAATATATGAGATGATAATCAATAATAAATAAAAAAAATAAACTATATGACAAACAAAATATGTTGCATCTTATTTTTGAAAAAGAAAGAAAAAAAAAGAAAGAAGAAAAGCGAGGTGTTAGATGGATCGGTTGTTTGGAATAGGATGAAGAACCAACCCAACTGGCTGAATGATTGAGTGCTCCGTGTCTCTGGAGTCCTTTTTATTCTATCTCTTCATTTTCGAAATGTTTTCTCACTTCATTTTATTCTTTTCATTATTTCTTCTCCTAATTTGGTGAGAAATTGCTATTTCACAATTTTCAATGAATTCATCAATTCAGGGACGCAAATTTATTCATGATTACTAAAGAAATGTAAAGAATAATAAAAATTGATTTTTTAAATTTTTAAACAAAGAATCTTCAAAAAATGACGAGAAAAAAAAGATTGACATTTTTGATACATATTCTACACAATTTTTTGAAACAAAATTTAACAAATTTTGACATAACAAAATACAAGGGGAGCAATTTTATGAAAAAATTGTTGATAAAACATTTTAAATTAGAAGCGTTCCCGCGTGGCTGTGTCGAGACTGAGTGCAATTGATCGTTATTTGTGTTGTTTGCACAACATTTCTTCGTTTAAAACAACCGCGAGTACTTGGATAGCCACACTTAAAATTTAAAAAAAACAACATTTTTAAATTGTTTTTTTCATAATTTATTATAATTGTTTTTTAGTAAATTCCATCAATCATATCTTATTGTCAGAAATTTTCAGATGCCTAATTTTAAAATTTCAACCACCTTAAATAGGCCCCAAACTCGGAAAAGTAAACATTTGTTGATAATTATTTTTTTATTATTTGAATTTTTAGCTGATTTTGTGTTAGCTGGATTTTTTGGGTTCTCTCACACAATTCTTGCAACAATTGTTTATCATTTTGTTCCTGATCCCTATATGGATGAAGTTTTTCACATAGGTTGAAAAATAATGTTAAAATTTAAAATATTTAAAATCTATCAGATCAAACTAGAAGATATTGTAAAGGAAATTACACCTGGAATCCAATGATAACGACACCACCAGCATTGTATATTCTATCTATTCCCTTTTGTGGTTTCGAACGATATGTGAATTCAGTTTTGCTTTTTTTCGCCGTTCTTGGGTTTTGTAGATTTCGAAGAATTTTCAATAAGGTCTTAAAACATACATTTTTTAAATTAAAATACTCGATATTTAGAATGAAGTTTGGTTGACTGTTTCAGTAGTTTGTTTAATGCCTATTCTACTTCATTCATCAGTTTTGTTTTATACTGATTTGTTGTCTTTAACAGCAGTTATTTGGGGTTTTTCAACAAGGCTTGGTTTTTTTTAAATAAAAAAAGGAAAACGTTTTTATTTAGGAATTCTCTTGTCTCTGCTTTGTTTTTCACTTTAGCTACTTTATGCCGACAAACTAATATTATTTGGGCAGCAGCTTATGCCATTTTTCAATTATTGATAGGATTCAATTTCAATAAAAAAATAACCTCCTTTTTTTCTTCCTTGTTCAAGCTATGGCCGTTCGAATTTTTAGGTCTTTCATTTCTAGCGTTTATTTATTTTAACAATTTTCAAATTGTTCTTGGTGATGCTAAAGCCCATAAACCTAAGTTTCATTTGGCTCAAATATTGTATTTATTTGCATTTTCAAGTGCACACGTTTGGCCACACATCTTAGCCTCGAAAAATGTAACCTTTTTAGTTAAAAGTGTTTTAAAAATCCGCTCAATTTTTTTAATAATTGCAATTTCCTTTGGAATTCATTATTTTTCATTCGATCATCCCTATCTCCTTGCAGATAACAGACATTTTACATTTTATATATGGCAAAGATTCTTGTCTAAACCAATGATTCGTGTTTCTCTTGCTCCAATTTATGTTGTTTCTTATAATTTTATGAACAATATTACCAGAAATATTCATATTTCCTTAAAAATTATATTTTTGGTAAGCTCATTTTTAGTTCTGGTTCCTGCTCACCTTTTTGAAATGAGATATTTTATTATACCATTCATTATTTTTAGACTTTCAATGTCTACCAACTCAAAAGTCCCTATTTTATTAGAGCTTCTCTCAAATTTAATTATTTTTCTTGTTGTATTTTATTTATTCTTATTTAAAACGTTTGTTTGGGAAAATGAGCCAGATAATTTACAAAGGTTCATGTTTTAAAGTTGGCTAATACGGGTAGTTTTAATAATAAAGCGGTAATCATTGCTATTAAAAAATTAAATAGGTTAAAAATATTTTTTTTCTTCCTTGAACTATTTAAATATTTCTGCCGTTAACTATTTTCTAATAATTTCTTAATTCAGGAGCAAAAAATGAATGATCTCACTTTAGACACCGATATAGGTTAGTTTTTCTTTTTTTTTCCAATCCAATTGTAAAGAATAAATTTTTTGCAGATTTAAATGATCCAGATCTTATAAGAAATCAAATGTAATAATTTAAATTGTGATAATTAAAAAATAAACATTTTCAGATTTTTATACAATCAAGTAGAACAAGAAAAAAAAGATCGAGAAATTGCTCAGCAGCTGCAAAATCAAGAGTATTATTTTAAATAATTATCATAATTAGAATAGTTTTCAGAAATGAAACATGTTCAAGAAGACATGTTAATGAACCATTAAATGAAGATAATGATGTCGAAATTATTGATGATGATGTAAATATTGAACGAGCAAACACAGCTGAGCAAAATTTGACTCGAAGAAGACATATTCATTATGAAAACAGTGATGAACCACCTTTTAGGCGTGCACGTGTAGCTACTCCGGAACTTTCCGACGAATCGGATAGTTTTAACGAGAGGTTTGATAATTTTCAAACAGATTTTTTTGAAATTTTCATTTTTTGTCATTTATATAAATATTTTCAGTGGGACTTCAATAAATGGTGAAAGTGATTTTGAAGAAAGTGAAAGTGATAATAGTGAAGTTAATCCAAACGATACCACACAACTTGTTTCTAGCGACAGTGAAAGTGATGATGAGATTGATTATTCTCAGTTTGAGTCACCTACCTTCAGGGTGAATTTAAAAAAAAAAAAAAACTTTGTCTCAGTCCAATTTTCAGAACACGTATCGGGGGGAACTTGAAATTTTCTCACCGTTGTCAGAAAATGGCAGTTTTCACAGGGCTGGGTTAAGAAGTATTGAAAATGAAGTAGCTTCTCCGAACACAAACGTAGAAAGGTTTTTAGAAGTTTGGAAACAATTAATTTATATGTTTTAAAAATGTTTAAGAACGGATCAATATGGCGAATGTACAATTTGTTTTGATAAACCCGCCGAACCGACAGGATGCAATAATTGTAAACAACTTCTCGGCTGCAAAAGGTTGGCTTTGAAATTTAAAATTCTTATCAACTTAGAAACAAATTTCAGATGTGTCAATCGTTGGCATAGTTCTGTTGTTCGTGCTGGAACACGACCATCGTGTCCTCTTTGCCGAGCTCATTGGCGAAACAGGCCGAATGTTAAACCGATGTTTCAAATAGTAGCACGTCAAAGACTTAGATCAAATCAATCAAAAAGTTTATAACATTTTTATTAGTTTGGCGACTACTTAAAACTAACAAAAACTTATCGTTTGTTTATGTATTTTTTGTAAAACTGTAAAAATTTACCTTTAAAAAATTTTGAAAATTTAAGTTGAAAAATTGTTTCAAACTCTTAACTGTTTATTTTTTGCATTTATCTTTCAAATTTAGAACAAATGAAATCTTTGTCAAATTTTTTATTTAAAAATAATAAAAAGCAATGGCAACAAGAATATTTTTGGGTCATTTAGTAAAAAAATAAGACATAATTAAAGCTATATCCAATAATGGAAATATTGTAAAGCAGCAAAATATTAGCAAACCCTACATAAGTGAAAAAAACTGGGGAGAAGGGGGGGAGAAGATTTAGAAAGGCATCTGAGCAAGAGTTGCCGTAAATCAGACTCGTTTTGAAAATGAAAAATGTGTGATAAACAACAGAAAGAATGTGGGTAAAAAAAAAGAGAGAAGCGAATTGATATTTTGACAATTTTCTAAAAACTAAGAGAATCGCAAAAATTCTCGAGAAAACTTGTATTTCAAAGGAGAAAAAAATTGGCAAGATAGGTTGTATTTTGTTAAGAAAATGGCAAATTAATTTTTGTGGGTGGCTTCGGCAAGTAAATGATTAATTTTTGACATAAAATGAAAATAAAAAGAGACCGGGATAGGAAAGAGAAAATCAAAAAAACAAATTTAAAATGTAATCTATGTGATTAATATTAATTTTTTAAAACAAATTAGATAATAAAAACTAATGATAGAAAAATAAAAATAATAATAATAAATTATGTGTATTGAACAATTTGATCAAACAATGTATCGATTGATGCCAAACTTGCAGCTTTTGATCCATGACACATATCTTTTTGTGCTGGCGGCATATTTTCGTCACAATGAATTGGATGATAAATATGAACCAGACCTGGTTCCGGACTTCGAATTACCCGCAGCCGACCATTTTTGATTACTTTTTCAAATAAATCAACATCTTCTTTTCCCCATCCTTCAATTTTTGTATCAAATCCTCCAATATTTAATAAATCCGCCTATTTTAAAACCTCATTGAATACTTGAAAACAGAAAGAAAATGTTGCAACCTTATACATAGCAGCTAATCCATATCCAAAATGTCTAAAATATCCTCTTCGTCTTCCATAATGAAAAGCATCTGCTAATAATTTATCATTTTCTGACCAACTTTCGTGTGAAAATTCAGAAAAAACAATTGGGAAATAAATCTGAAAATTATTTTTGATTTTTAATGTTTTTTTTTTGAAATTAATGAAAAACCTGTGAATTAAGAATTGTATTTAATTTGATTCGTTTTAATGCATCACATGTAAATAACATGTCGACATCAGTGAAAAATAATAATGAATTATCTTGTAATGTGGCAGCTCCTTTCATTAATGCAATTCCTCTTGAAAATGGAACATCACCCATTTCTATTACATTTACTGGAACTGAACTACTCCGAAGAATTTCAATATTTTCTCTGAAAATCAAAATAAAAAAACCATAAAATTTTTCAATTTTTTTAAAAATTTTTTACCGATTCTCCGCTTCATCTTCACTTGAATATAATACAATTGTTAATGAAATTGATAAATCTTCACCGCTTCGTGCGCAAATACTTTTCAGATGTTGAGCAAATCTTTGAAATATCGAAGCTCTTCCTCTCAAAGGTAAAATCATGTGTAGGGTTGGGTCTTCGGAAAGTGATGAATTCGCTCTCATATTTGATCTTCAAATAATCTTTGGTATTTGAATGAAATTTGAGAGAAAAAAAACAAAACCTAAAAGAATTTTCAGATATTGCTCGCAAGTTCCCAAATGTTTGCTGAACATAAGCGTGTCTTCGAACAGAAAGTGTTGTTCTATGAGGTGGTCGAAACTTTTTAAACCATAAAATCATATCAAGAACATAATCGACTCCTTTTGTTGGTTCAACTCTCATATATCCATATTGAAGACTTTGAAATTGAAGAACTCGTCCACGTTGTCGAGCATTTGTGTTAAATTCATCAAATAACTGCAATATTCATACATTTTTTGTTTGAATTTTAAAAACACAAACTTGTGTGATAATATCTCCAATTTCTGTTCGAATACTTAAATCAACGGTATGTCTTGGACAATTGACGCGATCAGCGCAAAATAAAATTTTATTATTGTTTATATAATCCCATGGTGTTAAATCGATTGTTCGGTTTGGTATTATTCGAACCAATGTTGGATTTTTTGCCGTTGATAATTCTGATGTCAACCAGCTTCTTCTCGCTCTTGATTCTCTCAGTTTGATTTCTCGATTTCTCAGATGAACTTTTCGCATCACTAATGGATCTTTAATTGGATGAAGAGTGATTGCATCTTTAAGCTCTTTCATATTTTTTGCATATGCTTCCTGATTTTTTAATTTATTTAAAAAATTGTTTTTTTTTCTTATTAATTTTACCTTAATTGCACTTTGATTATTATGAAATAATTTTTGCATTTCATAATTCCAAGTACATGCTACTCCAACATGTTTCCTTATACATCGGCCTAATTCAACATCCTCATGTGATGTCAACATATGTTGTAGACAATCTTCTAAATGCGGTGAAACTTTCATTAATGTTCCTCGACTCATTACAATTCCTGGACCACCCATACAATAATTATCAGTGGAACCAAGTGCTAATAACCCATATTCGGCACTATTTCCTAGTCCAGCTTGTCCAATAACATGAGCTCTACAAATTTGAAAAATGAAACTGACGAAAAAAAAATTAGTTCACAAAACCTTGATGAATCCACCGATTTTAAAAACTTTTCTAATTCTTCGCCTCGAATGTATAAATCATCATCCGCTCGTAGAAACCAGTCATAATCATTCACCTGCAAAAAAAAAAGCAAAAAATTCTTTAATTTAAAAATTGAATTTTACCATATTTTCCGCTAACCATTTGACCATAGCAAAACTTTTTTTCTGCGGAGGATACGTATCATCGACTCCTTTTAAATGAATCAAAGGCATATCATCGTGTATTGATTCTGTTCCTTCGGCAACAAAAATTAAAACCTCAAATTATTAAAAAATAAATTCAAGAATAATTTGAATCCATACTTTTCCTGGAATATGTTGTGCCCATGTTTTCCATACATTATATGCTCTTGTGTCAACATATTTTGCCGCCGTCATTATTGCCACAATTATTAATCCACGTCGATGGCCAGGAACTGTTTGTGATCGAGTAAACACATCAGCGTCTGCTCCAATGTTTACAGAGTTTATATTTTCGGATGAAGTGTGTCGTTCCGGACCACATCTTATTGGATCAGTTAACAATTTGATGTCTGCCGAAAAATATCTGAATAGTTCAAAAACGTTTTTATGAAAATCAATTTTCAAATTTTTACGTTGCGGTGAATCCCAACAAAACTCCGATTAAAACAGTGGACATTGAACGAGATATTGGCATCCTCCAACCAATTCTCTTTAAAAAATCGTTTTTTTTTTGTTTTTAATTTAAAAATATTACCAATCTCATGTCCCCTTATTTTTTGGGGCTTTTTAAGTGTTTGTTTTTCACAAAAAATCTGTTAAAGACAACAAAAATGTGGTGAATATTATAAACTAATGACGTCATAAAAATCAGATAGTTTTCTGATTCATTTAAAACAATTTTTGCTGACAAGGAATTCGATCGTAACTGAAATAAAATATTTTTTATTGGTTACAAAACTACGGCTAACAAATGGGTGATAGGTCAATAAAAAAAAGAAAAAGAAAGAAAAACACAAATTTTTAAAATTATTGTACTTTTATTCTTAAAATGTTGAAGAATTATATAAATTAACTGCGCGATTTTTTACAGTTTTTAAGAGAGAAGGAGAACAAGAGAAAGAGAGAGAGAGAGAGAGAGGATAGGGAGGGGGAGAAAAAAAAACGAGAATAGAATGAAATTGGGTTTTTATAGATCAAAAATGCGATAAACTGACATCTGAACAAAATCACGAGGAAAATCAAACTGAAAGAAGTTGATCAATTTAAAAAAAACTTTGTCACAACCTTTTTTATTTTTAGAAAAATTTCGAATTTTTATCGACAAAATTGAAAAAAAAGAATAAAAAAAACTAAAATTTAACTTTATGTACGATTTTTTTTAAATTTTATTTCTTTTTTTACTTTTTCAAGAGGTTCTTGATGGCTACATTTGAATAGATAATCACACTCATTTTTTTTTCATACAAAATCACTTATAAATTTCTAAACTACATTAAAAAAATGAACAATGACCTTAACAAATTTTTTAAATTTAACAAACATTTAAAAAAAAAAACCAAAGTTTAAAAAAAAAATTAACTTTTGCAGATAAAAATGATTTAAAAAAAAACACGGAAAAAAAATAATCAAAAAAGGAAGATAAATCATTAAATGAAAAACAAAAGAAAGAAATGATAATAATGTGAAAAATGAAGATGGCCGATATAATAAATTATAAATTAGTGTCAACTGCGTGCAAAAAAATATATCAAAGTTTTATTTTCAAAATAAATTCTCTTTTTTAATTAAAATTTCCTTTTTTTTTGTTGAAAAAATTAAAAAGAAATAAAAATTCATTATTTAAATATGGGAAAAAATCAATAAAATAGAATAAGAAAAGTGTTTTTTTTTTAATAAAAACGATTTGTCCTTTCCTTATAATTATCTCAAATTTCCAACATTTTCTAAAGAAAAAGAAAAACGATCAGAGCGCCATAAACATAAATTGTGAAACGATACGTAATTATGTCTTACAACAAATCTAATGTGGAACAAATTATGCACTATTTCAAAGAAAAAAACTAAAAGAAATGTAAAAGATTTAAATTTTAGTGGTAAAAATGGGAAAAAAAGAAGAAGAAGAAGATTTTTTGATGATGAGAAACGTCAGAATGAACTCTATTGGCACACAGAGGAGACACGTGTGACTTGTAAACAAATTTAGGCAAAAATTATTTATTTTTGAAATATAATATCATCATTTCAATTTCTTTTTTTATTATTTAAAATTCATTTCTTATTGTAAATCAAATTTCGTATTATTAATAATATATTGGTTATTATTACGAATTAGTTTACAAAAAAAATGAATTGATAGACAAATAAGCTTCAATACAAAAAAAACCCGTATTGAAAGAGTTGGCTGTTTCGAGAAAAAAATGTAGGACAGACATGCTTATTTGTGAACATTATATTTATCGACAATCATAAGACAGCACTGTTTGAACAGATTTTTACCAAAAAAATAAAATTAACAAAACAAATTATAAGAGGAAATAGAAAAAAAAACATTTGTTTTAAATATTTGTCTTAACAATTAAAATAAATGTTAAATCTACTAAAAAGAATTATTAAGCTTTTTTACGGTGAGAAAAGAAATAAAAACGAAATGCTCATAACAAACATTAAAAAAACCGATCATTGTTACAGAGAAAAACAATGCGCATTTTTTTATTTATTAATATTTTTTTCTTAATTTAAAAAAGAAAAAAAACGATAAAAATAGAGAAAAGGTTGTAAATTGGAGGAATAAAACAATGCACATTTAATAAGACATTTTTAGAGATGAGATCGACCGACAACGAAGAAAAGGGAAGAAGAGTACAAGGAATAAAAATCGTAAATAAAGAAGATGTGAAGAAATGTGAATGTGGTGAGAGTGGAGTATGTGAAGGAATACCATCTCATCTTTTCTATTCGATAATACGATGAATTGGTTAAAGAATAAGAGACACAGACAAAAGGTTTGGATGAATGATTCAATTTCGAACGCGCAATATATATTATACATAAATAGAATGAATTACGTTTGTTTAAAAAAAAAAAGAAAGAAAAACATTTTTTGAAAGAAAGTTTACAATAAAAAAAATATTGAGAATTTATTTTATTCGTCAATACAAAAAACATTCGATCAATGTTTTTCTTTTGGGAAAGAATCGATGGAAAACGGATTATAAATCTGATCAAACTTGGAATAATAAAAAAAAAGAAAAAGGAATTGAATATTTTTAAATGACCAATTATTAAAAGATATAAACCGTTGTCCATATCACATTTAAATGATGGAATAAAATGAAATGAAATTCTTTTGAAATTCGAGAGAAGGAATTCAATGAGAAAACAAGAAATTAATTCAGATATCTCTTGAGTTTTTTTTAAATCTTTTTTTTTTGGTTCCGAAAATTTATAGAAAAATAATTATTTTTTCATTGGTTAAATTGAAATTTAAAAAAAAAAGAAATTTTAAAAAGTTAAAAAAAAATAATAAAAAAAAATTTTTTTCAAAAAATGTTATTTGTTCATTTATTATCAAATAAAAAGTTTCTAGATAAAATTGCGAAGGATGAAAAGTCAATTAAAAAAAAATAAAAGCGAGATTATCGACAGCCGCTTCAGATAATTTCAAACTTATTGTTACACAAAATATGTGTTATCATATATTGGATTGACACAAAGTCGGACCATGATGAAACATTTGTTTCATCCTCATTGGATACAACACTCTCTCGTTTCTCGAAAGTTTCCATGTTTTAACGATTCAGGAATTCGAAGATTACAGTTTTTTCCTTTGAAAATTGGTGAAAACTAAAAAAAAAAACTCTGGGAAATCGAAATATTATTTAATTGTAAAAACTCGTATTTTAGCTCGTCAAATTTTATATGTAAAACACACTGAAGCAAATTTATCTTTTCAATTATTAAAAATTCTGAATTTTTGAATTTTTATTCATTTAAATTTTAGTTTTATTTAATACTGCAACAACGCTCTATTCACAAAGTGCAAAGAAAGAATTATAAAATGTTTGCGCACATTTTGTCCTGTGTTATTTTTTCCTTTTCTGTCTACTCTCTCTATATTTCCTGTGCTCATTTCTTTTTCAGTATACCGTTTTTTTTTGTTCGATAATCTGTTTTTCACGATAAAAATCCTTTCAAAAAAGAAGAATAAAACATAAAACAACACATTTATGGCGTCGGAAGCTGCTTTTTTTATATTTTCTTAACTGTAAATATTAACTTTTTTTCACGAAAACATTGAGTGGATTATCTAATGGAGCAGAAAAAAACAGTAAAAGTTGAAATCCTTTCAAAAAGTCTTGTGGATTATGACACTTTAGTTGAAAATTTAAAAAAATCTGAAAAATTAGATGATTTCACAATTTTATATAATTTTGGTAAATATCAAATGATCATTGATGGACAAGAAATTTTAGACAAAGCAAAACAGGTAAAATTTTTTAAATTTTTTTTTCAAATTAATTATTTTTTAGCACAATGGTCGAAATATTTCAATGAAGTTCGTATTGCAAAAAAATGAAAAATCAATTAATCAAAAAATAAAGTCAAAACGAGTAACAAAAATTTTTGACTCGGAATCATTAGCCAATAATTGTTTATCAATAGATTTATCAAAGGTTTATTTTTTTAATTAAAAAAGTAAAATTTTTTTAAATTTTAGATGGATAAAATTAGCAATGATGGAACATTTGACGGAAAATCATATAAAGTTTCAAGTAATACAAGTCGATATTCAGAAAAAATAAGTGGAGAACCGCGAAGATACAAATTAGGAAAGTATGAAATTAAAACTATATTTGAAAATTTAAAAAATCAATACAGAAAACTTGGAGAAGGAACATTAGGAAAAGTCTATCTTGCTGTCGAAAGCAAAGGGGGCACATATGCTGCAAAAATTATCAAAAAAAATTCAAAACGACTACCTTTGGAAGCAGATGTTGAATATCTTAGTAAATGTTTTCCTATTTTTTTTTTTTCAAATTGAGCATATTTTTTAAAACAGAAATGCTTCATCATAAATCCATTGTTGAGTATATGTTTATAATTGAACCTGCTCACTCAAATGAAATCCATATTTTTATGGAATTTATGCAGTCTGGATCATTAGACAAATTCATAGAAACAAATGCCCCTCTTCATAGTGAATTAGTCAAATGTTATGTAAAACAAGTAAAATTGAAAAAAAAAATAAAAATTTTAATAAATATTAATAAAGAAAAATTTAAGATAGCTGAAGGACTTGATTTTCTTCACTCAAAAAATATTATTCATCAAGATTTAAAACCAGCCAATTTATTGCTCAATAATAGTTTTGAAAAAAGATTAATAAAAATTGCGGATTTTGGTTCAAGTCGATTTTTTTCAGCATCAAAAAGAATGGAAGGACATCAAGGTTTCTTAATTAAACTTTGAAGAAGAAGATGTTTGTTTATTAATTTTTAAAGGTCGGACTCCAAAATATACAGCACCTGAAGTGACACGCGGAAATGAAGTACCTGGTCGACGATCAGATATTTGGAGTTTTGGTGTCATAACTGTCGAAATGTTCACAGGTGTTTATCCTTGGAAAATTGAGGGTCAACATCCATTAAAAGTAGCTCAAATATTAGAAGAAGAGCCTGCCAATATTGTCGTAAGTTTTTTTTAATTCCTATTTCAACAAAAATGAACGTTTCCTGTTTTGTTTTCAGGAATCAGAAAAAACCGATCGAGATCTTGTAAATTTGTCAAAAATGATGCTCGCACCACTAAAAAATCGGCCATATGCATCAGATATTTTAGAGTTAGACATTTTCGATGCACCGCCAAATTCTCAGACAGATAGTAATTCAGATTCAGATTCAGATTATTATTAGAAATTTAAAAAAAAAAGACAGGTATTCCCAAAACTTTAAGATAAATATATTTTTCATGTTTCTAACATTTTCTTTTTCCTTAAAGTCATTTTTTATTTTTGTATTTCAAACTTTATTTGTAAATATTTCAAATCAATTTCAAAAATGTATAAAAGTTGCAGTTTCAATGTTTTTATTTAAATATTTCCGTTTTAACGGATCTCTTATTTTTATTTGTTTCATATTTTTGTTTAGCAAAAAAGACATCTGGTTCAGGTTTTTTTTATTCGATGGACATGTTCAATACTTTAAAAGATACATTGAGTAGTGTTCAAGCTGAGTTGAGTACAGGTGTGGAAAAATTACGAATAAATGTTTCATCGAATATAACGCAACAAAAGTTTATTTATTGAAATGAAAACTTTTAAAACAAATTATTTTTAGAGTATCGAACGAATCAATCATTGAAATTTTGAATTGTCAGGCTGGAAGTGAACTTTTCCATCAGTATATTTTTATTCTTTTTTTTTTTTTATAGAAAAAATAATAATTTTTTACTTTCAGATTTCAAACTAGTCTTTTTGAAATTGAAGAAAATGGAAAAGAAGGTGAAAGACTGGCAAATTTATGTAGCACAAGAATGGGTAGAACTCAACAAATGTGTAAAGAAAAATCTGATGCGATAATGCAAATCGATGATTTTATGAGAAACTCAGCAAGTTTTGATAAACGTATAAGAGAAATTAACAATCAGGTCATTTTATTTCAAATTAAAAAAAAAATAATCTATCAAATAAATAGATTTCAGATTATAAAGTTGGCACGATTTTGTAATCAAACTGAACAAGCAATGACATATTTAGAAGCATTGTGTGAAGTAAATCGAACTGAAGAAGAAGTAGATCTTATAAGACAACAAGCCAAATCTGCAGCAACAATTGTTCAAATCGATTGTGATCCACCAAACGTCTTATCTGGTATTTTAATCAAATTTCCAAAAAAAAAACAAGTTAAAACTGGAGTTTATAGATATTCGCTCGATGCCTTCAGATACAATGCAAAATCAACAAGAAGAAGTAATGTTAGAAGAGTTTTTGTCTTCAAAAAATTTAGAAATTCCATAATTATGTTTAAATTATTACAAATCATTTTAATAACTAAATGCATATATATGTCTACTTGTACTTTCTTTTTTTTTTACTAAAAAAATGCTTTTTCTAGTCTAAATTAGTCAATTATTTTATATTTTAAATATCAACTAACTGAAAAAAAAATTATTTTGAATTATTTTTTCCTTCTGCTTTAATAAATTATAAAATAATTGTAAATTGTTTAATAAACAATTTTTTAAATTGAATCACAAATATAATTTAGTTACTTTTATACAGTGGCGTACAAAAGTTATTACAATATTTTTCTTTTGGGATTTACATTTTTTTATAATTATATTTTATTAAAAAGCAATTTTGATAGAATAATTTTTACCGGTGGAGAAAAAAACAGGATTAAACGGCAATTGATGTTCACTTTAATTTTTACACGCCGCGTAGTTTTTCAAAAAAAAAAACATTCAGATTATCTTGAACAGACGATCAATATTAACGCAACTCAATAAAGTTTAAACCTTTTCGATAAAATGTTAAAAGTTAATGAAAATTGCTTATTTCTCTCCAGTGTTGTCTCATGTTTAACGAGAATCTTCTTTTGCGTCAGTTCACAGCTTGTTGACCCGATTTTATAGAGTTGATCGATCATCACGTTTTTTTTTGAAATTTAATGCCTTTTTCATTATTTTACATTGAGAGAATCTTTTTTTAGAATTTTGTCCATGCTTTTTTTTATTTGATGGATATAGACTCAAATGAACAATCAAGTTTAGTTTTTCATAGAATTCGGGGAGGATCTTCAACTACGCCATTTTCAGTACAAAGTATCATGATGATTCAATTACACTATAAATAAAATACTTTAAATTTAAGCATCACGTGATATTAAATCAAATGGAATCGCTTCATTAGTTGATTATGCTTATTCTCCACCTGGTGTATTGACGAAATTCGATTCATCTAATACAAAAAAACATATAATTTCTCCTTCCAAGTATGTTTTAAATGTTTTCTATTTTTAATAATAATTTTGATGAATTGAAGACCAAAAACAATGATTTGCTCAAATTGCTTTAAAAAAGTCAGTTGTTATTGTAAAAAATGTACATTGGAAAAACGTACGTTTTTGTATTTTTATTTAAAAAAGTTAAAGTTTAACACATTTTCAGTGCAAATCTATTCTAAACGAGGCAATTTGGTAGTCAAAACGGAAGAAAAAAAGAAGCTTCAAACTGAAATAATAAATAAAATGGACAATTTGGTATTTGTTTTCAAAATTATAAAATACAACAACTTGACGAATGTTTACAGATTTCATTACGATCTATTGTTTCCTTAACAGAAGGCAAATTGTTGAATCTCCGAAAAAAAGTAGAAAAAATGAAACTTAAAATAGCTATAAAACGAGAAGAATGTGAAAGATTAGAAGAAGTTCGACCAACAATGGCTACTTCATCACAATTTCAAGTGAGCCACATTGAACACATTGATTTCCCAATTATTTAATTCCAGGCTATTTTTGATCGTCATGATATCTATTTTAGAGATAGTTCTCTTTGGAAAAAACGAGGAATCGAAAAATTAAATGAAGCTGAAAAAAATGTAACCAAACTGAAATAAAATTTAAAAAAATCTCAAATATTTTTTCAGTTAGCGAAAAAAAGAGAAGAATATTGTCGGACTGCATGTTTTCTATTTCCGGTCAAAGAATTTGACGTTAATATTGAAAGTGTAACAACAATGACTAATAATTCAAGGTTTTTTTTTTAAAAATATTTGAAGAAAAAGAAAATCTTAATTTAGTAACTGGGCTGTTGTTAATGATAGAATAGATGAAGGAAGGCGATTTACTGTAAGAAATTATTTATTTTCCACTTTTTTATAAAAAAGTAAAATATTTAAGATAAGAGGAGCATCAACAAATGAACAATTAAGAAAAAGACTTTCAGCCAGTCTTTCAAAAGGAACAATCAGTCTACCAACTGATTTACACCAGCCTTTTGCTGCGTTTACTAACACGGTTCAATTAGTACATTTACTCAATTCAATTTTTAATTTTCGACCACCAGTTCAAGTTTATTGATTTGAATATTTTTAGTTCCTAAATTAAATAATTTCAGACTTATTATCGAGAATTGTGTATTCGAATGAATTGGTCAAAAGAAATAATGAATAATGATTGGTAATTATTAGAAAAATCTTTTAAAAGAAAATTATGTTTTTCAAGGAATGCTTTATGTACTTCTGTAATCTATTTATGTGCATATATCGGCATGAATCCATCGAAATTGATTTACAAAAATCCACATTTCAATTTAATTGAGTTTACATCTTTTGTGTGTAAAAACGGAAACATTATGAAAATTGGGGTAATTTTTTCCATTTTCCCGATTTTGTAAAAAGTTTTTTAGGGACGTCCAAATCCAGATCTTTCTGAAGTCCAAAAAATAATAATGAATCAAGAACCAGAAGAGACTATTAGCTGCGAATATGAAGATCAATCTTGGGAAATTGTTAATTAAAAAACCATTTTGTAAATACTTTTAAACATTTTTTTAGTAAAATTTTTAGCTTTTAGCATTTAACTTGAATTTTTATACGTGTAAGAGTTTTTCAATGAAAAGATTCTAAAGTTGATAAATATTCTAATACATGTAATTTTTAATATTTTCAATATAATAAAGAATAAAGACACAATAATATAAAGACTAGTTCTCTGAATTATTAGCCCGTTTAGCTTTGATATCTTGAAAATGTTTTCGATTGAGAACTGTATCCATCAACATAATTTTTCCAATAACTCGATTCACTAAAAATTTGGGTAACATTCCTTTCAAATCAACAAGCATTGCAACATCAGTTAATGTTACATCCGGATTTTTAGGATGAGGCCGAAAACGTGCACCAGCTAAGTGAAGGAAAGCTCTATTAAATAAAAATGAAACCAATTCAAAATTTCCATTGATTTTACCTGACTTTATCTTTGTTCTCAGATTTAAAACCATCAATTTCAACACTTCGTGCCGCTAAAATATAGTCATTTCCAACTTTTCTCCATATTCTTGCTGATATAAATTCTCGTCCACTAACAACAAGAACGTCATTATTTCCATACTTAAAAACAATGGAATAAAATTATACTAAACACAACTTACAGTCACAATATCAATATTTGGAGTTGGCTTAGCAATTACAGAAGCAAAGTTAATGTTTTTATTCCATTGAGGTAAAGCATTTATTCCATTCCAGGTTTCTTTCATAACTTCTTCAGTTGAAAGTGGTAATTCAGTCTTAATTAGATAAATTATTTGAAATTAACTTAAAATTAAACTTACTGAAATTGTAACCATTCGACCTTTTTGTGTATCTTTGGCATAAACAACATCTCCCTCATCATTTTCCTCATCACGAAACCATCCATTCTTGTTTTCAAAATCTTCACTATTAAATAATGTTTCGACTTCGTTAAAGACATCTTCACAAGATTTCAAGACGTTTGAATACTGCAATATTTTTGAATTTTTAAGGTAAAAACTTTTTCTTTAAATTACTTTTTTATTTTCACCTGTAAATATATCTGTAACATTGTGCAAAGTTAACGATTCCATGGCAGATAAATCTGAAATATTTTTTAAAAAGTAAATAAAGCTGATTGAAATTTTTAATAATTTACTGATAAAAAACTTTCGATTATAATTTTTTAGTGAAAAGATGGTAAACATATCAAAATGGAAGAGAAAAAAAGCAAACAATTGTTGTTTTTCTTCCATTTCATCAGCAAAAAAAAACAACTTTTTGAAAGAAACAAAAATCACCTATATTTTCTGCAGCTGAAATTAATAATAATAAAAAATAAATATTTAGAATCATAGTTATCAAATTTGATATTGGTTCCAATTGTTTGAAATGAAATGACCTGAATTTATAACAGCTGACGATAATGTTCGATATGTAACATTTTGTTTCTTTTTTCCAACAAATAAGTAATTACCCAATGATTGACAACTACTTATGTTTTATTTTTTTTCAACTTTGAATTTTAAAACTTAAAAATTCCTTTGACTTTCTAAGAAAAAAAGGTGATATAAAGGAAACCTTACGTGCTTCCAGATTTGCAAAATTTTGCACTGCTGAAATGTTGTTACAGTAACATTTTTGGGCGTGAGAGTTTTTGGAGGAAATTAAAAGTTAACATTTTTTTAAGGGACAAAAAACAATTTTATAAAAAATAACAAATTGAGTTAAAATATTTGAAAATAAATAAAAATATTCTCAAAAAAAGCATATTCTCTTATTTGAAACTCAAAATAAATAAAGTATTTTCTTAATTGTCTGAAAGATTTATATCGACAACTCCAATCGATAACAAAAATCGATCAATTTCAAATCGAGAAGGATTCAATTTTTGATTTGAATTAAAACATCGCAAAGCCTAAAAAAATAAAATCGAATATTTCGAAAATCGAAACCATTCAATACTGAATTATCAGCGTTTCGATCAATAAAATCACATCGATGAAAATAAGTTCCAAACTTTTGTCGAACCTCAATAATTTACAATAAATTTTTGAAAATTAAAAAAATCTTACAGTTTCATAAAATTGTTTTCGTCTTTTTTTAATTGTTGAATTGTATAATAAATTAAGAACTACAATTCCTGTACAAAATGGAGAAAAATAATAAAATTTATAGATAAATTGATAATTATGAATAAAATTATTATTGATAAACCTTTTTTAGTTATTACTTTGCTTATTTTTTGAATAAATCGAATATCTAAAAGTTGAGAAGCAGGACATAACCAAGAATTTTCAACAAATGTATGATTACATGCATCAATTAAAATTACATCAACTTTTTCGTCTGAAACAATTTTAAAATCTCAAGAACCAAAAAATCAATTTCTGACCGTTTTTAAACATTTCATCGATGTATTTAACGGCATCAATAATTTTAATTTGATTTTTGGTTGTTTTTTTATAATTAAACCATTTATAAGAAACTTGAAGAGAAATTGGATCAATATCAATTCCGGTTACATTTATCTTTAAAAAAAGTTGAAAAATTTTTTGAAAAAAAACGTGTTAAAAACATTTGGAAACTTATTGGTTAAAAATGTTTGTAAAGCACCACTTGCAACACCAATTACAAGGAAATTAAGATTAATTTTATTGGAAAGCTCAATTAATCCACTGTGGAATAATTCTTCTGATAAACATTTTTTTTTAAATTAATTTTTAAATCATTTTCAAACCAATAAGAAATCCATTGGGTATTGATCGATCTAAAATTGTTGTTTCAATATTCCATTTTGACGTATTTAACATTTTGGTTTCATATTTTTTTGGAATTTTCAAAATTGACATTGATACAATTCCATTTATTAATTTTGGGGTTTCAGACAAAATTCGTAATAATAATGGTCGACTGAAAATGAATTTTAATCATTTTTTTTAATAAGAAAAACTTGAAAAATAAAAACCCTTGGATCAGACGATAAAAATCAATAATGTAAACACAACGAGTTGTATTAAATCCATTTAAGCATTCAATTCCTCTTAAATTTTTTGAAAAAATATTATTTTAAAATAAAAAATAGAAATTTTTAAGAATTACTTACACAGTATGAAATGGCAAAACTGAAAAATAATTTTCAACAAGTTTTGAAAAAAATTCAACTTCGGTCAATTGTTTTCCTTCATTTGTTTTCTAAAATTAATTTATTTATTTACAAAAATAAAACAAGAAAAATGTCAAACCAATAGAAAAAAACTGAGAATAAATAAAATAATCATAACTTTTTTTTAATCGAATTATATTTTGTTTGAATAAAATTGAAATTTTTCAATATTTTTTTTAAACGAAACTTTGTTAAAATAAAAAATAGTATTGATTTTTGAATTTTAAATAAATTCTTTCATCCTTTTTCATATAAAAATGAAAAGATACAAATTTACTTTTCATTCATATAAAAATCTTTTTTTTAATCGACTAAAACCAAAAAAATTGCATTTTTTAACTTGTTTTTACACGAACAAATATTCATTTTTGTCGAAATAATTATTAAATACTTTTTAATTATTTTAAAATAACACGATTTTTTTGATTATTAAATAGATAAAATCATGTAATAAGAGATCAAATAATTCTATTGTTTGTTTCGAATAAATTGACACCAAGAAATGAGATAAAAGAAAATGAAGGAAACAAAAACCTCAATTTCTATAATTATTCCTAGGCCTTTTTTATTTGGGTGAATGAATAATTACAGTATATCTTTTTGTTTTTGTATTTTTAAATATTAAATTGAAATTATTATTTTTTTTTCTTTTTAAAGAAAGAAAAAAAGTTGATTATTGCTTTTCCTATGAATCAATCAGGCTTAATAATCCAAAAACCAAGGTGTGAGCTTATGCGTCTGTTTATTGCGGACGAGACTTTCATTGTTTTGCTTACCGTAACCAAGATTATTTTATTTTTTTGAAAAAGTTATTTTTCTTTTTTTTTTAACTAAAATTTCCCTCATTTGTTTTCCAATTCTTTTTTTTTCATTTCATGTTTATTTCAATCAATTCAAATTGTTTTCAGTTAATACTTGAGCCATCTTTTACTCGAATATTTTCCGGTTTTCATCATTTTCAAAAGCCAATATCTCATGAACAAAAGTGGTACTTGCACAGGAAATTCGCTACTCTTTCATGGAATTTTTTCAAATAAATAAATGAAATGACAATATTGAAAACATTTTCGATTTGTAAATGAAAATGGATAAAAACCAAATAATATAAAATTTAAAAAAATAAAGAAAGAAGAATATAAAATAATCTTTCTTTTTTTTTTTGAAAAAGTTAGTTCCCGCTTAAATTAATGTCATTCAAATAAACAATTCGATAAAAAAAAAAAAATCCATTAAATAAATAAAAAATTCGAAAATTTGGTTGTGAATTATTCAAAATAAGAAGAAAAGAAGACAATCATTTATTTAAATTTAACATTTAATTTAATGTTTTTTATTCTTAAATTTTAAATTCTCTTTTTCCATAGATTACGGTATTTTTCTATTTTTGAAAAGTTTCTTTTTTCAGGTAGAAACAAAAAGGAAGAAAAGAAACAACAAATATTCTCAAGGGATTCAATTCAAATTGTGTCACAATTAGTTTGTAGCAAAAATTTAAATCTTGGTGAATAAAAAGATGCTAAGCTTTGATACTTTGATGATGAAAGTTAAAGTTGATGAGACTTTTAATTTAATTTCTTTTTTCTTTTTATTTCCTTTTCAATAAAATTTCTATTATAATTTTAATTATTTTATTCAGAGTTTCAAGATTTCAAAAAAAAAATTTTTTTTCAGGACTTTAAAAAGTTTTGAGAGCGGTTTATTTTGAAATGCAAAATTTAAGCGACTTTTTTTTTTGAATCGGCGCTACTACAGTAACCCATTATCCTGCATATCAAAGATATTGGTCAAAAACAAAAAAAAATTTTTATGAAAGTTTATATTTTAAAGAAATCTGTCAAAGTGTTAAAAAAAATAAAATTCTCTGTAGAGCGCGACAAATTTATTCATAATTTCCCTTCAATTTTCATTTGGAAAAGGTTCCGAAAAAAAAGGAAAGAAACTTTTCGTTTCCTTTTTCTAATTAATTTCGATTTAAGAAAGATTTGTTCACCGATAATAAATAAGTAGTCAGCTCAATTTGACACCTGGCCTGACAATTTTTAATTGAAGTCGCCGATTGTTATACGAGAAGAACATGTATTTAATAAAAAAGAAAAACATCCTCCTTGTTGGGTTAAGATGAGCTTCATCTTTGATGAAAAACACAAAAGATTACAAGTATCTAATCCTCCTCCTCCTCCTCCTCCTCCTCCTCCTCCTTCACCCACCCATTTTCTTCTTTCAATTCTACATCAGACGTTTTCTTTACCAAAAATCTAATAAGAAAGCATTCTTCATCCCTTTTTGTTATTTTTTTTCCGAAACCCATCTTTTTCTGCTCTTTTCTTCTTCTTCTTTTTTCTTTTGGTGCTTCTGAAAAATGACAACAATCATTTTATTCTTCAATGTACATATTTGTATGGGGGAGGAGGGGGTTTATGGTCATATCGGACGGAACTAAACAGGTTTCAAATATTATTCTTGCGCAATTTTTTGTGTTTCCATACGTTAAGAGCAGATGTTTTTTTAACGATCAATGTCATCTTTTTTTAATTACTTTTTGAAACATTCAAAAAACAAAAGAAAACTTTACAATTCAAAGATTACTGTAATCAATTATTTTTATACAAATTATTATTGCTTCTTTTTCAAACAAAATCAAAAAATCAAATTTAAAATCGAAAAAAAATGAATACAAAATGTGAATACAAAAGAAAAAGAAGAAGAAGAAGAAGAAGAAGAAGAAACATTTCAAAGAGATTTTCCATCTGTGAGCATTTGGACAAAATGATGAATGATGATTATAGTTCTTTGTATAATTATGTATGTATATATCTCTATATATACAGATATATCTATATATATATTTATTTGTTGAATGTTAATTTAAGAAAACGAAACAATTTGTATTAAACCCTCCCCTTTCTCCTGCCCCGTCCTCCCCTCTTTCTTCCCCTCCATTTTTGTGTGTCCCTTTTAAACCGCCGCTGTTTCTTTCATTTTGTCTGAATTTTAAATTGACCTGTTGATATTAATGCGAATTGCAATTGACTCTTTCAATGAAAACAATTTTTCGTGTTCAGCCCAATCTTTTTCAAATTTGCTTTGTTTGAAAATTGTAGGCAGCAGCAGCAGCAGCAGTAGCAGTAGGCAGGCAGGCAGCCAGTCAGGAAAGCAGGCAGGTCAGGTAAAAGAGCCAAAATTTGCATTTTATTGCTTAAGCAAATGCTCCAACAAAAAAAAAACTCTTTGATACAATATTCCGCCAAAATAAATAAAAAAATGTTGACAAATATGTGGTTTTTTGTTGTTTAATTTCTCTTTTAATCAGAATTAAAAATATTTTTTTTTAAATTTCCCCCTTTAATTAAATTTTGAAAAGATTTTTTAAAAATAGTGGGAATGTGTGAAGAGCTAAGAAAGAAAAATGAGGAAAAATAGAGAGACAAATGTCATGAAAAATAAGAAACTTGATAACTTTATTTGAATCCACAATTCTTATATGGTTTTCTCGAGTCGACATTCTAGTTGTTGTCAGGATCCAAGTAGCAAAGCTTTTGGCATCTTTAAGTGCTCTTTTAGAAGTCAGGATCAGGTTACAAACTTTTTGTCGCAACCAATGTCGCCGTCTTCTTCTTCTACTTTTTAAATTTTATTTGTTAAAAAAAAAAAAGAATAAAATTTCTACAGTAATTCATGAAAATAATTGTCTTTTTTTTGTAGTAAAAAAAGAAAGAAAGAGATGAGCAATAAAATTAAAATGATAGTAGCAAGTTTTTTTCTTCTTCTTTTTTTTTGTTACGCATAAAAGAAAAATGGAAGTATATTGTGTGGGAAGAGTCATTTGACTTATTCGATGTTTTGTGTTCAATTTCTATTCTTTCTTCTCCTTTTTTTCTTCTTCTTCTTCTTCGATTCTACTCAAATTCCCCTTTTTTTACTCCCCACCCCCTCTTTCCCCCTCCCCCCTTCTATACTCAATTAAACACAACGCATTTAGACGATTAAGTTGTTGGCAAAATGTTATAGTATTTTCAATATGTCACTTCCCCCTCCCCCACTTTTTTCTCCTTTTCACTCCCTCTTCTCTCTCTGTCCTCCCCGTCCCCACTTTTTGTCTATTAATTTTCGTCCGTCCCCCGTCCCCCTTGGAAAAAAAATTTCGATGGATGTGCATTTAGCAGCTTGTGAACCATTCATCATAATGAATTGTTTCAATTTAATTTGAAAATAAATCAAGATAAAATCGAAAATTATCACAGCATTTCACACATTTATCTTCATTTAATGATCGATGAAAAATGCTTGCCAAAAACTTTTTTGGGTCGCATTTTAACCAAACAAAAACTTTGACTCCGCCCCCCTCCACTCTCGCAAAGTTTGAAAAACAACAAAAAAGCAAACAAAAATTGAAATAAAAATTTCAAATGGGATGAGCCTTGAAAAAATAAAGAAAAAAATCAACAAATTTTCAATTTTCATTCATGGGACCCATAAAAAATCGATTCAAAATGTTTATTTTTTAGGAAAAATTAAATTTCAAAAACAATGAAAAGAAAAGAAAAAACATGTTTTCTAAATATAAATAAGATATATATATATATATATGGATATATGGACACTTTAAGATATTTATTTCTTATTTCAATTAATAATTCAATTCAAAAAAATGGGCGGAGTCATTGATGAAAAAGTCTCATATTCATATTGAGTATTTATTCATCCTACTCTTACACGACTTTTCTGCCTCTTTCCTCGTCGCGGCGGTTTTTTTTCTTTCTTTCCATTTTCAAGTTTAGTTGGTGAGCAACAAAAACAAAAAAAAAAGGAGTACGGTAACTCATTTATTCGGACTCGTTTTTTCCTATTTTTTTTTCAATTTTCTCCTCATTTTCCAGTGTTTTTCTTCGATTTTTTTCTTCTTTTCTTTTGCTTATTTAGTTAGTTGAAAAATAGAGCAAATGAAATCAGAGAGTCAGTCAGTCAGTCAGTCAGTCAGTTTTTTTTCATTTTTCATTGCAACTAAGGAAAGCGTAGTGTCAGCACCTCATAAAAAAGAAGTGAAGATGTGTTTCAACAATTTTCGCGCTCTGCCTCCTCCTCATTTTTCCTTTTTTCTATTCTCAGCACATTAAAATGCAAATTTAGAACAACGTCTTCTTCATCGTCTTCTTCCTTTCTTTTCTTTTTCTTTTTTTTTGTCAAATGTGTTACATTTTTGGGCCACTTACTACCAGATGGCAAATAACTAACAAGGTTGATTGGATTTTTTCCACAAAAACCCAAAATCCATTTTTCAAAATAACATTTTTAGCTTCTTTTCTTTCGTTTTTTTTAAATTTTTTTGAATAATTCGGCTTCATTTTTTTTAAAAATCTTTTTTGTCATTTTATTTGTAATTCAATTTATTTTGATTGGTTTTATCAATTCTTCCATAAATTCGAAATTCAAATATTTTTTTAGGTAAAATAAATCAAAAAAACTTGTAACTACAGTACCATCCATCATTTGAAATGTCTAAAATCTTTTTCTTTGGTTTTCTTTTCGTTTCCTTCAATAGAACAAAATTGAAATGGCTCAAGTAGTATTGCAGCATTTTGTATGCTCCGCCCATTTGCGCAACTATTGGTTGAGAGGAGCACATAACTAAAAAAAAAAAAAGTGGGCGGCGTAAAAGAAGAAATGAAAAAGAAAGGAAAACATTTCAAATTACCCATTTTTGGTTTTATTTTCAAGCTGTGTTTAATCAAACTTTTCTTTTCTTTTCTCTTTTTTTTTTAATATTGAAAAGATTACGGTAGATTTGATAATAAATAACCAAAATAAATTCTATTTTTTAAAATTTTAAAAACTTTTAGATGAAGCTGAATTTGAACAATTTTTAAAAGTTGATTTTTTTTTTTGTAAAAATGAAAAAAATTCAAAAATTATTTCAACATTTTTTGAAGTTTTCAATTTATCCCGACAACCATCTTTCTACCACCTGTCATCCACTTTTTTGTTTCTCCCTCCACTTAAAAAAACTTCATTACTGTCCGCGCATGCCGATTATGTTGTAGCAAGTGGGCGGAGTTTTCATGATGCCAGGTGCATGTGATGAAGTCTCCACGAAGACAGATGGTGTATATGGCTGCCACCATTTTATGTATCGAAGGAAAGAGAACACATCGTCATATTCACAGAACTATTTTCTCTGCTTTATTTTACTTCTTTTTCTTTCTTCTTTTCTTTTTCTTTTTCTTTTTTTTTCAATTTCTTTTATTTTTCAGATTTTTAGAGAGAAAATGGCTGAAATTTTCTCTTCATCAGAAAATCGATACAATTCAACATTTCTGATGTCTTTAGTTAATAATATTTCATCATCAACCACCTCCCCATCATCATCAACACCATCCGATGGTTGTTATCCAAATAATGAAGGATCCGAATCAGCTGATGATACAGCATCAATTGCATCAAATTGTTCCACTGAAAATGGGCCTCCAGCAAAAAGAAGAAGAAAACCAGAAGGTGAGAGATTTTTGTTGATAAAAAACCGTTCAATCAATCAACCAAACAATATATTTTGTTGATTTTGTATAGTTTCATTTTACTTTTTATTTTTTCAAATTATTTCCTACCAGCTGCTCAAATACCGTACCAAATACACTTTTAATATAGACATTTTCATGTTTAATGAACACAGTTTGAACTGACGGCTGGCTGACCATTCCGCAAAAGTTTAAACAGCCGCAAATCAAATTTCGTGACCTTTTTATAATTCTCAACAAATTTAAAGAATGGTCATTTTTGTTTTTTTTTTCCCCCCACTTTTTTTTTGTTCAATTTCCAACCATATGGCGCCATATGGTTTTAACTTTTCGCTGAAATTTCCCTTCAAATTTTGATTCAAAAACTTTTCTTTGATCTTTTTTTTTATTCATTTTTGTGTGTTTTTTTTCCGGAAGGAAAAGGCGGTTAAACGTCAAACAAAACAAAAAATGAAAAGAAAAAGAAACAATCAAGACAAGTTGCAATTTCCGGAGTACAGTAATCTCGAAAAAGAAAAAATGATGTTATACGGTAATTAAAGTGCGTGCACATGTGTCAGTATTACGTCACTCCACTTTTACCCTCACCGACAAATCAATTTTTGTGTGAGGATGGTCACGTTTCATTAAGTTTTTCAAGCGTCATCAATCATTTTCGTCTTTCCCGAAACAGCCCATTTTTTCGGCTCTTTAAATACAAATTCTGGTTTTTTTGCTGTGTGGGAAAAGAATTTGAAAAAAAAATCAAATGAAGCCGACAATAAATTGAGCAAAACATTTTCATTTTTAATTAACTTTTTTTTTGTTCGCCACTGGATCACAAATTTTGATTGGGAAATTTTGGACTGAAAAGTGAGAAAGTGAGAGTTGGGAAGGGATTGGGATTGGGATTGGGAATGAGATTGGATTAAGAAAGATCAGGATCAAAACTGATTGATTATGCGATTATTGAATAATCCTTAACTTTTTGTTTCCAAATCATTTTTTTTTAGTTTTTAATGATTGAAAAAAAGAATTTTTTTTTTTTTGTAAAATGAGTTTTATGGAATCCAAGATTACCGAAAAAGGAAAGAAAAGAAAAGAAAAAAAACCATATGGCAGATGGTGCCTGACTTGTCTCCCACTTGGATTGAAGAGGGAGATGAAACTGTATCGAATCGAACCATATGCCTGACCCTTATTTAGTTTATGACTTTATTGGACAATTCTTCGTCTCGGATTATTATTATCTCATTTTTTTCTTCATTTTCAGCCAAAGATATTGTACGATTATCCAATACTTCTGAAGAATCTTCAACAATTATTATGACGGAACAAAAAATGAAAGAAGAAGAAGAAGAAGAAGCAGAAGCAGAAGGAAAAGAAGAAAAGAAAATTGATGAAGAAGAAGAGGAAGAAGAAGAAGAAGATGAAGAAGAAATTGAAAAATTATCAAAAACATCAGAAATAATTGAAAATGTAAAATAAAAACAAAACAAAAATGTTTTTTAAAGCAAAAAAAAATGGAATTTTCAGAAAACTGCTTATAGCATCAGCCAATATTTATATTCACAACTTGGTGCAAATTTTCATGAGCAATTAAAAGTGTTGACAACTCCAACAATGACAGTTTTACCGTCTTCGTGCTCAACAGCAACCACACTTCATACAACAACATCTGAACCATCTGAACCATCTGAACGATGTGAGACATCACCATCAGATGTATCAAGCGATGTTGTCTCGTCAAAGGTGAGTTGTATATTTCGTTATTTTTGTGACATTTATGTCACTTTTTCAAATTTTCCTGAATTTTTTTGACTCATTTTCAAAATTGACATTAATTTGCATTTTCAATAGCACTTTTCCCTCTTCTTCTTCTTCTTTATTCTTAATGGAGTTTTTTTTTGAATATTTATGATATTTTTAAGGAACTTTTCAAATAAGTGAAAATTAAATATTTTGAAAACAAAAGAAAAATGAAGATTACTGTAGTTTTAAACGACAAAACAGAAAAAAAAATGATGGATAGGGAAAAATAAAAAGTTGGAAATAGAAGAGCATGAATACACGCGATAACTCATATAAACAAAACTTTAATTATAAGCTTTGTGTCGACGAAAAAAGACGACGAAAAAAAAAGAAAAAGAATCACCTTAGACGGCATTGCGTGACCAATGACACCACACCGATTGTTATGATCCTTTTTTCTTTTTTTTTTTAGTTACTACAAACTAACGATTACTATTGAACATGTAAATAGACTATTCCAACTTTGATGGATTGTTTTTTTTTTCTTTTTCCATTTTTAAAAAAATATAAAAACCATAATAATTATAATTTTCTAAAAAAAAAAACCAATTGATTTTCAGATCGATATAAATTGTCAAATGCCAACGGATCGTGAAAAATCATCTCCAACACCATCACCATTTGCTGATTCAGAAGAGCCACCAATTTCACCACAAATGGCTGAAACTCAGAATCATTTATCAACTGATGAGATGTTATCAATTTCAACGACTCCAACTGTTTCATTTACACCAAATGGAAGTATTCCGTCACCAGGAACTGGTTATTCATGGAGTATTCGACGAGGTATCAATCAACATTTCTTTTTTGTTTCAAAATTTCATTGAAAGTTGGGACCTCTTTTTAATTATTTGGATTTGATTTTATTAAATTCAAGTATGAAAATTGATTTAATAAGAAATAGAAAAATGAAATAAAAACGAAGAATAAAAACCAATTTTGTTCATAATTTCATTAGACATTTTCCTATTTCTTATTTGAATTTCTTTTTAAATAAAATACAATTTCACTTGCACTATCTTTTAAAATTTACTAATACTTTTACTAACAAAAAAGCACCAACAACAAAAAGAGAGAGAGAGAGAGAAAGAGAGAGAAACAACGTTGCTACACTCGCACAAAAACTAACAAGAAAACTAATAAGAAAAAAAGAAGAGTCCCAACTTTCAGAAGGAAAATTAGCTTGTCCAACACCGGGATGTGATGGATCTGGACATCAAACTGGTTTATACACTCATCATCGAAGTCTTTCTGGATGTCCACGTCGACCAGATAAAAATGTGATTCAAAGTAAGTCAAGAAAAGGCGATATTTCAAAAGAAATAAATGAGAAATGAGAATGAACAACCAAAAAAATAAGGCGTCGTCGACTAAATCTAAACATTTCATGCATTTTCAGTTTTATTTTACTTTATCGTCAATGATTAATTGATTTTCCATTTTTCTTTCCCCCCTCCGCACATTTTTTTTTCTTTTTTGTTTTTTGAAAGAAAAATAACTCGTATTTACATAAATATTCATATTTTTTCTTTAAAAAAAAGGGAATTTTTATTTTGTAGTGCTGGCTCTTCGACAAGATACTGTTCTACGATGTACAACACCTGGATGTTCAGGTAAAGGACACGTGAATGGAAATCGAACATCTCATCGTAGTTTATCTGGCTGTCCAATTGCTCATCAAGAAAAGTTGGCACGAAAAGGATTGAAGGTTTCGTTTGGATTTTCATCGTAAAAATTAATATTTTAAGTTACAATTTTTTCCTTTTCAAGGTGACCCCACAACGAACAAAAACGCCACCGAAATCCTTTGGTGCGAATTCGAATTTGATATCAACAAAATTGGAGGAAAATCCGTTAGATTTAACACTTGGCAATATTCCAAATAATTTAAATACTCAACAATTAATGGCTGCAGCAAGTGTTGGATTATTGCCAACAAGTGCTATGATTGATGCAATCATGAAGCTTTCAGCTGCTTCAAATAATTCTTTAAATAATTTAGAAGAAGAATCGAAAAAAGAAGTGAATTTTTAGAAAAATTGAATTTCACAAATTTTTCGTGTTTTTTTTTCAGAATGACGTTGATATTTGCTGTCCAACAATGATCAAACAAGATCCGATTGAAATTGATTCAACAAAAAATGCGCCAACGTCAACATTTGAAACAAAAGAAAACAGTTTGACGTCATCAGAAATGGTTTCATCGTCAACTTCTTCGACGGCTCCAATTGCTCAAACATCGGTTGCTCCAATTTCAGTATCGGAAACGCTTCTCAAAATGTCAACACTTCCGCAAGCATCAATTCCAGCATTTCAATATCCGCAGGCATTTTTCAATACGCAAAATCAATTATTGGCCCAATTGATGTTGGCACAATTCCAGGCTCAGCAAGGATTTTAGATTTTTTCTAAATTATTTATTAAGAAATTGATATTTTCTCGCCGAACCGGTTTTTCTTTCGTTTTTTAGCGCCAACTACAAAATTATTCAAACTAGTCGGCATTTAAAAATTATAATTTCTGTTACCTAAAATTACCAGTTTAATTATTGATTTTTTTTTGTAATCGGAGTTTTAAAAAAAAATCAAAAATTAAACAAAAAAAAAGGGAGAATAATGTATTACTGTAAGATAAAAAAGAAAAGGAGCAGATGTGACCAGATTGTATCGAATTTAGGGCAGCCATAACAAGGGAGGGGAGGACACATGCACCTTTATGTAGTTTGACCTTTAAAATAATGATGATCAATCATTGAATTCATGATCTGACTTCAATTTTCAACTTTTTTAACTTTAAAAAAAATCCGAATTGGAAAAAATTCAAATTTAATTATTCCAGTAAAGAAGGAGTTATCAATATGCTCATTTAATAAAAGAAAAAAAACGACGAAAACTAATGAGCCACCTGGCTCACAGTCGAATTCTCCATTTTTATAATAATCTATTGGCGTCTTTTCCAATAAATCTCAGTAAGAAATCTCTGAACAGACAAAACTATGTTGTGAGTGTGTTTACTTTAAGTAGAGTCATCCTCATCGAACGAGAGACATTCACAAAACATCTGCTCCTTTTCTTTTCATTATACTTTTTGAGGATATATAACTCTTCTTATATGTATATGCCCATGTATATATGGTTATATCGTTTAATTTTCCTTCTTTTTTTAATTTATTCTTTTTAGGGATTTAGCAAAAACTGCAATTTGTATTTCTTTAAACCACAAAAATTCATTTTATACTTTCTATCACATATCCCTTTTTCATGATTCTTCCCAATTTCAAGACCCTGTGGTTTTTTTTTCATCTTTTATTTAAATACATTGCATGTTTTTATGATTTAAAGGCTTTGGCAAATGCTTTACTGATCTAATTTTTAAATATTTTTTTTTTCATTTGCGATATTGTTTAGGATTACATAAGATAATAAACGTGTTCAAAATTTATTTGGAAAACTATAACATTCAAAAAAAAGGTACTATTTTAGACAGTTTTAATTTTTATAGATGAAAAAAAAGGTCAGGTAAGATTTTAATTAATAAAAATTTGGTTTCATTATATCGTCATCTTCAATTGTAGTTATTCCTTTTATTGATAGTAACACCTCATCTGAATTTACTGAAATAATCATTAATTTTTCAATGAAGAGAATTCACAGCAAACCCCACCATCACAGTTATTAGAATTATTGTTTGCTTCACACGATATGATTGAATGAAGTCCAACATTTGTTGAAATATCTGGAAAAACTATTGAATGAAGAATTATTACATGGAAATAATATTACCTGATCTTCTTCTCATTCTTTTTTCAACTTCTCCTAATTGTCTTTCATTTTCGAAGAAATCTCCAAAACGTATATCATCTCTTTGTGACTGCATCAATATTCTTTCGTTGGACGGTAACTGCATTAAACTTGCCTAAAATTTAAAATTTAAAAAGTATGATGTGAAAAAATTATTTCGGAAGACTAAAACTTATTAAAAACAAACTGTTTAAAAGAATAAAAAATGTAAATGGATAAGTTTCAAAAAAAACCTCGTGTGTCAATTTTGATGGTCTTATAACAATTTCATTGTTTCTACTAATTTCTGGTTGCTGATGAGTTGTCAGATTATCTACGTTTTCATCATTCTGAATGACAAAAAATTAATATTAAATTAATAATTAATAACTAAACTACGTTGAAAGTTTTGAAAAAAACCATTTCGAATGGGATTTCTGGAGATGAAGTTAACTGGAAACCTTTTTTTTAAAAATAATTTTCATAATTTTCTTTACTCCTTCTATCTCTCGATTTCTTAACATCAATCGGACTCTGGAATGATAACTTCGATGTTGTCGGAAAACATCATCATCCGAAAACGATCTCATACATTCTCTACAAAAATATGGTTGACTTGTAATTTCTTCGAGACTTTTTCCATGGACTGTTTGAAGATGATTCTCACAATCCGTTCGACCCGCACACATCAATTTACAGCATGGACAAAGATAGCTAAATAATCCATTTTTTAATTTTCAACTTTAAATTTTTTACAATTCAAATTCAATTGATTTGGCATCTTCAAACAATGCTGACAAGGTAGTGTCACCGAAAATATTTTCTTCAATACGCATCACTTTCTCATCAATTTGAGATGATGGAATTAGCTCATTGTTACATAATTGTTTAATCCAACGAGATGGATTTTTACCAAGTTGAAGTTCTCTGTAATTGAGTTCTCAAAACTAAATGTTTCTTTCATTTTTTGATAAATATACCGGCCGTTTTTTGTTTTGAATGACGCATAATATGGTACTGCACATCCTCGAACAATAATAGCATTTTCCGGAATTACTTGAGATGATCGACGATTGCTAAATATAATTTTGAACATTTATATTTTTTTATTTAAAAGAGAAAATAAAAACCTGGCGTACGGACGGTAAGCTGCTTCAAGCTCGTCTTTATTTGCCACATGAGTTCTCATATGTTTCTTCATATTTCCTTTTAATCTAAAATTTTTGCCGCAAAACGGACAGTGATGTGGGGTGAAGCCAGTATGAACAGAACGATGTTCAAACATATTTGATTTAAATCGAAATCCACGTCCACATATTTCACAAACGTATGGTTTTGCATCGGTATGAATTATAGAATGCTGTTGAAGTCCTTTGTAATTTACAAAAATTTTATTGCAAACGTTGCATTGGTGAACAGCCATTGGCGACATGTCATCGGTATAATTATCATACTTAAAAACCAAAATGTTTGAAAATACAATAAATTAAAATTATACTTGTTGTTGATATTCTTCATATTCTTTGTAACCATTTGGAAGTTGTTCGATACCGTACGACATTTTACATATATTTCTTTAAAATTATGAATATAAGTTAAGAAATATTCTGTTGACGACTAGTAAAAAGAAAATCAATTATTAAATTGATGTTATATTCAGAGTAAAATAATGTTTCTTCATTTTTTCAAAAGGAAACAAACTCATAAGAAATTTAAAAAAAAGACCAAACTTATCATTTAAAAATTGAAAAAATAGTTTTAAGTAGACTTTAAACTTGATAAAAAAAACTCTGAGAGACATAATAATAACCTTTGCTAAAAGTAGATACAAAACATCGCATTTTTTAAGTTCTACCGTAATTCCTAATAATAAAATATTTTGAATGTATATTGATGTTAGAATTACTGTACATTATTCTTTGCAAGACCGAAATTTAAAAAAGTGCACGTTTCTTCAATTAAATTCTGGACCTCTAATACAGTATTTATTGCATAAATTGTTTTCAACTACAGAACTTATTTGAAATTTAGTTTTTCAAGTTTATTTATAAATAAAAAAAATTTATGTTATTATTTATTCATCAACTGTCAATTCTTTAGTTTTTTTCGATGCCACACTTGGTTCTTTTCCTGCCAAAGGTTTCATTTCTTTCTCGATTGATGCTTGAAACAGTTCGATTTCTTTATTCAAATCAGGAAATAAATTAAATTTTTTGCATCGAATTTTGACATAATCCGCAAACACATTTATTCCAAAAACTGTTAAATAACGATTACTAAGTAATTGAGCTCGTTGAGAACGTAGTTTTTTCAGAATTGATGGAATCTAAAAATAAAAATGTACAAATTAAAGCAATTTAGTTTTACATCAGGATCAATATTTCGAAAAGTAACATCAAAAAGAATATCGGAAAATATGACACATCCGGCTCGATTTATACCATTTGCACAGTGTACAACAATTGGACCATTTGTGGTTTTATCTGTTTTAATAAGGCGAAGAATTTTCATAACAACTCGTGGACTTGTCGGAACTCCACTTTTTGGCCAATAACCGTAATGTAAAATTGTAACTATACGACTGTTTGAACAACCTTCCGGTAAAATCTATTAAAATTATTTTTCAGGATTCATCAAAAATTGTGATTAAAAAAATACTTCGATCTGGTATTGTGTTGGTGTATACTTTGCAGTTGGTAAAATTACCCGTCGATTATTGACAAAAAAAATTCCATAATTAACAAATTTTCCAGCCTCGGTTGGAAAATATGCTGGCAAAACTTCATCTGGTCCATTTAATGATATCACTGTGTCTACGTTTTCATAAAAAACCATTCGCCAAAAGTCTTCAATCGTAGAATCAAGAGGATGTTGAGTAGCAATATATGATCGATCACTGGGTGGGCATTTTATATAATTTGCGTGAATATAATTTTTCGAAGCATCGGCTAATTCTTTTAGTTTAACTCGATTTTCCTCCATACAAGGAATATCTTGATTTCTATTTTTTGTTTTGAACATTTCGAATGATGGGCAAGAACGTTTTTCGCTATCCATTTGCTTTTTTGTCCATTCAAATATATTTCCAGGTGGAGTGTCTATTAAATATTTAAATTTTACAAAAAATCAAGATTTCTTTTGAATTAAAAAACTTGTTTTTGTAATCCAATTAATTGCTGATCTGACTGCTTTTTCAGCTGGTGTCATAATTGTATCTTTACTTTCAGCTTGTGCTACATCTGCATCTTCATCAACGGTGCTTGCTACTTTTCTACGAACTCGAGTAGTCTTCTTTTTAAACATTTCTGGTTTCGTTTGATGTGAATAGACTTTTTTTCTAAATTTCAATCAGTTTTTTATAAAATCTCATAACTTTCTACTTTATTCAACTATTTTTAACACTTTAAAACTTACCAATTTTTATTATTGATATTGAGAAATAAGTTTCCTTTAGAGGATATCAAATTTATAAATTTTATTTGGCTCACGGCAATTTTATTTGAAACAACATCTCGTATTATTTTTTTATTAACAAAAATCAAAAGCCTAACATTTTTTAAATTTTCATTGAGAAATTTTCGAAAAAAAAAATTTTAACGAAAAAAAATTACAAAAACTGACAAGGTTGCAAGTTGCGCACAGCACATTTTGTCGGATTCTAGGCCAGCGTAGTAAAAGAAATGTTGTGAACCAAGTCGGGAATAATTTTTTTTTCAAAAAAATGAGCCACTCAGCTTTGCCTAACAGTAGCGGGTTAAATGTAAATATTTGAAAATTTTCAATTTTAAAATAAAATTAATTTTAGGAAGCCCAATTAGCTTCATCAAGAGATTCCGACCTCTGCCAAACAAATGAAATACCATATCTTCATTCGAAACAAATTGATTGTTTGAATAGCTTCAGATTAGGTTGATTAATACAAATTGTTAAAATACGTCAATTTTTTATAGGCAGAGGCACATTTGGTTTTGTTGAAAAAATTCGATTTCGAAAATCAGAAAATGATGAATATGTGTAAAAAAAATTTGTTTTCTAAATAAAAAAACCTTGAAATTTTTTTTTAGCCCCGCTGCAGTAAAATATGCAAATGATGAACAACATAAAGAAAATCTGAAAAGAGAAGCAAAAGTTATGTTATCATTGGGAGTACATCCGAATATTTTGAAGTTTTAAACAATTCAAGAAATAATAAATTTTTAATCGTTAAATTTTCAGAATATACGGAATATACAACAGTCCTCAAAATGGATTTGGAGTAGTGATGGAATTTATGGATTGCAATAGTTTAGCAGAATGTTGGTTTTTTTTTAATAAAAAAGTTATTGCAAGTTTTAACATTTTAAACTTTCAAAGGTTTTTTTTTCAGTAATAAAAAACAAAAATATTGATTACACATTTGATCATTTCGTTTCATGGATGTATCAACTATCATTAGCTGTTGAATTTTTTCATCAACAAAATAAAGTTCACCGAGATTTAAAACTTCAAAAGTAGTTAACTAAATATAAATATTTGTTAATAGAAAAAATTTAGCATTTTATTGTCAAATAGATACATTCGTGTTAAAGTTTGCGATTTCGGAACTTTTACAGCAATTCATCAATCAATGACAATTAATTTAGGAACACCAATTACAATGGCACCAGAAGTTTTTCAGTGAGGCTTTAAAATAATTAATTTTCCTATGAAAATATTCAGAGGTAAACATTATGGATCGAAATTAGATATTTATGCAATTGGTATTATAATGTGGCAAATTATAGCACGACGGTTTGTAAAATGTTTCCTTACTTTTTTTTTCATTTTTTTTTTTTAGAGATCCGTACAAAAAAGTTTTGTTACCTGTCGTATTACTTTATAATGTTGCACAAACGAATTTGAGACCAGAAGAGTTAAACTGTAGTCCAATAATTTCTAACTTTTACAAAAGGTAAAATTATAAATTTGAATTGTAAAATAAAGGAAATCAAGAATTTTCAGATGTTGGCATAATGATCCCGAAAAACGTCCAACTAGCACAGAAGTTCGAGAATATTTCGAAATTTTAAAAAATCAATTTCCAAATGGAAATCAGCCATTAACTGATAAAAGAACAAGTCGAATTGTTAAAACGCCGCAACCAGGAGAAGTAAATATAGTCATATTTTATAAAAATTGTTTTTTTTTTTTATTTAGTATAATAATTTTCCAAATTCTAATCAGAAGTTACAAGTAAATGAAAAAAAAACTCATCGGAGAGCTGGAAGTGATCAAACGACGTTTCTACAACAGGTAAAAATTAAATTAATTACGAAATTACATTTAAAAAATACAGAAGCAACCAAATCAAGTTAATACTGATTTATTAAAAACCAAAAACAAATTTGAAACAAAGTTGATTCAAAGTGATCGTGATAATCGATTTGCTTGTGATGAAATCAAAGAATGGTTCTTACAAAATCCACTTCAAAAGGTAACAAAATTATCGAAAACTTATCAGAATGTTTTTTTAGCCTTCTGAACCAAATGAAAATGACTTGGAATCAATAGAAATATTCAATGAACACGTGTCTAGTTGCGCTGAAATTGTAAATATTTTAAAAATTGAAAAAGAAATATTAGAAGCTAAGTAAGAAAAGAAACATTAATTCTTACAAATAATTGGTTTTTCAGACATAAAAAAGTAATGGCTTTAGAGCAAAATGAGTTTCGATTACAACTTGCTGAAAGAATTGTATTAAACATAAATCAATAACATTCTTAACGCATTTTTATCTTTCAGGAATATCTGAAAAAGTTAGTTGAAAAAGCAAAATTGCCAATGACTCCAAATCAAACAAATGAATGAAACAGAATTTGTTCATTTACTGATTCATTATTTTTTTTATTTTTTGAAAAATAAATATGTCAAAATAACAAATTATCGAGCGAAAAAATTTCAAATATTTAATTATTATCTGACACAGCAACTGATGCAGCAAGTAAATAATCATTTGCTTCTTTAAGTTCAAAACTTTCTTCAGAAAATTGTGAGACTAAAGATTGTAGATCAGCAACGGCTTTTGATAAACGTCCCTGACTATCTCGAACCATTGTCATTGTTTCCTTAATTATGTTCGATGAAAACTTGAACATTCAGAAAATCAAATTAAATACTTTTACAACGTCTTGGGCCTTTTTAGCCACATATTTTTCATCGTCATTAGTTGCTTCAGCGTTCAGCTTATCAGCCTTTTCTTGATCTTTTTGAACTTGTTTTTGATAAGATTGATATTCCTATTATAATAAATATTTATTAAATTAAAACTTAAAAAAAACCTTTATCAATCGCTTTACAACTCCTGTTTTGATTTTTAGTTGTTTTATTTGCAAAGAATCCGCCATTTTCTAAAATTTTAAACTTGAAATCAATTTTTAAAAAAATATTTCACAAAAACATTTACAAAAAAAACCAATACAGATAAAGATAGATGTATTGCGAAATACCTAACAACTAACTTGATTATGTTGAATTAAAAATAAACAAAAAGTGAACGGATATTTCAAAAATTCTTGCTGTTGCTTTAAAAATGAAAAATGATAGAAATCATTTAAAAAACATTGAAAATTTATGCATTTTAGAGAAGATGTGCTCTTTTCCTTCAAAAATAAATACACAGAAATATTAACTGTTGAAAAAAAAATTAAAAACAAATTCCACAACTTTTTATTTTATTTTTTTCAAAAAAAAAAAAAGAAAACAACAAAAAAAAACAACTAATTAAAAAAAAACATTATTGCAATCTAGTCAATTTACAAATATACATTGGACCGAAATTTGAAGGTAGAAATGGCACAACAAGAGCACCAATTTGAGTATTGTGAAATCGGTACAAACCTGATGCGGTCATGTGTGAAACAATTTGTTGAAGCGATTCTTCTACCACCTGCATTCCAAATTCATTTTTTGTAATTGCTACAGCATTTTCAACAACAGCCTAAAAATTTTTTATTTTAATACTTATTTAATTTTTTTTAAATGTATCAGCTTTAAAGAAAAAAAAAAGAAATTGGTTTATTTTTGAAAAGCTGTTTTAAATACATATTTTCTTACTTCATTTTGACTAGGCGATAAAGTGCATGTTGAATAAACGACCGATCCCCCAATTTTTACGGATCGAAGTGCGTTTCTAAAAAAAAATATTTTTTTACAATTTCGGAGAAAATACTTACACTAAAATTGATGTTTGAAGTATTGGTAAATTCAGCCTAAACTGTGTTGAATTAGTGCTAAAAATATTATAATCATCTGTTGAAACTGATAGTCGATCTGTTAAGCACGGGACATCGGCTAGTACCTTTAAAAAATATTCATTGACTACTGATAACAATAAATTATCTACTTTATCATATGCTTTAGATTCATCCCAACTTTTTATATCTCCTGCGTCTTTTCGTTTTAGAATAAATTTATTAAATGCCTAATTATCAAATATTTGATGTTTATTTTTAGACGTTTCAGATTACCGAGTCACTTTCAGGAACATAACTCATTAATGCCCTTTTTAACTGTCCTAGTCTCGACAATTTGAAATCATTACACACGATTTTATCCGGAAGCCCTGTTAGTGCTATCAAAAGACTTTTACCACCAGGTGCTGCGCACATGTCTAAAACCGAATCTCCTTTTTGCAACCCTAATGCTAAAACTGGTAATAACGATCCTCCGTCAAGTAACCAATAACCTGAAAAACAAAAAAAAATTGAAAACATTAATTGAAATTTAAAATTACTTGGAACACCGACTTCATCTTTCATTGGAGCTGGGAAATCAGATAAAACACCTCTTTCAAAACTTCTAACTTTCAAATTTCTGAAAAAAAAGCAAAAAAAAAATAATTTCAAATGTTTTTTCAAACTTGGGATAATAAAAAAAATGATTTCTTTTTGGCAATCGAACATCTTCACCTTCAAATCCAGTAATTCTAAAAACGTGTGAATTTATTTGGAAAATGGAAATAGGTCCTCACTCGACATTTAAATTATTAAGATTTTTTCCAATTTGTAACGCAGATGTAGACAGTTCTCCTCGACTTTGACGAAACTCATTTAATCCAGCTTCAGATCGAATAAGATTTTCTGATTCATTGTATGATGATTTGTTTTCTATTATTTCCTCCTTTAATATTTTTTAATTATTATCTGATATACATTTTATAATTTACATTTAATTCTTTCAATGCATTGTTTGTGTCTTTAACTGCTTTTTCTTCAATTATTATTCTTTTTGCTTCAATCATATTTTCTTCATTTTTTCCTCGAATAGAAGCTAGTAAATCTCGAGTTCCCATATCTATTAAAATTTCTTCGTGTGCTTTCCAATTTCTGAAAGGAAAAATTATTTTTTTTTAAATTTTTGGTTTGTACCTGCACATTGTATTTATGATAGCTAAATATCGATTCGGTGCTAATAATCCTAATCGAATACTAGGCCATTTCTTACCGAAAAGGGGACCATAGTAAAAATCAAAATGGTCTAAAGCCAATGCTGATGGACTTTTCAGAGGTTTCGTTTTTGCAATCTGAACTTTTTACTTAATTTTTTTTTAACAAAAAAAAACCTTCGGCTTGAACTTTTGGGTTTTCCATCGAACTTGTTGGAAATTTAGTGAAACAGACTGTCTTAAACAGTTTATTTTCATCTGTGGAAAATAATTATTTTCTAATTTATATATTTTCAAATTAAAAATGTATATGTATACGTAGAAAGAAAACCATTATTTATAATAAAAAGAAATATTTTTAAACATTTATTTTTAATATTGATAACTTTATAAAATTTTGTACTTTCGAACAATTTTGTCTCTACAACATGTATAAATGACTTCATTATGAATTGATATATTATAAATTGGATCACAATCCGCTCCAGTTAGTTCAAACTCTGCGGAAACTAAACCAAAGTTTTCAGATGATAATAGAACTGGAATTGTGTATACAGAAATCGTTCCATCATCTAAAATGTTAGCACATGTTTACATTTTTTAATAAAGTTTTAACATACTATAAGCGACTAGAAGTTTTCCGCGTAAATAACCCAAGCACGTAACTCTTCCTCTATCAGCAATAATCTCTCCAATTAATTTTCTAAAGTTATTTTTAATTTCAAATTGTTTAAATTACTAAGCATACCCATCATCAATAGAATATGCGGCAACGTGACCATTTTCCAAACCGACAAAAATTGAGTTTGCAAGATCAGAATCATTTTTTTCAAATGTTAAGCAGGTTGGCTGCGATGGAAGCTTAATGTCGTTCCGTGACTAAAAAATGTCGACTAAATGTTGTTAAAACATTTTTAATTTTACATAATTTTAACGTTTTTAAACTCAAACTAATTACCGATAGATCGTCGCAATTAAAAATCGATAATAAATTAATTTCAGAAATTACTGCAAACTTTTCCCGATGAACTGCTAACTCGACACATTTTCCAGCTTCTAATTGACATTTTTCAATAACTTCTTTACTTCCACAATTCCATCTATAAAACTATTGTTAAAAATAATTAAAAAACACGAATCGTTACAAACTTGCAAACTGAGCCATCGCTAGAACACGATAATATTTCTTTTCCAACTCCAATTATACCAATTCCAGTTACTGCTTGAGTGTGTCCTTTTAAAACTCTTACACATTCACCCGTATCTATAGCCCATATTCTTTAAATTGAAAGAAATTTTTTAAAAAAATAAAAATGAAGAAAAATACCGAATAGTTAAATCAATTCCTCCACTTAAAACTACAACTCCTGACGGAAAATATGCACATTTATAGACTTCCATTGTGTGTCCTTGAAGAGCTCTTAATGTTGTTCCATCTTCTGCTGAAGAAATTACAAAATTTCCACTATGGTCCGCCGAAACAAATGTTTGACCACTGGCAGAAACGTCAAAAGTATGCGGAGCTGTTTTCAAACCATCTATACTTAGCTGAAGTTTATTTTTAGGAAAATCTATATTTATTTTTTACTTCTTTGATTGGAGAAACAAATACGGTAGTAACTCCTAAATAGGTTACATGGAGAAACTTCTGTAAACCTAAACACTATAATTCAAAAAGATAATAGAATTCTTACTGAGTGATCAAGCGAAATGTTTGTGATATCTTTATTAAAATCAGTTCCATCTTTCCCGGGTAAAACTGTGAATCCAAATTCATCAATAAGTTTTGTAGCTTGCACATCAACAAATATTGTTTTAGAATTCTTCTCAGTTTTAATGCCAATAAAAAAAGTAGAAATTGGTTCTCTGTAAAAAATTAGATTAACGAATTTTGTTACCCAAAAAAACAACTTTAAGGATTTGTGCCAGTCATACTGAATGATTAAAGCGTGATCAAATATTTGTTTCGATTCCATTTGAAAACGTTAAAAACTGCAATGAAACTTTTTTAAAAATTACCAACCGATCGAATTTCAATGATAAGACGGTAAATAATTAAAGGCGCGTTTAAATAACCTTAACTTGTTGTCTTGCTATGAACCACTACAGTAAAAAAAAACTCAGAAATAGGTACACAGTTCACTTTTTTTCCATTGTTCGAGTTTTGTTTGTTACTATTATTGTTTATAGTTTTCAAATAAAAAAATCTCTATGTATGTTTGTTAAAAATACAAAGTATTTGCAGATCTTCAGTTTGAAAATATACATGTTAGTTAATTTTACTCAAATAAAAATAAAATAAATACTTCTTAACAATTAAAAAAAATAAAAACCAACTATAAAATTGAATTTTAAAATTCAAAAAATGTGTATCTAATTTTATCACGCAGTATTTTCAAAAAAAGCGATTTATAAAGTATGCTCTACTGCACTCTTCACTCGAACGCTAGCGAAAGAAGCGCGCGCGAAGGGTTACTATTTGAAAATGTAAACAGTTGTTTTTAAGTTTCTCAATGAATATTTTAAAAGTTTAACTTAAGTTTTTTCAGTAATAATACAAAAAAATAATCAATGCCTCCAAAAAGAAAACCATCAACGAAATGCCAAACTGTTGCAGAGTTAACTAATGCTAATTTTTTGAGTTTTCCAACAGTTGAACAGGTTAGTCTAAAAGAAAAGGATATTAATATTAAAATTAAACTTAAGATATTTACACAAGTTACGTCTAATTTTTCTGCTTCATCCAGAAATTATTTTTATGAAACAATCTCAAAAATAAAAGAAGATTTTAACGAAGCTGCTAAGTATCCCGGGTGAGTCTTAAAAATTAAAATATATTTGTCGATACCTTTTTTTTTCAGAAATGTTTCTTTTTCTTCAGAACCTTTACTTAATGCTATTGAAGTTAAAATTTCTAAAATGATTCCTAATGTGCGTTTATTTTTCAAATTCGATATACATTTATTGATTGCATTGTTTATAACCATAATTTTCAGAAATCAATTTCTAATTCATTTTCAAAATCTCAAAATACTAAAAGTTTGAAAAACGACTTCTCAATGAAAAAGAATATTAAAAAAGAAATATTTGATGAAACAGAGGAACCTATGGAAGTGGATGGTTCTGAAGGAACAGCTTGTCCTCCAACTAGCATATGCACAAGAACACCTCCCTTAACTTCACATACTACAGATGAAGAAATAGAACATGACGTTATTCCACATACAGCTCTAAGAATGCAGCAAATGAGCATTAAACGTAGCCAATTTCCTGCTTTACAAGCAGTAGCGACACCGCGAAAAATTATCGCGAAACCTCCCAGTCGGGATCCGTTATTTTGTTCGACACCATCTAAAACAGAGGATAAGATGCAGCACGCTAGTCAAATGAAACAAAAAATGCTTCAAAAAAAGGTTGAACAAGCGAGAAAAGCAGAAGAAAAACGAAAATTGGTTAAGAAAAAATGGTTAAACTTATTATTGTTTCGATTTTATTTAGGTTATGGAACGAAAAGAAGAAATTGAAAGAAAAAATCGTGAGAAAATTGAAGAAATGCGACGAAAAGACGAGAGAGCAACAGAATTTGCCAAAACTGCTGGTTTAAACAAGTCACCAACCAGGAAAGCACGAGTTCTTCCACCGGCAGCTCATCCTAAAACTCCAAGCTCGAGACAAAACTTTGCAACTGTCTTTTCATCAACTCCTGGTAGGCGACCGGCTAAGTTTGGAAGAATAGAAGAAGCATTAGGACCGGTTGCAACGGCAACTATTGATTTATCAGTAAATCAAATTTGTTTACAATTGTAACTTCAATGAATTTTTTTTCAGCCATCAAGAATGTTATCCAGAAGTTCTAAACGTGAAGGCGAAAAAAAAACTGTTAAAACAAACACATCTTCCTCAAAAACAGTTTTGAAAGCTAAGCGATCACATAAAACAGTGACCGCAAACGACGATAAAATTGCTCTTCAACAAGCACAAGAAGCTTACTTGTTAAAGCAATTGGCAGAGGAAAAAGAGAAAAAGTAAAAGTTAAAACTTAATTAAACAAACAAAAATTTTTAAGAGAAAAAGAACAACTTGCTCGAAAGGAATTAGAATTAAAAAAATTCGAAGAAGAAGAAAAGGCGAGAATGGAAAAAGAATTAGAGGAAAGAAAAATACAGGAAGAAAAAGAAAATCAGAAAAACGAAGAAATGAAAGAATTAATGCGGATTCAAGCAGAAGAAGAGGAACAATTACGGAAAAAAGCCGAAAAGGAAAAATCTGAATATGAAGCTTCAATCAAAAAACAGGCAAAGGCAAAACAATTAGGAAAATTGGCTGAAGTTACAACATATGATATGACTCCACCGAGAGTTTATGTAGCAGCATCGAAAAACGATTATGGACTGGATGATTTAAATAGTGACGATGAAACAGATCAGGAAGATGATCCAAGAAAAGAAGTACCAACATGGGCAGATTTTGCAGTTGTTAGAAAAAACGTGCGAGACCAACTTCTCAATCCAACGTTCGATTTAAGATCGTATTTTAAAGACATTCCCAAGGTTTTTATTGTTGAAATTTAAAAACAGAAATTTTTTTTTAGCCATGCTTGAAACAAATTTTTGGTGAAGAAGTGCGTCCAAAAAAAAGAGGATCATCAGCCATTTGGAGATCACCTTTAGCAGTTGCAAAACCAAATGCTTTGACATTTCAATAAATATTTGGTTAAGAAAAAGAATTTGGCATAAAATGTCGTATTCATGTTAAATATACTTGTTTACATTTTTTGGATTTATTTTATTGATTTAAAGTTTTTTAACCTGTAAATAACAGAAACCAACAGTTTATTAAAATCGTTTTTAATTGTGAATAAACATTTTTGGTTATTTCTGTTTGTTGTACCAAATAAGCCGTTTTAAAACGTTTTTTATATTTCTTTTTTTTTTAAATAATTTCTTTTATTTTTCAAATTCAGATGAACAATTTAAAAATCGAAGAGTTCGACGAACAATTTTTTAATAAAATCGCTGTTCCAATGGTTAAAGACTATTCAAGATTGTCGAGTTCTCCAACGCGAGACATGGAATCAGATTCTTCATATTTTTCAAAAAATCGCGAATTTCGTAATTTAACAATGTTGAATTTTAAAATATGTTTTTTTTCAGCTGTAATTGAATGTGATACACCAGTAAAAGTTCAAATGGAAAGAACGAACAGGGAAAACGAGGAGTGGATATCAACTACAGACGAAAATTTCTTAACATTATCATTACCAAACGAAAATTCAACGGATCAATCAAACACCGATGTTGTTGATACTATTGTTGACAAATCTCAAGAAAAAAAATCTCGGGATCCACTAAAAATAGTTCCAGAAGAAAAATCTACAATTAATTATACTGTAGAAGATAGTATTGGTAAGAAAAAGGAAACAGGCTGAAACATTGTAAGAATCATTTTTTAGATGATTTATCCAAGCTTCAAATGTTCGGAGTAAAAAAACCAGAAGAACGACTTGCGCAAAGACGACGATCTGAACAAAAAAAAAGAGAAGAAGAGGCAAATAAAAATAAAGTTACTCCGGGAACTGGTATGGCAACAACTCGTGGTCGATCAATTAGTACTAATGTAAGTTTTTTTAGAAATATTCAACAACTTATTTCAAATTTTTATAGAGATCGGCTTCAAGAAAAAGCGCTGAAACGAAAATTCCAGTTGGTAAAACATCTCGGGAATCTTCGCTAAATAGAGGAAATACCCCAACAAATCGTGTTGTAACACGATCAATGGCAAAAGCATCAACTAACAATGATATGTCAGTTCGTAGAAGTGTTTTGCCAAAATCAGTGCCAATTCGAATTGTTGCATCAACTACCCCATCATCAGAACCGTTAAATACATTAAGCAACAGATCGAGAGATCGAACTAGGAGATCAAATACTTCTGGTGTTCAACCAAAACCAGCTTTAACCAATCGAAAAAGTGTTTTACCCGTAGGAACTACGAGAACACCAATTACCACACCACAACGAGCGACGTCATTGACAAGAGGAAAATCTGGAACAGGTAAAAATTGATTAAAACTTTAAGATAATTTTTTTTGTAGCTTCGCGGCCAATTGCAACAGCTAACAGATCTTCCACATTACGGATGAATGCGATGAAAGCAACGAGAAATAGCGTTTTGGCTGATTCAAATGAAATTGATAATAAAAACAGAAAAATTTCCACAGCTCTACCGACTGGTTCCGAAAGTAGTAGAACTGCATGCCGTGTTCCTATAACAAACCGTACTCGTCAACCAATCAAAGTAAATCCAGCCACACCACTAAGAGGAGGTGCAAAAACTCCTATGGCAGCAAACCGTTTTGGAAAAATTGCTATCGACAAATTAAAATCTTCGGCTGTTAGATCATCATCAACAAGCAAAATCTCCGAGTTAAGAACTGAGGGCACAGTATCAGCTTCGAAGAATATTACTCGAAAAGATTCTGAAGCCCTGTTCCTTCGACTATCCAAGCCCAAAACCACACCTCTAAGAATGTCTACTGGAAACGCCGGAAACAATTCAAATTTAGAAAATAGGGAAAAAAGTGCAGTCCGACCAGTGCCAGAGTATGTTCGAAACTTTACAAAATCAGGGTGTGTTTGAAAATTGTTTTTTTTTTAAATAATTTGAAGTAAATAATAAATAGAGATTTTTAAAGTCTACCAACATCTGGAGGATTACATGGTTTGAGAGCTCCATCAAGAACTCGTAACGAAAAAGGATCGACACAAAGTTTGAATACGAAATGAATGTTGAAATAGTTTTTTGTAAATAGCCTTTTATTTATTTATTTTTCATTATTTTAAAAGAAAAAAGCTCGTTGCTTGCGAGACGAAACACTTTTTTTTTTCTCAAATACTACTAAGTTAATTTCCATTATCGTTAACTGTATTGTTCTTTTAAAGTTTATTTTGAATATCCTAGTGAAGTTCTCCTGAATTTTAATGGTATTGAAGTTATGGTGCAAGATGTATGAAAAATTGGTTTGATTTCAGAATGAATTTTTTCTGTTGATTTAAAGTTGAATTCGGTTTTCTTATTTAAAAAGGTTTTATTTTAACTTTGAAATTTTGGTATAAATGATTTACATTAGCAATAGAGCGATATTGCTGATTATAAAAAAGTTTCCCATATTTCTTACCAAATAATTTTTTTCCAGAAAACGTAAAATGAGTAAAAGATATGAGACGATTCGACATTTAGGAGAAGGACAGGTTTTTTATGAAAAAATAAATAATTTCCATTTTTACTTACTTTTTTCAGTTTGCCAATGTTTACATGGCAAAAGATTTGGAAAGTGGAGAAACCGTGGCTATTAAAAAAGTTTAATTTAATCTTTCAATTTAAAAAAAAGTTGATTTTTAGATAAAACTTGGGTCGAGAGATGAAGCCAAAGATGGTATTAATCGAACAGCAATAAGAGAAATTAAATTATTAAAAGAAATTCAACATGAAAATATAATTGGAGTAAACGAATCTTATAAACAATTTCATTAAAATAAAGAATTTTTAGTTACTTGATGTAATTGGACATCGAACAAGTATTCAACTTGTTTTTGATTTTATGGAGACAGATCTCGAGGTAATTTTTTTTATATTTTATGAACTTTAACATCTGTTTTTAGCATGTCGTTAAAGATCAATCGATAATTTTGATGGCAGCTCATATTAAAAACATAACAATGCAAACCTTATTAGGTTTAGAATTTTTACATGCTCATTGGATTTTGCACAGAGTAAGTGGATTGCGCTTTCGTATTCATAAATTCATCTTTTTTAGGATCTAAAGCCCAATAATTTACTGATGAATAATATGGGGCGAGTTAAGTTAGCTGATTTCGGATTGGCTCGTTTTTTTGGATCACCAAATAGAAATTATACGCATCAGGTGATTGAAATGATATTGAATTGTTTTTCAGTTGGCAAGTTTCAGGTTGTTACAAGATGGTATCGTTCGCCAGAATTGCTTTATGGGGCAAAATCATATGGTGTTGGTATTGATATATGGTCGATTGGATGTATTATTGCAGAGCTCCTATTAAGAGTGATTCAATAAATTAAACAAATATAAATTCATTCAAGCAACCAATTTTAGCAGCCAATTTTCCCGGGTGACAGTGATATTGATCAGCTTGTTAAAATTTTCAATGTTCTTGGAGCGCCAACAACTGAAGATTGGCCTGCAATGACAAACTTGCAAAGTTATGTTCAAGTAAAGTACGTTGTTGTTCAATTCAATCTTTTTTATTTTTGAAAATCTAAAATAATTCAGACCACAGAATGAAAGTCCGCCAGGTTTGAAGTTTATTTTCTCAGCTGCCGGACCGGATTTATTAGAATTGCTGAGTGGAATGTGGACTTTTGATCCAATTAAGCGGTGCACAACAACACAAGCTTTACAAATGGAATATTTCAAGTAGAAAATATTCAATTTGTTCTATAAACAATTAAAATTTAATTTTAGAACACAACCGTATAGTTGTCTTGATGAAGAACTGCCTTTACCAAATCGGCAACCAATAAAAAGGAGAAGATTAGATGATATTGAAGGGGGAACAGGAGTTCGACGTTTAGTTTTTGAATAAAACGTTTAAAATGTTTATGGAAAATTTTGAGGTTGAATTGTAATATAGCGGGTTTTTTTTTCTTTATTTATTCATTAAATATAAATTGTTTCGATTATTTTCTTAAAGTTTTAATTATCTGAAAAATTCCTTTGAAGAAAAGGTCATTGAAAAACATTTTTTTGTTCAAAACATACCCTGATTCTTAGATGACAGGATTTTCAATTAAAGATATATGCCCAGAACTTGATATTTCTCAATGCACAGGTTATTGAATAATTTTTTTAAAACAAATTATAAATATTTAAGAATACTTTTCATCACCTGAATCTGGATCATCAATAACTTCTCCAACAAATTATTCAGTGGTTATTAATTTCCACTTTTATTATTCGTTCAATTTTTTTTTTAGAAAACGTGCTCAGATACGCCAAAAATAAGTAATCGGAGGCCCAACATTTCTTATAGTGCAATGATCATGGAAGCAATCAATTCTAGCGTAGAAAAGAAGTTTGAAATTTTCTTTTTAAACCAAAACTTTTAAATTATTTAGGTTGACATTGTCGGAAATATACGAATATATAAAAGAAAATTGGCCATACTATGCAAAATGTCCGCATACCAGATGGCAAAATTCAGTTAGACATACATTATCAACAAAAGAATATTTTGTCAAATGCAAACGAGGATTAATGACAGGAACAAAAGGTTTTTTCTTCAATTTAAAATTAAAATTTTAGTTTCTGAAAAGAAACCGAAAAATTTTAATTTAAAAAAAATAAATTCAAACAAATAATTGATTGAAACAATATTGTGTCATTTTAGGATGTTTTTGGTTTATAAGTCCAAAATATTCAACAAATTTAAAAAATGGAAAAGTAATGAAAAATCATCGAAATTGGCTGGAAAATTATAAAACGTCATCAACATTATTTAATAATAAAACAAGTGTATCAGAATATTGTAAATATTATTTGGAACATTTAATATAAAAAACAAATTAGTCGATATTAGAATTATTTCAACATTTTATTGTAATTAATTGTTTTTTTAATTTTTTAATAGTTTATTTTTTAAAATTCAATTTTTGAATATTTTATAACATTTCCCGGTTACAGAAATTGATCATATGAAAAAATAACGGATGAATAAATTATTATTGTAAGCATTTTCTCCAACGAATACAATTACCTTTTCCCTGTAAATAAGAAAAAGAAATCAATTGAATTATTAAAATATTTACAGAAATATCTCTATAATATCCCTTTTTACATCGGCAAGAATGTGGAATACAAGACCTTTTGCATTTCTAGGAAAAAAAAAAGAAAATTTTATTTGAAGTTAAAAAAATTGGTTACTTTTCTTGAAATATATTTTGGTTTTTCACAACTTGGTTCACATGCATTACCACATTGATACCACATTTCATGTTTTGGACAATAATTGATTTTCTCTAAAAATAAATAAAAAGTCAAAAATAATATAAAATAATTCAAATACCAATTGAATTATCATATAAATTTTTTTTCTTTTTTTTAATATTTTCTAAACTTTCATCCCAAAATGCAAATGTTAAAGCGAATAAAATAAAACCAATCTGAAATTTGAAATTTTTGATTGAAATTTTAAAAAAATTTAAAAACTTACAATAAAACTTTTCATTTTTTTTTTCTGATTCAATTTTAATTGACAGGAAAATGGTTGCTTTTTATTTGAAATTTATAAAGTTGAAAATATGTTTCAACTTATTTTGTAAACATAAAAATGTTGAAGTTTGAAAAAAACAAAATTTAAATGTGTCATCGAAAAAAAATAAAAATGTCATTTTTTCTATTTTTATTCACCAAAAAAAAGAAGAAGAAAAATCAACATTTTGAATATTTATTTAACTTGAAATTATCTACAAAAAAGGTACAATTCCATTTGAAACAAAAAAATAAGGAAAAATAATAATTTTTTTCCATAAACTTGAAAAAACTAATTACCAGATTGTAAATAATGTGTCTCCAATAAGATTTTTTGAGTTTTAAACAAAAAAAAAACTCAAAAAATCGATACAATTCTGAACAAATTTCCAGTTTTCAATTGGGCAACAGAAAGCAAATGTAATTCGAAATAAACCAAGGAAAAAAAATGAGAGAAAAACAAGTTATGAAAATCTAAAAAAAAAGAAAAGAAATAAACTAATTAACAATTAATTTTGGAATGAAAAAAAGAAGAAAAAAAAAGAAACAAATATTGAGAATATAATCAATCTATTCATATGAAAACAAGAAGTTTCATAAAAAAAAAAGAAGAAAAAAAAGGAAGAATCAAATAATTTTTGATATAAAAAATGAATTCACATAAAAAACAAATTTTTTAAATTTTTTTTTTAAATTTTTTTCGATAAAAATTGCCAATTTTTGGCTGAGGTAGATTGTTGCATAGTGTTGATTGGTAATTTTTACAAATTATTTGATTAAAAAATAAAAATTCAACTTATTTGTGTATAAATATGAGATTATTATTATTATTATTCTTCAATCAATAATTGAGGTAGGTTAAGATTATTTAAGAGGTATTCGAAAATTGAGGAACATTTTTTTGTTGTTGAGGAAAAAAAATGAGTAAAATTGATGAGAGGAAAAAAAAAGGAAAATGAATTGTTTTTGTTTTGTTTTTGAATTTGTACAAAAGTAATCAAATTATTGATTTTGTGCCACATGACAAGTGTTACAGTCACGAACCAAATGAAACTTATGAGCTCCACAAGATGTGCATGTTAATGGCTCATTTATTGTTGCATAATTTCCCTAAAATAATTTCAAAAATCTTCATTTTTTTCTCCTCCGCTGATTTTTTTATTGATTGATTGATTTTTTTGTTTTATTTTGTTTTGTTTTAACTAACACTGGCTAATTGTGAAGTGAGTTGATCTCGCACAGCTAATGGTTGCTTACATGTATTACAAGTTGGAGGACAACATCTTCCAGCAGAAACTTTAATTATTTAAAATTCAAATTATTTATTTTTTATTTCCACTTACGAATATCAAAATAATAAAGTGTTCCAAGAATAATTGATTTTCCATCAAACCATTGCGAATTTCCGCATGTTTTACATGACCAATCAGACCATAAACATTTGGCGCATAATTGTTGCAAAAAGTATCGTCGATTATCAAGCGAAATTTCAATTTGTGGTCCAAATTGTGAAATTGGTGAAATGTAAAAAGTTCCATCGATAAGTGGATATTTGTCATAAACTTTAAGATCTTCATGACACGAAATGCATTGAACAATTCGACGATTATTTGCTCCAAGTGATTTTAAAAGGCAAAGGCGAACATCATCGCCGCCTTGTGGACAATCATCTTCCATCTTAATTTTTTCTTTCAAAAAATTTAATTTAAAAAAAAGCCAACTTTGATATGAATTCCATTGAATTTTGATTTGGGAATAATTCGTAAAAGATTCTCATAATTTTCTCTTTTATGAAAAACGCTTCCATTTAATCGAACTGTTTCATCTTCAAAATAGAATTGTCGATCAACATTGATTCGTAATGTTTCAGGATCAACACAACAACGTAATTCAAATTGTGGTCCCATATCCCTTTTTGGCCATCGTTTATCTGATCCTCTTGAAAGAAGAGTATTTGATCGTTTTCGATATTCATCCGAATCTGAATTATTTCAACCAATTTTTTAAAAATCCATCAATTTTTGGGATTTCTCATTTCAAAACACTCAAAATTTGAAAAAAAAAAACCCCCGTACAATTTGAGTTCGCTGCAGCTGAAGCTAATAACGTCGGTTTCAGCATGAAAAAAAATGTTGAAATAGTAAAAATTGGTTGGGTTGTATAGTATGATGCCAAGGGAAATTCACAAAAAAAAATCACAAAAAAAACAAGCGAAAAAATTGGAGAAGAAGAAAGACGAAAATATGAGGAAGAGCTTTGAAGAGACGAAACGAACGAACGAACGAACGAACGCTTGTTGTTTACGTAAACATGGCGGTGGCGGTCACTAGTCGAACGCGGCGGCGCGGCGCGGCGCCCACCACCGCCACCCATCGCGGAATATAAAGAGAAACTAGTATTACTAAGACTATTGATATAAATAGAAAAAATAAGAGAGACAGAGAGAGAGAGAGCTAGAGAAAAGAGAGAAAAACAAGTTTTTTTTTTTGCTGTGAGAATGAATGTTGTTGTTGTTTTCTTTTTCTTTTTTCCTGCTTCAGCTGTGTTATTGAATTGCCTCAAAAATGGTGCCATGTTGTAATTTCTGTTTTTGTTTTTTTTTTTCATCAACAATCAAACATTCAACGTCATTATTTATCAACAAACAAAAAATACAAAATTCGGGATTTTTATTTAAAAAATGACGAATTTTTCAAAATAAAAATATTGAAAATTATTTTTTAAATGAATTAAAATTAAACATTTTAATTTGAGAGGAAAAACATTTTTTTGCTTGAATTTTATTTAATTTTAAATATTTGGAAGAATTTTTTAAAATTTAAATTCACATGTCTCTACAGTACCCATGCACTTGTTCTTTGAGTGAAAGCACCAATGAAGAGTTTTTCTATTTAAGAGATGAAAGATCGTCGTAGAGACGCAGAGAAAAAACATTGATTCAGGAAAAATTGCCCTTTGTATTTTGAAGAAAAAGTGCATTTCTGTTGACAATTTTTCTCTATTTCTCTCCTTCATCCATTCTATTTTTTGATTAAAGATTTTTTTTTTGCGTTTCGCTTTTTTTTCTTTTTTTTTTGTTCAATTTTTGTTACAGAAAAAATGGGCGGAGTCGGATGAAATAAAACATGAAAATATTTTAAATTTAAAACAAAACTGACCGTTGGATTTTTTTCGATCTCGAAAATTATAATAATTTTGTTGTTGTTGTGCTTGTTGATGAACAATTGCACAATCCATCAGCATTTTGTTCTGAAAATTGGTTTCAATAAAATTTTTGAGCAATTTCAATTTGAAAAAAAAACGAAAGAAATGTTTCAAATTCAACAAAAAAAAACCATTTTTTCTCCTAAATTTTTATGAACAAAAAAAACTCTTGAATTTTGGCATTTTAAGCAGAAAGAATCCAAATAAATTGACATAATCCCTCTATTTTTTTAAGAGAATCGAGAAAAAAAAGTTATTAAAACTGCGAATTTATTAATAATAAAAATTTACCTTTTATTCGAGTATTTTAAAATTGTTTTAAAACAAAAATTGGAAAAAAATTTTCAAGCTTAAAATGTGAAAAAATTGGTTTTAAACATTTAAAAATTTGAATTATGAAAGTAAAAAAAACGAGGAAAATAAATGAAGCGAAATGGAAAAAGAAAACGAACAACTTTTACTTCGTTGTAGGTCATCAATTCTTGTTTTGATTTTAATCAGGAACAAAAGAAAAAAAGCGGGAAAAAGTGAAAACGACCAAAGATGATTTCACAAAACACAAAAAAACACAATTTTTTTCTATTTTTCATGAAAAAAACGAAACTCAAACTCAAACGCAAAAAAAAACAAAAATAGGCATCGGAAAGAAAAAAATAAAAGAAGAAAAAGAAAAAAAAACAACGATATAACTAAAAATGGGTGGAGCTTAGTATTTGTGAGCGAGGAGTGTGAGTGAATTTAAGTGAGTTGTTTTGCCATCAGCTGTTTTTGAGTTTTTTTTTTCCTTTTCTTTTTTTCTTTTTCATCTTTCAAAAAAACCAACTATTTTCTCTCAACGTTATTTGTTGCAAAATTTGAAAGTACAGTAATCGGGAAAAAAATATTTTCAAAGATTTTTTTATTTCTGAAAGAAAAGTTGAAATTTAAGTTAAATTGAGTTGGTATAATTATTTAACTGAACAATAACAAAAAACAACTTGAAAAACTAAAAAAAAAAACGAAAAATTAGAAATTAGAAATTTTAAATGCCAAAACAGGAAAAGCATCAAGTCTAAAAATAAAATTTGGAATATTTCGAAATAATTTAAAAATCGATATTATAAAAATTAAAGAGGATTAAGTTTTCAAACAACCATCAAAATAATTTTGCTCTGTTTGAAATGTGAGTCGAACACGTTGAAAATCAATTTTATTATTTTGAAAAAAAAACCGGGCAGCGATGTCCGAGTGGTTAAGGAGTTGGACTTGAAATCCAATGGGCATTGCCCGCGTATGTTCGAACCCTGCTCGCTGCGAAATTATTTAATCGATTCAATCTCTCGTTTTTTCATTACTTTTGATGACGTCATTTTTCCCGAAATCAAATTTCCTTCAAACAAATGACAACATGAGAAAAGAAATTTTTTTAAATAAAAATGAAAAAAATGGAAAGATATGAAGAGTTTTAGAGAAAGCAAAAAAACGAGAGGAAACGAGCTTCATCTTCTTATTTTTCATTTTCGACTCATTTTAACCTTTCCGCCTATATTTTTTTTTATTTTTCTCAAAAATTTGTTTTAAAAATCAACGAAATATTGAATGATTTGTGATTAAATTTAAATTTTTAAATATTTGTTCAATGTTCAACTTCATTTGAAAAAAATCATCAAATAAAACACTTTCCAGAATGCGGGTTTGGGTAGCTTCGTTCATATTTTATGGATCAATTTTTGCAATTTGTGAGCTTCTTCGTTTTATAATTTTCAAATTATTTTTAAATAAAAAGCGCCTTACTGTCTTGCTTTTATTAGAGGTTGGTGTCGATGAAAAAAAAAGTCCCAACTAAAATAAAAAATGGAGAATTTGAATTTGATATTTATTTTTGTTCAGTTTATTGGAACTCTTCAAATATGTGTTCCAATGTTTGATGTTGGAACAATTCTTGATAATTATGGATTATTTGGAGTTTTTATTGAAATTACTTTAATTGAATTAGCAAATTGTTATTTTATGAGAGATGCAATTGCTCATCCGTGCCCTTTGGTGATTATTTTTAAATTTTTTATTGATTCAATTTCCAATCATTTCAGGTTACAAATTGTTATCGTAAAACCAAAGCGATTCGACGCGGAATTTACGTTTTTCTTGTTCAATTAGTTGCCGGTTTAAAAACAAACAATTATTGATTTATTGATTTTTTTTTAAATCGTTCACTTTTTTTTCAGCTTATATTTCATTCTTTTGTGCTCGATTTTTTTGGAAACTTGGAATTCATCCAATTCATTTTGAACTTTTAACTCAAGATACTTGTACATCAGACTTGACAGTCGCAATTACAACTGGGTGCATAATTGAAGGAGCAGCTACTTTTGTGGCAAAAGCATTTGAAAAATATGTTGAACAAAAATACGACGGGGATTTTAAAATCTGCTCAATTGCTAATTGTATTTTTAGTGGATTTTTATGTGCAATTGGTAATTTTTAGGAAATCGTTGATTTTCTTTTTTTTTTAATTTAAATTTTAGGAATAAATTATACCGGAATGTACGCAAATCCAATTGTTGCTTGGGCTTGTACTTTTAATTGTATGGGAGTTTCTCATATTGGACACCTTTTCGTTTATTGGTTAAGCCCATTAATTGCATGGTAATTTTAAAATTTGTTAATTTATAAGCTGTAGACAACACTCTGAGTTCTGACCGGAATCGATCAGAAAGGCAGCGACAAAGAGTTAAGATAAATCAAGCGTTTTTTCAGGTATTTTGGTGAAGTCGTATTTGGAGCTGAAAGTTATCTTGAAATTGATGATGAAAAAGAAGAAATGAAGAACAAATAAAAATAAAACAAAATTTATTTCTCAATTTCCAACCAATCATTGTTTTTCTTCGAAATATTGTCTACCCGAATTTGATTGAAGTTGATCTAATCGTCGATTTCCTTTTGTTCGCATTTTATTTTTCAGATATCTTCGTATTATTGATTGTGCATCTACTTGATGTTCAAAATGTATAAATCTGTAATTATTGAAATTTTTATATTTCAAAAAAAATCACTAAATTCTACCTTAAATGTCTACCAGAAACAAAAAACTTGTCTGCTTTTTGGCAATTATTTTTTCGAATTATTATTGTATCGCTGAGATTTAAGTTTAAAAATGAATCACAGTTTTCTAAATTTCCTGAAAAATTTATGTTTTTTTTCTAGCAATAAAATGTCTGACCAATAAAATAATTATCATTTCTCAGCTCAACAAAAATTTTTTTTCCTTTCATTCCTTGTAGAAAGCAAGCCAAACCTGTTTCCATTTTTCGTTTGTCCATTTGTACTAAAATATAAAATTTCATTGAAAACTAGGAGGAAACAAAAAGAAACTTCTATTCATTTTTACTTTGTTTTATAATAAGAATTTCGACATACGTAGAAACTTTAGATGAACAAATTATTTTTTGTATAAAATTAATAAAAATTTATGGATAATAAAAAACTATTAAATGCAATAAATAAAGATATTGAATAATTTGATTGAAAGACTTTTTAATAAAATTTCGCTTTATCCTGTTTGCTTCGTAGGTAAACAACAACCACAATAATTGCTGATTGAATAAAAATAATTGACAAGAAAACAGCCGATGATACACAGGAAACACTTGGGCATCCTGCTTGATTTCCACCAGGAGCCTAAAATAAAAAGACGATGATCAATTTATTAAAATTTCTGATATTTTTTCAAAATTTAAATTAATAATTTCTAATTAAACAATTAAATATTTACCTGTTGAATCTGTGTCGCCCGAACTGTTCTCAATTCATTTAACAAACTATCTACTTTTTGATGTAATCCACTATCACCTCCTTCATTTGAAACAGCACTTCCTCCTTGTAATTTTTGTTCCATATTATATGTTTTGGTAAAAATTTCATTCACATATTGTTTCATATCTCTTATTGATTGCGTTAAATCTCTAAGTGATTGAATCACTTCGTTTTTTTCGTGGACTTGAAAACTTCCTACACCAGCAACTCCTTGTGGTGCAGCGCCGCCTGTTTGCGGAACTTGTGCGGCCCCACTATTCAGTTGTGAATTTTGAATTTGTGCTAAACGCTGATCCATATTTTGCATTACTTGATGAATTGCGTTTTGAGATTCATAAATGAGACGAAGTTCTCGAGCTGTTGCGTCTTCGAAATATTTACTAAACAATTTAATTGAGTTTAGAATAAAAATTATTTAACGCATTCAATGAAGTTCAAACTGAAACTAACAAAAAACTAACTTTGCCTCATACTCATCATCATCTTTAACTTTATCTGGATGCTGTTGTTTGTATTTAGCTCGCTCTTCCTCATATTCTTTCATTTGACGTTCGAATTCTTCATCATACTTTTGTTTTTCTTGCTGTGGAATTTGTTCGGCTGGTGATACTGGTTTTTGTTGTTCATTAAACAACGAAAATACAGAGAAGTCAAGAACATCGTGATCATCTGAACGAAGTACATTAAAAATTTAAAGTTGCAAAAAAAATACCGGCTAATCCTCCAGTTGCTGCTGAAACCCCAAAGTAACCATTACGTGGGAGGAAAACATTTTCCGCTCTATATTAATATTTAATTAATTGATAGATTTAAAAAAATATCTAACCTCATACACAATTCATATCTTGGTGTTGGCTGCATACCATCATCGATATGCACAGTCAAAACATTTTTAATATACTCAATTCGAAGCCTCACTGGATAAGGTTTATTTCTGAAGTCGCGTTGACAACTAGATAAAATTTGTTGAGATCCATCAGTTTGATGATCATATGCTCTTGTTCCATCATTAAGCATTAATGATATTTGAGGATTATTTTTTTGCCCGTCGTTGTCAAATGAATCTAAGAATAATCCCATTCCAGTCCAGAAATCATTAGCTCCAAATACAGGTCCAAGTGAACCAAGTTGTGATGTATACCAAATACCCAACCCATCTGCTCCAACGCGTCCTTGCCCGTTTATTTTTAAAGACAAATCAACCTAATAATTCTATTTTTTTCATTTAAAATTTAAGTATTTGTGTTCACTTGAAAATTTTCACTTTCACTGAACGCTCTTTTATTCCATGCAATTCCTTTGCGACTTCTCATAGAAGGGGCTAAGCGAAGTTGTTCTCCAGAAGCAATTGCGTCTCCACTCACCTATTAATTAAAAAAATGTTGTTTGGAATTTATAATAATGAAAAATTACAATCCAAAATGGGATTGAACCATCTCGTTGAGCTAAATTTGGTGCACGAAACGAGTGTTTGTATTCAAATCTGGAATTTGTTAAATTTAAATAAAACAAATTTCAGTTTAAATTAACTTTTTGAAAATTGCATTATTCTGTGCTGTACAAATCCCCACAAATAATAATATCACGATTTCTTTAATTGGTATCATCTGAAAAAAAAATGGTTAAACATTTGCAGTTATATAAAATAAGATAACACATTTACGTGTATAAAAACATGGACTTAATAGAAACGCATTTAAATTTTAAAAGAAGCAAAATACAATACAAATTAAAGAAATCTTTATTTTATTAAAATTTTTTCAAATCTGTAAATTCCGGTAAACAAATCTCGGGAAATAAATATAAAGAAAAACCTGTACAACGAGACCTGTACACGTCAGCGCGCTACCATTTGAATAAGAAGTGCAAACATCATAAATAACGAACAATTGCGTATCTTTATTAAAATTTTCATTCCATATTTAAAAAACTGTAGTCATATTATAGCAATAATTTCAAATATGTAACATTTGAAATTTTTATTTTCTTACTGAAAATGTGCTTATTGTTTTTTTCAAGTTTTAATATGTCATCTTTAATCAATACATTAAAAAACTATTTAAAATACAAAAAATGAGGGAAATCAGTTTAACTCATTGAAATAATACATTGCATTTGGAAGATTTGGACCAATTGCTTCTGATAATCCTAAAAATCGATTCCAAATAAATAAATCAATTTTATTTATACTCACGTTTGATTTTATTTAAAAAATCTTCATCGTTTCGAATTTCTGGATTTTCTTGGCAGTACTGTTTCCATGTATAAAGCTAAAGTTTAAAAAAAAATTGAAAATTTACGGTTGCAATATTATTTTTACAGTTCTTTTAGAAATCAACAACATGGATTCTACATTCATTGGTCTTGGTCTTGGTAAATCATTGCGAAATACTGAATATCCATTTGGTGTTTCAGCTTTATTTAATATTTCTTTGCAAATTTCAAAATCAACCCATTCCATTGATTGATCACATAATAAGTCACTTGGTCGAAATTTTGCTTTATATCTCATTTTTGGACAGCTATGGATATAATAACCCATATAATAATATTTTAAGTCTGAATTTATTTTAGAAAGCTTCTTTGTCTCTTCAATTTCTCTGAGAATTAAATTATTGAACAAAAAAGAAATCATCAATTTTTGTAAAAACCTTAAAGCAGTGTATGTCCCAAGTGATAGGAATGAATAATCGGGATCATAAAACATGTATTTCGCCGATAAACATCTTGGCAAAATGTCAATCACACTCACAGCAATAAGAGAACCATTTAAAATAAACCGAATATGATATGAACCAAACGTAATTCTAAATCAAAAAAAAATCATTACGAAAAAAAAGAAATCTCACGATTCAGTAGAATCTTTTTCTTCAATTTCCATAGGTGTTTCACATAGGAATCTCCGATAACCTGCTAGCCGACATTGTTCATCTTTATGAACCTGAAAACAATTTTTATATTATTAGGAATGGTTATATTACAATTGTTTGGTATTTTTTGTAGAGTTCGAAAGATTCTTTATCTCGTTCCATGTATTCATCACTTTTTGTTGAAACAACTTTGACCTTCAAGAGAAAATCTTGTAATTTGAAAGAAAATGCAAAAAAACCTCTAATTTGTTTAGCCAGTTGTCTTTTTCTTCCAAAATAAAAGACTCAATTGTTCTCCTTCTGGCTTCTTCCTTTAATAAAAGTTTTTTCGAAAAATTTTGTGATTATTTACCTTTTCTCTTCGATTTTTTTTTACTTCTTCTAAATCAATGTTTTTATCTCTACACTTTTGTTCAAATCTTAATTTAGAAATAATATGTTTTTAAATTGAAAAAAAACGATGTACTTTTTTTTTCTAATTTCTTTTTTTTTAATAATTGGTCTTTCTTTAAGATTTTCTTTTTCGGCATTTTTTTTTGTTGACTCCACTTTTTTTTCGAGTTCCAAAGTTGAACTCTGAAAAAACTTCAGGCTATTTTGAAACTTTTTTTATTCAATACTTCTTCTTTCAAAGCGGATTTTGGTTTTTTATTGTTGGCAAGAAATTGGTTCATTTGCCTTAAAGCTCTTTTTTGACTTCTAGATAAAAAAAATTTTGTAACATCAAGACGAATTGAATATTGTGGGCAACATGTCAATTCATTGTTTGGTTTATACATGTACTTTCCAGACCTAAATTATTTTTTAATATACTTTAAACAAATTTAATAACTACATATTTAACACTTATAAAACTTAATACCTTCTCCAACCCCTTTCCAACATACTCATATAATTGGATGGTACGAGTGCATGAGCCCAGAGTCCTAAAATAGTTGAAAAGAACAGTTTTTTAATGAAAAATAAATCTTAGCGAGCAGGATTTATTTCGTAGTGGTCTGGGCTCTTGCACGCGGCTTTAATGTTTAAAAAATTATAATATTAATAAGAAAAATCAAGAGCCCAAACTTACGAACTCCATCCTCCTTCTAGTAAACGCATAAAATATTCATTTGATGATTGGTGGGATATTAACGCTTAAAAATCTAGTTTGTTCACTTCCTCTAATCAAAATTATTTTACATAAAGCGGCCGATCGATATTTGTTTTCTTTTCTTTGGGATGACACAAAAACATCTGAACATTTTTCTTTTTTTTTAAATATAAAAATCAAACCGAGTTTGAGACTGTTTCCATCTTTACAATATCCACAATTGTCGTTTTCTGATTCCCCACAGTATTCCATAATGGTTTTAGGTTGAACAATCATCTTTAATTTTTTAAATTATATTCATCTAAAATTAAATATTAAATAGTGTTAAAAAAGTATTAAAAAATTGATAATCAACAATTTTTATTTACAAAAAAATAGAAAATAACTTCATTTTATATAACAAAAATAACCAACTATTCCTAAAATTAAAATTAAATATACAAACAAAATTTATTCCAACAATGCTTCTGCAAATCTTTTCTTTTGAATTTCTTCCTTTTTTGCCATTTTCGCCGCTTTTTTTTCTTCGGATTCTTTTTGTTCTAACATAACTTCAAATCTAGGATCTTTTGGATCCATCCAATAGCCGAAATATTCTTGGATTTCTCTTCAAATATAACTTTAAAATTTTTTCAAAAAAAAAAACCAACCTTATTCGTTTTTCTAGAGCTAATTCTTTTTCATCTTTAGCTTTTTCTTGCTTTACTAAACTAGATTTATACTTAGCTAAAGCGTCGGGATACTTTTTCAAATTTTTTTCCAGTTCATCAAGTCTAAAAAAAATGGGTTAATTATTAAATAATTATCTATCCTTTTACCTTTTTTTTTCTGCTAATTTTTTTTCTGTTTTTAAATGTTCAAACTCTTTCAAAACACTTTTATATTCTCTATAAAGTCCCATTGCTTGTTCTTCTTCTATTTCTTCTGTTGTCATGTATAATTCTTCTACTTTAACACCACTAGATAATCCATATTTCCCAAACCTCGCTCGTTTTGCTGCCATTTCTGTTTCAGTATCAAGCTCTATTGGTGGAATTCCTCCCGACGCTATGATTTTGTGCCTTGGTCTAAGACTGTTAACTAAGGTTACATTAGTTTTTAATATTGTATTCTTACTAGCTAGTATCTACTTTCTTCTTAGTAGACAGAGAGGAATCTAGAAATGATTTTGATGTTCCAATTGTTCGAGTAACACATTTCCACGCCTTTAACATCTTTTTCAGATTCTAAAACTTGAGAATAAATCTTTAAAAACTTCGACTCGTAAAATAAATGAATTGATCAAAACCATGTAAAAAAATAAAATTAAAGACATTTACAACCATTTATTTACCAAAGTAAACAAAATTACTCAAACGGTCAGGAAAAATGTTTCAAAAAATCTTTAGAACCAGAGTACAAAATTAGTTACGATCTTTTTTATCTGTTAAATAAATTAAGGTTTTATTGAGATTCGCAGAAATATAGGCAATTTTTCAGACATAATTTACTTTTCCAATTGTTCTGCTGGAATATCATCATCTCCTTCGTTATAAATATTATCAGCCATTTGCCAAACCTTGAAACGTATTATTTTACTTTAGTTTTACACTTCAAAATAACCTGGAGAATATTATCTTCTGAGACACTACAAATCACCCAATGATCATTTGGGTTCCAAGAGAAATCGCTTATTTTTGCTGTATGTCCACCATGAATAAATAATAACTCTGGAGGACCATCTTCAGCATCTTCTGGGGTTTGTTCTTCACCAATTTTTGACAAATCCCAGACATGAAGGCGGCGGTCCGTTCCACTACTTGCCAAAATAGTTTCATTATGTGGACTCCATTGTACTTGAAAGATTTCATCTTTGTGTGATTCGAATGAGTGTAGTTTTAATCGAAGGTTTCGAAGATCCCAAAGAGCAACCGTCTAAAAATTAATTTTATAAATTTAAAACTATAACTATACTACCTTATCAGCACTTCCTGTAGCAAGAATATATTCAGAATACGGATTAAATGCCAGACAATTAACTTCAGCAGTATGAGCATCGACTGAATGTGCAGGAGATTGTTGACGAACATCCCAAACAAGTCTTTAATATTTTTAAACAGTATTTCAAAAAAAAAAAGAAAAGAAAAAACCTACAATTTATGATCATCTCCTACTGAACCGAAAATCCCATCGTGAAGAACATGCCAGGCGACATCTTCTACAACTGCTGTATGACCTTTAAAAATGGATTTCGCATCGAGGTAACCAGCATTAACTTGGTTTGCATTGATATCCCAATGACAAACCTATAAAAACACACTTTTCAAAAAAAAAATGAATAAATAAAATACAGTGCAATCGTCCGATGCCGACAAAATATATCCTTGTTTATTCGAATTCCAGGAGAGTCCATAACCTTCTTTAGTATGACCACGTAAACGTATTTGCGGTTTACATTTGTTATCTTGTGGTACTGACGAGTGTTTTGTATAATCAAAGATATATACTTCAGCACTTGGTGATTTCGTCGCAATGATTACAGGATTCTGAGGCATATATCTAGCACGATTTACTTCTCCATCATGGTTTATTTTAATTTCTGGATCAATTTTTCCGGTTATCGCTCCAAAACCCCCATATTCTGCAAAAATTTTTTTTTCTAAGTATTTAAATTAAATTTTTACCGCCTTTTTCTGTGTCATAACGAGAAGCATCAAACTGTGCTTCATCGGTTGGCATAGCGATTTTTGAAATTAAAAGATGATTTTGCTCATCAGAGGTATGTGTACCAAGAATTAGGCGATGAATGTTATGATCAGCGGATTCAGACTAAAAATTAATTTTTCTTTAATCACTATTTTTTGTTTTTCAAACTTTTTGAACGTCGGGAAGCCATTGAACAGTGAGAGATGGCCATTCTAAAGCATGTGTCATGACCATATCATAAAGAAATGGGGTATTTTTTTTCCAAATTTTGTATTCGTCGTTGATAATACGATCTTCAGAAGATCCATCATCATTAGTCGCCATTATTTTGAAAACTAAATAAATAATATTAGACAAATAAATTAGACAAATAAATTTTCTAAAATTTTTTGATTCAAAAGAATTTCTTTAAAATAACGGTTTAAAAAAAAAAAAGGAAAAAATGAAAACCTAGAGTAAATAATTAATATAAAGCGTTCTAAATTTCGCGGGTTGCTCACTGGTCTTGCAACGCTAGCCCTGAACTTAAAAAAGATTACTGTATTTAAATTTCTTTTAAATTTGCATTTGTTCTATAGTTTCATACTTTCCGCAATTAAAGCATAACAAAACTTTTAAATATTTTTTAAATAAATAAAATTTTAGTTTTAAATTTGTCATTTTGAAAAATCATACTTATGGAAATAAAAAACAGAAGTACTAGGAAAATATATTATTGTCATCAAAACCCAACCGAATATTCTTACTTTCAACTAAAATTTATTTTTCGTTTTTCACATTAAAAAATTAATCAATATTTTCACTACAGATGCAAGAAGAAATCCTAGATTTTTTCCGAAATCCATTTGTCATTTTTACAATGACATTCATGCTTACATTTTGTGTGGTGAGTTTAAGATCTACAAACATTATTAAAATACTAACTTTTACAGGTAAATGGGTCTCATCAAATTGGGGATGTTGTAAAAATGGAATTTAATGCATATCGATTGAATCACTATGAAATTAGTGGAAACATTTATGGAAGTAAAAATTACCGAGTGTCATATGAAGCAGTATCGTTAAATTCCAAATCTCTTCGAAGGTTTTTTGCAAATTTAAAATCGTTAAACAATTTTATATTTAGATGCATTGTAACAACGTGGAGAGAAGTTGTATCACTTGATATTGATGATATCTGGAATTATTCTTCAGGAGCAGTGCTCATATTTATTCCATCGGATATTGAAAAACTCAATGATGTTGATAGGAAAGATTTCATGGAGTTTGAATCTCGGTTGATGAAAGTAACAACTGATTTAGCGGTTTATGTTGCTCTATCAAATGAAGACACCGATTCGATTATTTACGGTTATTTCATGAAAATTAACAAGATGTTTTTTTTTGGTTTATAGATGTAAATAACACAAAAGAAAAACAACAAAGTGCCGTTCAACAACTTCTACAATCAATTTCTGGAAATACCATTCAATTATCATCTCTAGATTCCGATATCGAACTACCATCAACATATAGACCGCCAAACATTGTTGTATGGATTTAATAATTGTTTTACACGAATCGTAATGTTTAAAATTAAGGGTCGTTTAAATAGTAGAGAGCGTGGGGCACCAACTATCGCATTCGTGGCTCATTACGATACGGCATCGGCTGTTCCAGCCCTCTCAGCTGGATCCGATTCTAATGGAAGTGGAATTATTGCCTTGTTGGAATTACTTGCAGTTTTGAGTAAATTCTATGATAAGCCAAATACAAGACCTCCGTTCAATTTGGTATGTTTTTCTATTTACTTTGCTAAAAAATTTTTAATCAGTTAAACCAAAAAAACATTCATTTTTTTAGTTGTTTATTTGGACGGCAGCTGGAAAATTGAACTTTCAAGGAGCTCGGCATTGGATAGATGATTATCAAAGAGGTGCAGAAGATGAAAAATTAGATCTCGCCATTTGTATAGAAGCAATTGGCCGAAATACTGGAGGACTATACATGCATGCTTCAAAAGCACCAACAACTGATTCAGTAGCTGCAAATATTCTGCAAAGATTGAAGTAATCAAATGAAAAGTGACTAAATTTAAATTAAATTTATTTAGAGCAATATCTCCAAAAAAGAAAATAGAGCTTGTAACTAAAAAAATTAGTTTAACATCTCCTAGCTCATGGGAACACGAAAAGTAAACAATACAATTGTATGTAAAAATGTAATAAATGAAACTTAAGATTTAATATTAAAAGAATGCCAGCTATCACTTTGTCAACTCTTCCTTCTCCCAGCGATCCAGCTCGAAATAGTATTCTTGATCAACCATCCCAGTTAGATGAAGAGGAACTTATTAATAATATTAAATTGATTGCTGAAGCTGTTCTCGGATATGTTTTGAATTTATCGAGGTCAGGGCCTTCAAACGATAGAAGAGTTACATCCGAAAGTAAAATGTTATCCAATGATGCGCTTGATAAACATAGAGTTCATCATTTTATCAGGTTTCAAAAACTTTTTTTGATAATTTAATATGGTAATTTAAGGCAATTCGCATCGAAGCCACGACCAGTTGGAGACAAAGCTGCAACCGAAAGCATTGTTGCAAATCTTGCAGCTGCTGCAAGTGGATATGCCCAAGTTTCCAAATCTCCCGTTCTCATTACTGACGCCAAGCCATATGGGTTCTTAAAAAATACACTCGCTGCCGACAGAGTAAAGCCAGCAGTTTTTGAACTTGTTATAGCAGCAGGAGTCATAGGATATCTTTCGCTTTTTTATTACGTCAGTTGTTTTGCCTTCGACAATAAGCAAAAAATTATATATATATATTCTAGGTTTCAATACATGCTCAAAAAACAGTGGAATCAACCGTCATTTCTATTCGCAAAATAGTATTTAATTAATTTTAATATCAGTTTGTATTTTAAAATTTTTATATTATTTTAGTTTACAAGCCATAAATATTTCTACTTTTGTCGTGTTTTAGCTGAATATTTTTTTTGATGTGTTAAGAAAATTTAAAAAATAACATTTATGAGTCAACAATTTAAAATTAGAGTTGTCCAGAGGATCGAAGGCTGGTAGCGATTCTGTCCAAATCCTTGCGTCCCTGAAAGCATTAACATGAACACACAATGAAAAAACTGAACTTACTTGTTTGGTTAGGATTCGTCCTTTACCATCTGGGTTTTTTTGAACCCAGTTGATTGATTCAAGTTGTTGGATGGCTTTGCGAAGATGATTTCCTGCAGCAGTTTGGAAATGGTTTGGTGCAACACCACGTCTTTTGTTTCCACCGTAAATCTTTTTGAATGAACCAACACCTGAAATCAAAAAAAATTTCAGAATGTATCAATTTCTTGCATTCTGTCGATCTTGTAATAATTTTTTGAAACATTTCAAGAAATTTAAATTTAAACTCACTAGATCAAGTTAAAAAAAACCTACCGGCTGAACGGAAATATAGATGACGGGCAATGCTAGCTGTACGAGTGTAGAACCAGTCTGGATCGATTGGAGCAAGCTCTTTATTGACTCCGAGCTTAATAAGGTCAGACCATTCTGGAACCTTAACCTTTCCACTCTTCTTCAAAAAGTGAGCGATAGATTTGACAGCTTCGTGCTGATCAACGTCCTTGATGCTGGTCGCTCTGACCATTTTACCTGAAAAAATATAAATTCATTTCTGATTTTCAAGTTCCGATTAGAACAGTAGAGAAAATTTTATGAAAATTTTTAAATAATAAAAAAGTTCGATTAAAAACAAAAAAAAAATTAATAACAACTGGCACAAAAAAAATAAACAGGAAAAATTAACTAAAAAATGAAAAAGGTGTAGGAAAAAAGAAATAGAAAATTTAAGAGACTTTTTGTTGCTACCGTACTTATTTAACCCTGCGCATCATTTGACTGAGTAGCAGTTTTGTGCACGCAGCCGCGTTGCAAGCAACGGCACTAGTACGTATTCCATTGTGTATTTAAATATTTGATCATATTTTTTATTATTAAAAAAAAACAAAACAAAATTTCAATAATTTTTATAGTTTAAATTTTCCGAGATTTTCAGTATTTATTGACTGAAGTGAACATTTTTAACAATGACATCAGTTGACGATTCGAACGGTAAGAAAATCTGGTTTTATTTAAAAAAAGTAAATGTTTTTTTTAGTCGATCGAGAAGAAACTTTTAACAATGACGAAGACAGGTGATTTTTCATAATTAGAAGTTTCTTTTGAGTTTTCAACTGTTAAAAATTTATTAGAGTGCCAACAACTCCATCTTCTTTGTTAAGTCGTAAAGGGTTGTTCGGAAAATCGGCTGCTGCGCTACGAGATCCTTCTCCTACGGACACGAATAATCCTAAAAAAGAAAAAACAGTTAATGGTGATGAGAATGATTGTATTCCATCTTCTGCTACTGAAAAAACTTCTGGTAACTAACATAAATATATTTAAATAAGTTTTAGCTTGTTAATTTAACAGATGATAGTATCGAAAACGATAGAGTAAAAGAAAAAGAAGTTAATGAAAGTGATAATGTCTATTCAATTCCATCTGTCAATAATTCTATGAGCGTTGACGAAGTTACGATAGAAAAAACTGATACATTACCCTCATTGGAAAATTCCGATGAGAAGGACAAATTCCACAATGAAGCTAAAGTTGACAGTTTAGAAAATTTAGATGAAGATGTTATTGTTAAAAAAATAATTTCTGTGGATACAAGCAATCAGGTACTTGGTTTTTTTATTTTTAGTAATCTGAAAAAAAATATAGGAACTTTTGATTCCTACAACAGTACACGAGGAGGGATCTTCAAAAACTAACAATGAAGATCTAGAACAAAAATCCATTTTGGAAAAAGATGTTGAAACAAAAGCACATGAAAATAAACAAAAAGAGGAAGGAGATGAGGAAGGAGATGAGGAAGAAGGAGATGGAGAAGAAGGAGATGGAGAAGAAGGAGATGGAGAAGAAGGAGATGGAGAAGAAGGAGATGGAGAAGAAGGAGATGAAGAAGAAGACGAAGTTCCTAAGAAGCGAGCAAAGGTAAGACAAATCTAGCGTGTTTTACTATTTAGAACATTTTAGAGAACTGGTCCTCTTCCGGAAACAGAAAATAATAGTCGACCTAGTAATAAAAATCTACAGACACAAGAGACCGTGGTTTCTAAAAACGATATAGAAGAATTGTCTGAAGAAAACGTAAGGTTATAAAATAAACATTGTTAAAGAGTTTTTTTAGGTCATTGATGAAGAAATAGATGAAGCTCCTGTAAAAAAAAGAGGAAGAAGAAGAAAAAATGAATCTTCAGAAACCGCTGAAATCAAAACAGGAGAAAGACGGTCAATGCGTGGTCGTAAATCAGAAGAAGAGGTATAGCTATTTATTGATTTTTTTATAAATCTTAAAATAAAGGTTAATTATAAAAAATATAGTTTCAATGAACATTCAATTTTAATAAAAATAACTTTAATTTAAAATTCAACGAAACTGTTTAAAACCTTTTTATTTTTAGAAAACAGAAACAATTGATAAAATTAATAAAAATACACCTTTTCAACCCGATTCAATGCAGGTAATTTTTTATTATCTAAATTATCCGTCATAAAAAAACTTAATTTAGAAAAGTACAAATGATCAAGCAATCGAAATAATCGGTGAAAGGAAAACGCCTAAAAGAGGACGCAAGAAAAATTTGTTTTCATCAGAAAAAATTGAAGACAGTAGCTTATCTCTTACACCTGATAAAACATGTGAAGACGCGAACATTGAGGAAACACCCAAAACAAACGAAAGAAGATCAAGTCGTGTAAGGAATCAAATTGTTGCAACCCCCAAATCAGTATTAAAAACGTATGTCCCATATTTAAAATAAATACTAGGATTTCAAAACTGTTACAGATCAGCCAGCGAAAAAAAAAAATTAAGAAATGTTACAATTTCTGAAAATGAAATCAAAAAAGACGAGGACGAGGAAGATGATAAAAACTCAAACCAAAAGGAAGTCATTGAACACGTTAAAGAAAAATCAAATGTTAAAAAAGGCTAGTGTTTTAATTATTAAAAAAGGTATTTATGTATCCCGTAAATCATGTTAAAAAGTATTTAGTTTCATATTTAAAAAAAACTTTGGTTTTATTTATTTATTTAAAAAATGTAATAATTTTGTGTTCAGAAAAATCAGCACGAACAAAATTGACGCCAAAAGCTGAAATTAAAACGCTATCAAGTAATAAAAAAGAGGAATACGATCCATATGATATGGATACAGAGATGGAAAAACATCCAGAGCCGTTAAAACATATTCATGTAAATTTCATACTGTTGCATATACATTTTCTATTAATTTTTTTTATAAGTTTACCTTTAAATATTCAGATGGAACGACAAAATTTTGGGTCGGTCAAATATGCTAAAGTTGGCTCAGGATCAAAATACGAAATGACGGAAAAAGCAGCTGAAGCAAGAATCTCAAATTTAACAAGTAAATTGAGTTTTAAAAAAATTGATAGACCTTTTTTTCAAGGTACAACTCCTGTAAGAAAAGAAAGAAAATCGTTAGCGGAAATGACACCAGGGAAAGAAAAGCTCCAACATCGATTAACGGGTATTATTGGAAAAGAGAAAAAAAAAGGAAAAAAAGCTGACGATGAGTTGGATGAATATGAACTAGAGAAAAATGAAATCACGCCTGGAAAATCCACGAATCGTGGGAGAAAGAGAAAGTATGGAATTTTTATTGTTGTATTGTGATTCCATTTTGTTTTAGAAGTGAAACTGATGTTGCAACTCCAATCTCGTCAAAAAAGCCAACTGTTTCAATTCCAGTTCTATCTTCTGAAGAGCAATGGAAAGTGGATCATCCGGAAGATGAACATGAGCCCCATGCTCCTGGAGCTAGGGTTTATGCGTTATTTGACAAAATTTATTATCCAGCAGTAGTTGTAGCGGAGTAAGTTAAATACATTTTTATAATAATGTTGGCATTTTTTTAGACGAGATGGATTAAACAGATTCAAGGTCCAGTTTACAGCTGATAAAATTGTAAAAGATGTTCCGATGGCAGGGATTATACCAATTCGGGCTATTGTAGCTGGAAAAGAAGTATAATTTAATTCTTAAAAGTAATAAAATATATAAAAAAATTTTAGTGTTTTTACGCCGAAGATGTGATGAATGTTCTCGCATGTCCAAATGCAGCATCAGCTGATGCATGGGAAAAGGGTATATTTGAACTAGAATCACTCGATGAAAGTGGTGAACCAACTGGGGATACTGTTTTGTAGGTTGTATGTTGAATAAATATATAAAATTTAATTTTACAGAACTGAGTGGTGTAATATAACACTTGATATGGCCGATTGGAAAGAATATATTAAGGAAAAATCGAGTAAAGCGGCTGAAGTGGTTACAGAAAATATTACTACCCCGTCACAAATGTGTAGGACTCGAAAACCAAAAGTAGAAACACCAGCTCCTGGTCCCACAAAGAAAGCTACTTCAAAAAACATAAAGGTTTTTGAAAAAAAATCTAACTACATATATTTTTGTTTCAGAATTTATCAGAAGAGTCTTCACACTTGATAATGAATGAGCGCGGAATTGGAAAAGGTTGGTTAATCATCAAAACATCTAAATTTAAAAATAATTGCATTTTTTAATTTAGATGTTTTTGCCGGAAAAATTTTCATACTCACATCAGCAAATCGACAAAGTTTTCATAATATTCCAATAGCATACAGAAAAAAAAATTTACAAGAATTTATAGAGCATAATGGTGGATTAGTAACTGAAAGTTTTGAGGTGTTCGAATTTATCGATTATTGTTTAGACAAATTTATTTGCAGGAAGCTGATTCCAGTGCTTGTGAATCAATTTTGGTATCAGATACTCACTACAGAACTCACAAATATTTAGCAGCTCTAGCAAGAGCTTGGCCGTGTGTGTCAAATCAATGGATTAAAACCTGCGCAGATCAGGGGGAATGTGTAGATTATACCCCTTATTTATTGCCAGCAGGCGTTTCTTTGTTGTATGGAGATGATCGATTGTGTGAAGCGTAAGTTTCAAAACATTCATTTGAATCTATCTTTTATTTTTCAAGTCCTAAAAATCCATCGAAGTTGCTAGAAGGCTTACGGTTTTTTGTACATTCAACGCATAATACTCCGGAAAACACACAGCTCGGTCCGGGAGGAACATTTATTGATATTTGGAAACCCATAATTAGACTTTTGGGAGGAAATGTATTAGATGTTAAAGCGAATCAGTCTACTGATGAAGATTACGATGTCTTGGTAACAGATAACACGTATTTGGAGGAAGTTTGGAAGCAAGCTGACGAAAAAAAAGTGGCCGTTGTAACCTCCGAATGGATTATTCAGGTATAAAAATAACATTCATATTTACGTCTAAAATATTCTACCAAATATTCATTTTTCTAAAAAAAAAAATTTAGACTATCATCAATAACAAAGCTCCTGAATATGACGCTCACGTTAAATTCCACCCAAACTATTTAAGAAAAGCAAAAGAAGAAAGAAAAATTAGTCGATAAATGAAATGAAATCGTTAAATGTTTCTCACGAAATTAAAATTATTAAAATTTTCATACCAGTGAATCATTTAGCGTATAATAAACAGCTAAATGACATGAAAATTTGTATTAAAATAATAAAACGAAATGTTTACCAATATTCATGTCAATTTTATTATGTTTTTATTGTATATATCGTTGAACCATCGATCTCTCGTAATTCTCTTCCTGTGTTTTATCTATGTAAGAAAATTGAAAATTTTAAAACTATTTATTACTATATACGATTTCACTAACTTATTATTCGAATTAAATTGACTTTGTTGTGGTTTCATTCAAAAGAAAATAATATACTTTTTTATAAGTATAAATAAATACCTTTATTACAATTATATTATGATCATTTTTTCAATTTAATTTATTTATATTTTGATCATTTTATTTAATTTTTTAAAATTAATTTTGAAGTAACGTTGTTTCAAACGAAACTGCGTTTAATTTTTTAAAAATTATAATTGTATTCATCCCAGAAAATAGAACACTTCATCACAAAAAAAAAAATAAATGAAAATGTTTTAATAAAATGTTGAATACTTTTTTATTTATTAAACGGTGTGATTATTACAATTTCGCCTTAAAAATGTAATGCAATTGTTTTGCATCATTTTCTAAATACCGAATAACTTTGATGAAATTTTGCACAGAAGCCCTGGGTCTTAAAAATTCAAAATCAAGTTTGAATCCGTTTTTTTTTCGTATAATTAAGGGCCACTTTCCTTTAAAATTCGATATATTTTATTTGAACAAAAGCTCGTTTTTTAAATGAGATTTTTCATCGATTTTGTGGAAGAAATAGTTCGTCTTTAATTCATTGCTGTAAGCAATAGTTGATAATTCAGTTTTTTCCGTGGTTTTTGTCCAAGACTTGTTAAGTTTTTACCTCAATTCAAAGTTTTTCCCTTTTTATTAGTAAAATGATTTTTTTTTTTGAAATGTGAGAATGAATCCAAAAGTTTGGCAAAAAATTAACAGTCATAACGTCTTTATTTGTGTACTCGAACAATTTTATTTCTCACAGTTTGCATTTCAGTTAGTTGTCTACGCTATTCTCTCTTTAATTTTCTATTAAAGCTAATTTTTAAGTTCTTATTTTTTTCGTAAATATCCAATATTTTTAAACTGCGTATTAGCGCCAATTCAGCTAAAAATAAAACATTTTCCCAACCCGATACATATTTTTGTTGTAAAATATGCAGGGTGTTTATTTTTTTTAGTTCTTTTTAAAATGCAACGTTGTTATGGAAAATACAAACCACGTGGAGGAAAATCGTTTGAATTTAGCAATCGAAACGAATCAAATAACAATCAAAATAATCGAAAAATTTCGAATTTAAAAAACGAAGAGTAGGTTTACTTAAAGATTGTAAAGTTAAAAAATTAAATTATTTTAGTTATGACGTTTCATCAAACGAAAAAATGAATTATAGTTGTTATGAACAGTTTGGTGGATCAGAGCAGGAAAAGATACAAACGCACCGGTTTTTTTTTTGAAGTTTTGAAAATATTCAAATATTATTTCTTTTAGAGTTGAAGAACAAAAAAAACAAAAGAAAAAAGTAGGTTTAGAAAAAAAAATAAAAATAAATAGTTTCTTTTATTTAATTTTTAAGAAGATACAAAACGCGAGAGAAATATCGACAAAAAGATCACATCGATATGGTAAACTATCCATTTGAAAAAAGAAAAAGAAAAAAAAAGATTTAGATTCAACAGAAGAAACATTGAAACAAGATTCTTATTTTGAAAGAAAACTATCACTCGATAAAAATGAAACCAGGTAAATTTTAGTTTGGTTCTTAATGAGAAAAATTTGAACGATTATTATCTTTTATTTAGTTGATAAAATTATGTTTGAAATAAATCGTACAAAAAAATAGTTTTGTATCTTTTTTTTTAATGATAATTTTTAAAAAAAACTTTGAAAAAAAGAATGAATTCAAACAGTTTTTAGATTCGAACTACAAAATAAAAATAGCTTGGAAACTTTAGCAAAAGAAGAAACTTTCTTAGACAGAAGAGTTGGTATGAAACATTTTTTGCATGCGTTTTATTTAAATTGAATATTTTAAGCAAATGCTTTGAAAGAAGTCGATAAATGTAAGATTAAGCTGCAGCAAGCTGAACAATGTTTAAAGAGAGCGATTGAAGATCGAGAAAAATTTAAAAAAAACAACGTAAATTATTTTTTTTTTAAAATTTAAAAGTTCAAATGAGCAGCCTGTCGAGATCCGAGACAAGGATCGATACGACGATTTTAGAAATGAACAATTCACCACTAAAATAGAAATAAATGAAAGTTCATGGAGTTCTCATTCTTCACCAGATCGTAAGTTGATTTTAAAAAATTTAAAAAGTAAAGTTGAACGAAATTCAACAAGTAGGATAACCTTGAACGGTGGAATAGCTTAGTTTTTGTAGTATATATTTTAAATAGTGTATAATCCTTTTTTTTGGATCCTTCTAAAAAAAAATCTAAACTCGTGCGATGGTTATGAATTTTCAGTTGAAATTAATAGAATAAAAAAAATGTACAGTGGGACCGGACAAAAAGATACCATATTTTAGTTTTTTTGAGAATATCTCATAGGGATACAGAGAATTCCAATTGATTTGCGGTTAAGACAAAAAAATGTTTCTTAATGTATTTCAAATATTATGCCAAAACCTCAGGGCGATGTTCCTGTTCATTAAATGGGTAGTAGTGCGAGGTTGTCCAGGCGATTGTTTTTTATAAAAACGCCTACAATATTCTAAATAAAATATTTTGAGTTTTTTATAAAACAATTTGTAACCCAGGAAATCGCTGATTGCGAAACATCAAATTTGGTGGCAATCATAGATTGCTTCAACTTCATTACAAAACCTCAAATTACCGAGTTAGGTTGTTCTAAATTCATATTTTAACTATTTTTTTACCCCCTTCCCATCTAAAAAAACAAATTTTTAACAAAAACTTCCTTTAAAACAAAAAAAAATTAAAAAATAATAGAAAAATTGAAAAAAATGTAAAATTTGAAATTTTGCATTTTCTTGTAAAACAGGAAAAATCCTGAACTGAGGTTTTGGCATAATATTTGAAATAGATTAAGATACATTTTTTGTCTTTACCGCAAATCAATTAGAATCCTCTGAATTGAGATATTCTCAAAAAACTAAAATGATATTTTTTTGTCGGGCACTGTATGTTACGAAATCATTGATTTTTTTCAATTATGTTGTTACGAAATCATGCTGGGCGTTTCCCAGACTACCTTTTTTTCTATTTTTTAATCATTTCTTAGTTTCTTTGAAATTTAACGTTATTTTAAAAAAACATTTTAAAGGCGTTCATTCATTTTTTATACGTTAAAATTTTTTTTTAAATCAATATTTTCCCTTGTTTACATTATTTTTTGATGAAAAAAAACTGAAAATTATAATTAGAATGGAGAAATTCTGTATATTTTTTATTGTTGTTATTTCATTAATATTATTTAAAATTAAGGTGTGAGCGAAGAAATGATTCCAATTGAAAATCAATTGAAAAATTTGAAGTTTGTACATGGAGCAAACAAAAAAGCAAAAAACACAAGTTTGAATTGAATTATTATATTCTTCGAAATGAAATACGTTTAGACAAAAAAAGCGACAAAAATTTTAATCAACCGGTATCCTCATCATCTCAAGAAACAAGTTCATTTCCCAAACCTCCTGAAATTGAAAAAAAATCGCCATCGTTTATATTTGCTTCAAAACTTGAACCAGCAGCTCTAACTGCTCAAAACAAAATTGATCTGTTTTCAAATTTTTGGGATATTGAAGTTCAAAGAAAAATTGTTTTCCGTTATGATGTTGAAATAGAAGCAGTATTGGTATCTGCGGAGGGTGTCAATGCAAAACGAATTTTATTAACCGGTGGGCCGAAATCAGATTCACGTCAAGTTGAAAGGCATCAAATTTGTTTGGCTGCGCTTCGAGCTGGGTTGCAAGCTTATGCCGCATTTAGAAACCTTGCTGGAACGGTTTACGATTGTGCAACAGAATTGTATACAAGCGAAGAGCTCCAGTTTGAAGGAAAGGTAACACGGGAATATGGAATTTTATATTTAAAAAGTTAAAATTTAAAAATTGCAGCTTGAATTAACTCACACACTTAAAATTGAGTTGAAGGATTTATCAGAATCTGCTAAAAACCTTATTCGTTGGCCTAATTTTGACTGTTTCGAAATTCGAATTACTCCAAATGTAACAGCTCCATCATTTGATATGGCTGATTTTTCAAAAGATGACTCAAACAATTCGAACACTGCTGTAATATCAAACTTTTTAAGTTTGTTGACAAGTCAACATGCAATGAAAATTGGATTAACGGTAATCAAAGAAAATAATGAAGCATGTTTGCTATCAATTTTAAAAAAAATTCATACAAAGCAGAATTGAAATGATTAAGATGTTTGGTTCCGGTAAAATATTCGATATGTCAAAACGAGGAATGGATATTGGGGATGGACAAGAAATTAGAAAAGGATCACAAAAGGGAATCAAGTATGAGTCATTAAATTTTATTTAAAAAATGCTTAAAAATTAATATTATTAGATTCATTGAAGCAAAAAAAAACAAAAATAAAAAAATCGATGACCGAACTCTTCCGGCTCTTTTATTAGATTCGAAATGTGGACTTTTTTTTAAAGCACAATCCTTAGAAAAAACGATTTATGAACATATGGGAAACCGTATGTATTTAAACTGGAAAGAAATTAAAAATGAGCAAAACAGTTCAAAAAGACTTAATGACAAAAATGAAGGGAAAATAAGTAATCAAGGATGGGTGGAGTTCAATAAATATGTTAAAGGTAATATTTTTATTAAAATTGCGTAAAACTTTTGTTATCAGGTTTTCGTTTTTACACAATTTTTGATAAAAGAGATTATATCATTTCTGGAATTTCCAATAAACCAATAAAGGATATTAAGATTCGAAAGTTTGATGAAGGTAATTTTATTTACTGATCATTTATCAAATAAAATTTTGAAATTGGAAAAATTAATCTTCCAACCAAAACTTTTTCAATGTTTTAATTTGTGTTACAGATGGAGAAATTTTTTATCTTGATTTTTTCAAAAAAACAATTGGGAAGGACATTAATGTTAGACCAGATTTGCCAGCAATCATTGTTAAAAAGACGGATTTAGACAACCAAACGCATACTTTCCATTTTCCTATCGAAACTGTCATTTTGGCACCAAATCAAAAAGTAGCCTTTGCGAAACAAAACGAATTGGTAGTATTTAATAAATAATACATTTCTTAATTCAAGAAAGAAACCCGAATTTCAGCCTGTTGCTACTAGACCAAATGAAAGATGGTCTGAAATTCAAAAATTGATTGAAGAATTGAATTTGCATGCAGGCGGTTCAAAAAACGAATTTTTACAAATGTAATACGTTTGTAAAAAATTGTGTGTACTTAAAAAGAATTTTTAGGTTTGGAGTTAAATTGTCACCACATCCAAAAAAAGTAACCGGGCTGAAAAGAGAAGCACCGAAAATAATTTTTAAAAATGATCAAAATGTTCAAATAGATCAATTTAATGTAAGATTTAGATTTGAAAAAAAAAAACAAAAAATAAATAAATTTAGTCTAATTGGGATTCGAAAAGAAAACTAGCGCTACAACCAGGGAAAGCTGACAAAATTGTTATTGTATTTTTAAATCAAGACAAGAGAAATGCGGAGTATTTTTTTAATTAAAAAATACATATATGGCTTTTTTTCAGATCTGCTAGAAGAGCATTACAAAAAAAATGCGAAGAGTTGGGAATAAAAGTTTTCAATTGGGAAATGATAGGGATAAACGAGGCATCGTTACAATCTTTAATGAATGTAAAAAAAACAATTAATAAAAGAAAAAAAGCTTATTACTAACTCTTAATTAAAATTTTAGGTTTTTTCAAATTACAAAGAGCAAAAAAATATGGCAATCATTTTTATCGATAAAGAAGCATCGAAATCGCATGATTTTCTGAAATTAGCAGAAAGAAGATTTTTGGTTGTATCCCAACAAATAACATCAGAAAATGCGGCTATGATGGAGTATAAATAAAATGAGAAAAATAAAAAGAACAAAACTTTTTTATAGGCGAAGATCAATGACAACACAAAATATTGTAAGAAAGTTGAATGTAAAATTAGGAGGACTCAATTATAGAGTTGATCCAGAATCTTATGCGTAAGCTATTTTTATAATAATAAATTCCATAAGAAAGAAAACCAAATTTTAGTAAGAATAAATGGCTTTCAAATGAATCTATTTTAATAATTTCATATGATGTATCGCATCCCGGAAGGATTAATCGAAATGAACCAATCACTGTTTCAAGCACAATTGGTGTAAGTATTAACAAACAACATTTTTTTTAAAATAAATACGTATAAATGTTAAAGTTTTCATTCAATGGGGGAGAACATAAAGAAACATTTGTTGGAGATTATCATTTTCAATATCCAAATATGGAACAAGTTGACTCAAAAGTTTTGAATGCTCGAACAAAATGGATGTTGGATGTTTTTATCAAAAATAGAAAAAAATGGCCATCGAGTATTTTAGTTATAAGAGACGGAGTATCTGAGGGACAATATTCAATGGTGAGTTTGAAAATATAAACATTTAACAATTTTTATTTTTTTTACATTTAGGTAATAAATGAGGAATTGGAAGCAATTAAAGAAGCGTGTCAGGAATACGGTTTCATGAAAAAGAAATCAAATTGGTCACCGCTTATGGCGTTGGCTATTGTCACAAAAAGACATTCAGCCAGATTTTTTAAGCAATTTAAAGGTGGAAATTCCTTTTCTGTATTATAAAATGTTTTTTTTTTAATTTAGGAAAAATGGAAAATGTGCAACCTTTAACTGTTGTCGATAGAGATGTTACTAGATCAAATATAAATGAAGCTTATATTGTCTCTTCACGTGCTATTCAGGGAACTTCCAAGCCTGTTTGTTATCAATTGTTGGTCAATGATCTTGGATTTGAAAATATGGATGAGTTTGAGTCTTACATGGTCGGACTTTCATTCCATCATCAGGTAAAAAAGAATTGTTTTGTTTCATTAAAATTTGATATTTTTTCAGATTAGTGACATGCCAATTAGTTTGCCTGAACCTGTTTATCAAGCCGATGAATGGGCAAAGCGTGGAAGCAACGTTTGGAAAGCTTTCGAGTACGCGAGGGTTTTGTTAAAATAAAAGAAGATAAACAAATTTTCAGATCAAATTATGATTTTCCAATGATGACAAATACGAGACCACCACAAGTTGATTTTGAAAAAATGACAGCCAATTTGGCATTTTGGAAAACGAGCTTGAACGATAAAAGAATTAATGCTTAAATAATTGTTTAATTGTTGTGTTTAACGTCCTTTTGTTTTTTGAACTCCAGAAATTTGGATAAAAATCTTTAATAATTAATTGGTCACGTTCTTTTTATGTTTTAAATTTTGAAAACGCATTAAATGTAATTATTTATTAATAATTTAAAAATAATTTAAAACACTCGTGGTGATCGAGGAAATTTATAAAAACAAACATTTTTTTAATTTAAAGAGATGCATAAAACATAAAAAATATTTCCCAACTTATTTGACGTATCTGCAAAAAATGAATTTATTGAAAAAAAAGAAGAAATTTGAAAAAAAAAAATAAACTTGGCAGCCCAATCAATTCGACCCGCATTTGTCATTTTATTTGAATTCGAATTATTCATCTGATTTGTTGTGATTGTTTGATGTTGATTTCGAGATGCTCCGAAATTTGGGACATATCCTGAATTAATAAACAAACAAATCATTCAATATTTTTTTAAGAATTAATTCATTTAAATTTAACTGGAAATTTAAAAGAAGAAAGAAAAGTTTGAAAAAAGAAAGAAAGAAAAAGAAAGGAAGAAAGGAAGGAAAGAAGGAAGAAGTGACGAACCGTACGCATATTCGAACCTTGTTTGAACAGCATTTCTTCCTTCTTTTTTTGCACTAAAAGATGTCACTTTTGTTGATCCAAGACCATTATTTGTCATTATTTGATTCTGATTTGATGTTGATGAAATATCTTTTGTTAATTGTCCTGAATATTTCTTGATTTTTTTTCATTTCATTTTTTCTTTCATTTTTTACCTGGAACATATTTGGATTTTGAAAGATAAATATCTTTTGCTGATGGTTTTGTTTCATTTGTTTTTGGTGCATTTGATTTATTATCATTTCTAAATTTAAAAATTTTTTCTTTTTTTTTAAATTTATATTTAAAAAAAAAACTTTTCAAAAATATTTGTTTTATTGAGAGGAAGATTTCGATTTGTATGTCTTTCAATAATTTTTGAAACTTGTTGAGATGGTGAAACATTTTCTTCGCCAACAAATTCTTTCTGCAAAACAAAATTGAAAATCAAAAAATAAAAGAACAAAAATTTGAATGACTTTTGATCCTTTTGCTGTGAACGCTTTTGTATCACTTTTTGTTGATCCAGCGCTTGTTTTTCGATGACTTCCTGGTGCTGGTTGACTAACAACTGGAGCTCCAAGTTTTTCAGATACTTGGAAATATTTATATCTTAATGATTGATTGGCATTTGGTCGTTTTTCTGGATTCCATATCATCATATCCATCATTAATTTCATTCCTTCTTTACTTATCGTATTGACAACCTGAAAATATTCCAATTTTTCCTTTTTCTTTCTTTTTTTTGTTCAAAATTTCCACTTGTTCCATTGGTGTTGCAGCAACTTGTTGAAATCGAAAATTCATTGCCGATGCTAGCTGATATCCTTCAGGCCATTCGTCTTTTGTCGGTGTTCCAAGAATCGAAATAATTTTGAATAATTGATCCATTTCTGATGTTCCAGGAAATAATGGTCGTAACATGTAAAGCTCAGCCATAATACAACCAAGAGCCCAAATATCAATTGGTGAGTTGTAGGATGTGGAGCGGAGAAGAATTTCCGGTGCTCGATACCTAAAAAACCAACTTTTTTCGGTGTTTTTTTTCAGCTTTTAAAAATTTGTTTTTCTTAAAACCATTTTTTAATAAAAAAAAAAGAAAAGGAAAAAACCATCTTGTTGAGACATAATCAGTATAAGGCGGTTTTGATCGAATCTCTCGCGCCAAACCAAAATCAGCAATTTTCACAAGTTCCGTTCCATTGCACATAATATTTTCAGGTTTCATATCGCGATGAAAAAAACCATTTTTGTGCATAAATGAAAGACCCTGAAGTACTTGATAAATTATATTTCGAATAACACTTTCCGGAAAATATCGATCTCTGAAACAAAAAAAGAAGAAAAAAATCCAAAAATGATAATCAAAACGAACCTGTCTTTCATTAATTCATATAAATTTTCTTGCATAAATTCAAAAATAAAATAAAGAATGTCATTTTCACGAATAACTTCTCTCAATTTGATTATATTTGGATGATTGAGTTTTTTTAATGATTTCACTTCTCGAAGACTCATCGCTTCTTCCCAACTATAAAATTTTTTTTTCATTCTGAAATTTCAAAAATCAAAAAAAAAAGAAAGAAAACGACAAAATCACCTTTTAATTGCGACTTTATCATTTGTATCGATTTTTTTGGCGAGCATAACTTCACCAAATGTCCCATCCCCAACACGTTTTGTCATTAAATATCTAAATTTAAATTCGCGCCAAAATTGAAATTTTCAGAACGAAAACAAATATTCACCTATCTGCCAATTTAACAGCCGCTGACATTTTTTGTTACAAAAAAAAACCCGTTTAAAAAGCAATTTTTTTTGATTATTTTTCTATCTAAAAATTGTTCAAAAATTATCTGAAATTTGAGATGAAAATATAAAATGTTTAAAGTGAAACATTGAAAAATGAGAATTCAATTGAACACTTGTTCAGCAGATTTAAAAAAGAAAATAACCAAATAATGTTGGTTGGTTTAGAATGGCATGGCATGGATGGCGTTGATGCATATTGAGGGAGAGAAAGGTGAATTGAACAACTCTGGTGACTATGGTAACAAGCGCACATTTTAAGATGAGAAAAAAGAAAAAAGAATATTCAATATTTTAAATGTGAAAAAAGCTGCAAATAAAAATTGGAAAAAAAACGTTGAAAAAAGAGCAAATTTCAAATTTTAACACAAATTTCGTCGATTTTTCAACTCAAAAAAAATCCAAACGTGACATTTTTTTTTTAATTTGAATTTTTGAAAAAATAATTTGAATTAAAAAAATCATTTCTAGATCATTTCGAACAAAAAATCAATCAATTGATTACGATGACGTCGTTGCAATTGGTACAGGTTGATATTTTTGGTTTTTTTTTCAAAAATTATTCTAAAAAATTGTTTTAAGCCAAAAAGTACAGATGATACTTGCAATAAAGAAGAAACGACATTTGTAAAAAGATTTTATGGGCAAGCGGTATTTTTTTGAAAAAAAAAAATTTTTTTTTTTGAGTGGGTTTTATTCAGGAACACAAAAATGTTGGAATAATATCTTCATTGCTGAAAAGAAAAGGTCGAAAAATTGGATTGTCGGAAGAATGCAAAGCTCCGTGTCGAAAATTGGAAGCATATAAAGTAAAAAAAAAAGAAAAAAGGAAAAAAATTAATTTTATTTTGTTCAGTGTTCAATGGATCGGCTTCATCAAGCATTGATGTATATTTTAGTTGAAAATCCAACATTGTCCAGTCAAGTTTTTCCTTAAGATTAAAAAAAAAGTGTTTTTTTTTCTGTAATTTTTGCAGTTAGGAACAAATGAGACAACAAAAAAACCGGAAATTGATCGATCATATGCGAATGCGGCGGAATTTATCAAAACCTTTGATAAAATTCAGCGACAAGGTCGAAAAGGTGACTATGAAAGTCTCGATACAACCATTTCTTCATTACAAAAAATCCATGTTGAATATGAAAGATACGTCAAAAAGCAATTAAATATATTAAAACCAATGATTAAATTTATTGGTGATGATTATTGGGAATATTGTCGATTACGAAAAGGTTTTTTCAAAAAAAAAAAACAATTTTTTTGAATTTTTTTGTTTGAATTTTTAGTTTATTGGGAAGCTCTTGAATTATTTGATAATGCGTTGACAGCACAAAATAAAGAAAGAACAGAAGAAGCTGAAAAAGCAACACAAAGCGCTCAATTAGTTCGAAATGAAGCCAAACAAAAAATGATGGATTTTGTTCAAAAAATTGGAACAGACGACAAATTGAAACATGCTGAAAGTGTTTTAAAGTGAAAAAAAATTTCTTTTCTTTTTATCAATCAAAATTGAATTTGTTGCAGATTTTTTGAAGAAGAATTGGCTTGGCATAATCAAATTGTTGAAATTTTATCAAATGTGGAAACAAAAGAACATCAACCAACTTCAGGAATTTCAAAAGTTAAATAATATCGATTTTTTTCTTTCCCCTCCCCCCTCTCCCTCCAATAAATGTTTCTTTCGTTCAATGATAATTCCAAAGATAAAAAGATATTTTTGTTTTGCAATAAACGCAGACAAAAATACAAATTTTTGTCTGAATTTTATTTTCTCATTGAATTTTTGATTTTTTTTCTGTTAAAAAGATCAAAATGATGGGGGTAAGTTTTTAAATTATTCCGATTTATTTCTATTTTTGAATTTATTTCAGATGGGAGCTCCTGGAGAAATAGCTGATATGTTGTCAATGTGTTCGCCAGCTCAAGAACCAATAGTAATTTTTTGAAAAATAAAAAAATAAATTTTTAATTTAAAAAAAATGAGAATTTTTAACGAAAAAAAATGGTTTTTTTTGAATGTCGAAAGAGTGCTCTATTTAATGCCCAACATTGGAAAATCAATATTGATTTATTTAGTATTTCGCTATGAAAGATTATGTGGTCGTTGTGACTGGATTCGGACCTTTTGCTAGTTTTTCTGAAAATCCGTCTTCTGTTATTATTGATGAATTAGAAAAACAACGAATTCCAGGTTTTTTCTTTATTTAAAAAAAAATAATAAAAACAAATAAAATTAGGAGTTCAACTTCAACTCCAAAAACTTGATATTGCTTATGATGAAGTTAAGGAAAAAATTCCCAATCTTTGGGATAATCACAATCCGGATGTAACTTAAAAAAACATTAAAATTTTTATTATTTTTTTTAATTTTTAAATTTTTTAGCTCGTAATTCACATTGGAGCGCATGATGTGCAAAATATAATTAAATTTGAACAGCAAGCATTTCCTGATGGATATTGTAAAGCTGATGTAAAAGGTTCTTATTAAAAACTAAAAAACATGTTTTTTTGAAAGTAAAAATTTTAGGTTGTGAACCAGGAGAAGAACAAACCGGTTGTGATTTAAAAACAGTTTTAATCTCAAAAATTGATTGCGATGATTTGGCTAAGAAAGTGAATGAAACCCTTGGATTTGATGGAGAAGCTTTTGGTGGTTTAAAAACTCAAAAATCCGAAGATCCTGGAAGGTTTAATGTGTTTGCTTAAAAGTTGATTAAACTTGACGGAGTTTTTTAAAGATATTTGTGCGGGTTTTCATATTTTTTATCATTGAGTAAGGATCCATCAAAAGCATTATTCATTCATGTTCCACCATTCACGTAAATTTTTACTTATTTTTTATTAAAAAAATTTTTGATTATTTTAGCGATGCTTGTACTAAGGAAACAGTCAGTGAAGCTATTCGACAAGCAATTAAGTCTATTCTTAGCATAAATTAATTCGAAAAAATTATCAAAAATTTTGAATTTTATGAAAAAATAAATGCGGTTTGTTTTTAAAATGAAAGTGTGCTCTAATGAACATAATTACAAAACATTTAAATCGAACATTTTTCCAGAAAAATACTGTTTTTTCTTTAATTTTTTTACTTTTAAAAATGTTTTTGTTCAAAAAAAAAAGCTTCGAATAAAATATATCCTTTGTATTTAACAATTAAAACATTTTTTATTTAAAGCAGAGATAACAATCTCGAAGTGCAAAGCAGATGCTTGCACTTTGACCACAATCGATTTAAAAAAGCGTCGTGTTCGTCGGCCGTTCTTCAAAAAATGTAGAAAAATACGAAATAGTGGTTAGAAGCGCCGATTCGTTTCACTTCATAATCTTGTAAAGAGTAGAGAAAAAGAAAACCTGAAAAGAGGGCACTATAGCTGTGGTAGCAGCAGTATTAACATTTTCTAGTCTCACTCTTTTGCAGCAATGAAACACAAAATTATAGATGATTGTAAAAAAAGAGGAAAAAAGAAAAATAAAGGCAGACGAAAAAAAAACGATTGCAAAAAGTGGTCACCCCCAGGCAGGCGACGAGGGAATTCTCGTCAAATTTTCCCATTTATAAAATGAAAAGAGAAGATGAAAGTGAGAGAAAAATCGGCAGAAGAAGGCAAAAAAAAAAAAACGCTACAGCAGCGCTCACCCCCAGGTATAACGAAAAACCGAGAGAGTAAATATGAAAAAGAGGTTGAGACATTTAAGTGAGGACATGGTGAAACTGCGCCTCGTCAGCCGACACACTATCGCTATAAAGTCGGGGCAACATTTTTTTCTTTGTGGTTTTGTCCACCCTGACGACACAAACACTACTGAAAGTCTCTCAGGGTAAAAGAAAAAAAGAAAACTGGGGGAGAGGGTTTTAAAAAAGAAGAGAGACGAAATAAGAGAAATACACAACAAAAAACTCACATATACGCGCATACACTTTTATCGTTCTTTTTTTTTTCGTTTGTATATATTTCAATGTGTTCTCAAAGTTTTTTTTTTCTAAAAATGTTTTTTATAAATTAAAAAACAATTTAAGAAAATTGACAATAAAAGAATTTTTTATTATTGTCAATTTGGTTCAATTCAAATCTCTTGAGATCTAATTAACTTCTAAACATTTGTTCACTTAAATTTTAGGCTGAAAGAAAAAAAAAAGAAGAAATTCTTGGAACTCGTGAAAATTTAAAAAAGTTTTAAAAAGTTGGCAACAAAAATTTATTTTTTTCCGGTTAAAAATTAGTTTTTTTTTGGAAAATAAAAAGTTTAAAATTTGGTTTTATTGAATCAAACTTTTTTTGGAAAAAAACATTTCCAAAACTTCGGAAATTTCAGTCACGATTCAGTTTAGTTCGGAAAAACTTTTTTTATTTTAAAAAGATTATTTTGGAAGTTCAAATTTTATTTTTATATGGTTTTATTTAAAATAAATATTTGAGAGTTTTTTTGTGAGCTTCATCTCACTTCTAATTAATTATTCAAAATTTATCACAATTTTATTCCAAAAGCATTAACAAGACCAAATTTTTAATTATAATTTTATTTCACTTTATTGTTTTCTTTAAACGACCATTTTATAGATCCCTGACGATCAACGGGTATCATCAGATTATAAGACAAATTGTCTTATTGTATACAACGTCGCGAGGAGAGGAGGGAAAGCTTAAAAACAAGAGAAATAATTTCAAAATATCTCTGTAATTTAAACGGAAAAAGAAAAGCAGCAAAATCAAGAGGAGGGTATGCGACGTTGTTATTATCGTCACATCCGAAATTTATGAAGTAAGTTTGAAAATAAAAAAAAGCAATTAAATTAAAATAATAATTGTGGCCACAATTTCAATTATTTTTTAATTAAACATTTGTTTTGTAGTTTTAATTGACAATAAATCTATGAGTTTTGGTTTATAAGTCCAGTTGTAACTATAAAATAAGTAATTTTTTGGTGTTAGAAAATCTTAAATAATTTAAGCTTACAATTTAGAAAATATTTAAACACACAACAAAATAAAAATCAAAATTTTTTCCAGATAATTTAGTTTTAATTATTTAATAATAATAATAATAATAATATTTTAAAAGTATTTGGTTAAATACCGATTTTCATCATCAAAAAAATAACGCCAAGTTTTTCAAAAAAAAAAGAAGAAAGAAATAGAAATGGAAATAAGCTGCTTAATGAATCCAAATTAAATTGTTTTGGGTTTTTGTTTTCTAAAAATAAAGAAAGTAAATTCTTAATGAAAAAAAAAGAATCATTCGGTGTTTTTTTTCTTTTTTTTTAAATTCGTCCCACAAGCTTAGCTTAAAATATAATAAAAGTACAAATAGGTTTTTTATATTTCCAATTAAAAATATTCAATTAAATAAAAAAAATAATTGGCCTTATTATAAATGTTCCTTGATTTAGTCTGCTCTCGTATTTCTGGTTATTTTAATTTTATTTCAACTTTCAGATCAGCCAGCAAAATTTATTGTGTGAAGAAAAGGATCGAAAAGGTAGTTTATTAAATAAAAATTTCTTATCATCCCATCTAATTTGAAACAGGAATGGCATTGACTGCTTCGTCAGGTTGCTCAAAAATGGAAAATGAACACGAAATTGTACAAAGCGATACTGATTCGAGAGGATCACAAAGCAATGACAGTGGAAATGAATTATCTGTTGGTGGAAGTAGCAGTGAAGGTTTGTCTCATTTTAAGAAAAACGTTTTCAGCTATTTTTTTAAAATCAAATATTTAAATTGTATCTTTCTTGAACAAAAAAAATCCCATTAATTTTGAAAATTGAAATCGAAAACGAGTTTAATTGGCAATTTTCTTTTTCTTCATTTTAGCAACATTCAAATTCATCGTTTGTCACACAGATTTAATGAAAAAAGTTCAATTTTCCCAATAATTGACAAATTCTGCATTTTTTAAACGAGCCAAATGAAAACAATTTTAATAAGTTTAAAAAAAAGTTTTTTGTTGACCCGAAATTATGTAAATAATTATTTGATCTACAAATTTTTTGTGGGAATTGTTAAGTTTTTGTAGTAAACTGTTGAATGAATTTAAAAAAAACCTTAAACTCCAAATTTTTTGAATTAATTTAAAAAATTAATTGAATTACAGGTGGAGATTCAATGTCAAATCATCAAAACCATAACGATAATGACGATCTTGTTGGAAATGATCAAAATCATCTTCATCATCACCATCATCATGGATCTTTTGACGGATTGAAAGGATTTGTAACACCCAGTGGAAATGATAATACAACTGATCGTCAAATTGATTTTTCATCAATGCCACAACCACCACCATCCGCTCCACCAATGCTATCATCTATATCGCCGTCAAAGTCAATGTTCAAAGCGTTGGTTGGTCCAATGGTTCCACCATTAGCTTCATCATTATTTGATACGCCCGCGTCACTTCTACAATCACCTCAAAACTTAGATGTTTTTTCTCCAAGTTTTGGGTTTTCAAATCAACGCCAACAACAAATATTTCAATGTGCGCTTTGTGGAAATTTAGCTCAGCTTGGATTATTGCAATTTATGTGTGCTCATAAGTAAGAATTTTTGTTCACTTAAAACAATTTTAAAAATTAAGATTAATTTTAAAAAAATGCAAAACTTTATTCAAAATAGTTTTAATTTGAATCAAGTAAAAAATTTAATTGAACATTTAGTTTTTCCTGAAAATCCCATAAATTTGATGAAATCAAATGAAATTTTTAGAATATGCCAAACATGTTGCCAAACAACTCCCAGCTCAAACGAAACTAAAAAAGTTTGTGGAATTTGTGGTGCTGGGCCGGCCGTCATTACAAATTTTCCACCACAAATGTTTTTGTCGCCAACAAATTCAGTTTCACCACACGGAGGAAATCAGTTTGATGGAGCATCTAATCGAGGATTATCAACACAAAGAAACTTTTCGTTTTCATTGAATGGAATTCCAGTTTCTCCGAATTTGACGTCAGCAGCTGAAAATTGTTTCTCAAAAATGCCAATTCAACCAGAAAATGAACATCTAAATGTAAATTAAATATTAAAAAAGATTGAGAAAATAACAATTTCAGCCTTACACTTTAAAAAATATTGATTCTTTGTCATCTTCATCAATGTGGACCTCACTTGCTCCTCCACCATTAGCATTAAAAAATATTTCAAATTTAAACCCGAAATTTGAAAATGTAAAATAATCTAAATTTTGTATAAAACTGTTGGTTTAGTTTCAGAAAGATGACATTCCGGTATTTTCACCATTATCGCCAACGAATACTTCGATTCTTCCACCACAACCATTGACTTCATCTCCAAAAGAAATTAATTCACCAAAAATGCCATGGGCAATTGCACCACCAAGACCATCATTGTCTTCAACATCTACAGCGACAACAGTTTTTCAAACTACACCTCATAATCAGATTTCAGTTACACCAGTAACACCACCTTTATTGGGTTCAGATATAAACGGAAGTAATAATCCATTTGGATCATCAATGTGTCAAGGATGCGATGGAAAACCGTTAGTTTTAAATAATTTTTCAACATTTTTCTATAAAATAAAAAGTATTCTATTTTGAATAAATCTATTCAGATCGTCAGCTTTCTGCCTTCAATGTCAGGAAACTCTTTGCACTCATTGCATACAAGCTCATCAACGTGTCCGAGCAACCAAATCACACCGAATTGTTGGGTTGAGAGATATATTCGCGCATCTCGTAAGTTTCATTTATATCTTTGTCAATATATATATATATATATATATATATATATATGTATATGTAAAAGCTTTAAGAAGTATCTTGGATACGGCAGGATGAATTATTTTGACGTTTCTTATAGAGTCGCACTATTATTTTTTGTGTGGTCCATTTCGAATAGGTTGTGTAGAGGGCATTATTTTAAAGGGTTTTATGTGTAAATACATAGTCTGAGAAGAATGAAAATCGTCTAGTTATATAATAAAAAGGTGTACATACATAAATTTAGATTTGTTTCATTTTGTTTTCTTTTTTTTTAAAAGACTTTAAAGACTTGTATCCAAAAAAAATGTATTTTTCCTATTTTGTTCAAAAATTAGAAGTTTAAAAGAGAAAGAGAGAGAGGGAATCGTTGAATACTTTGATATTTAATTAATTTAAAAATGCTCAGATTCAACAACAACAACAACAACAATCTCAATTTTCTTCTCCAATGCAAGACGATATTTTATGTGGAAACCGAACAAATACTGGTTCAATTGGTAGCCTTGGTGATGGTAAATAATAAAATATAATACTAGAATATAAAATGCATTTTAAGGTCATCCATCTTTTGGTGAATCAGAATCCTTGAGCGGTGATTCGTCTCCACGTTCTTCATCAGTTTGTGGTTTTCACGAATCAAAAATTGTGGCAATTTGTGAAAATTGCTCTCATCCATTATGCGCTTTTTGTGTTTCTCATCATTCAAATCAACACAATATTTATCCAGTTGGAGATATTCGTCAAGCAATAAATGAAATGTCAAATGAAAGTTGTCGTCTTGGATGGCATTGTGAAGAAACTGTCGATGCGATTTCAAAAATTATTGATTCTGTAAAATCGAATGCAATCGTGAATTTATTTATTTTTTTCAATTTTATTTTTAATTCAAAAAATGATAAAATTTCAGACAGCTGAAAACGAAATTAGAACAACGATTGATTCTCATATTAAAGCATTGGAAGAACGAAAAACCGATCTTTTGAATCGTTTGGAAACAGCAAAAAATTTGAAACTGTCGATTTTGTCGAATCAGAGTGAAAAATTAAGATCGAAAAGGCGTGATTTGACTGAAGCTGTAATTAAAGCAAAAGCTGCTCTTGAAACATTGCCAAAAGAAGATGAAGCTGATATGAAATCAATATTTCGTCAATTATCCGTTTTAATGAGATGTGTTGAAACAATGGAAACATCTGAAAATCGTTTTCAAATGTTGAATGTTTTGATGCTTTCATGTCAAGTGAATGAAGATGACAAATTGAAATTTTTACCACCACAAGATGGAACATTATTGAATAAAATTCGACAATTTGGAAATGTTGAAAGTGGACCATGTGCAAAGACAAGTACAATTATGGGTGATGCATATAAAAAGTTTGTTTTTTTTTCTTATTGAATAAAATAATTTTGAATAAAATTTGATTTCAGAGGAATTCGAGATCGTCAATCAGTCATTTATGTTCAATTACGTGATGCATGTGATGATATTCTACCATCATCTGTTGCTGCAACTCAAACCAATTGTTTGCCACTTCTTCCTCATCAAACAAAATATGAAAAAACAATTCCTGCATCAGATGTTCAAGCAGTTTTAATTGGACCAGATGGATCACCAATTGAAACAAACATCACGTAAAAATTTTGAATTTGATCAAAACAAAATATTGATTGAAATGCTTTAGACCACGTGAAAATGGAATTGTTGCGATTTCATATTTGCCATATGTTGAAGGAAACTACCAGCTAACAGTTCTTGTAAAAGGAACACCAATCAATGGTTGCCCAGCAAAAATTGATATTCGAAGAGGCAGAAATTATGAAGATATTGCATCAAATGGTCCAATATTAACATTTGGCAAAGAAGGTTCAGGTGATGGAGAATTATGTCGACCATGGGGAATTTGTGTTGATTTACGAGGCCGAGTTTTGGTGGCTGATCGAAGTAATAATCGAATTCAAATATTCGATAAAGATGGTAACTTTTTATCGAAATTCGGTACTAGTGGAAATCGACCAGGACAATTTGATCGACCAGCAGGAATTACAACTAACACGAAGGTTTAAACAAACAAATTTTTTTTTGATAAATTTTGTTGAATTTTAGAATCATATAATTGTGGCTGACAAAGACAATCATCGAATTCAAGTTTTCGATGAAAATGGTAATTTCATGCTGAAGTTTGGTGATCGTGGCCGAGCGATTGGTTATTTCAATTATCCATGGGGTGTAGCAACAAATTCTCATAATGCAATTGCTGTCTCAGACACACGAAATCATCGAGTTCAAATTTTCACAGAGCAAGGACAATTCGTAAGAAAATGTGGATTTGATTCGGCCTATTTTTTCAAAAATTTGGATTCGCCACGTGGTTTGTGCTATTTGCCAGATGGTCAATTATTAATAACGTAAAATAAAATGAAAAATTGGGAATTTTTTTTTTGAAAAATTTGTTTAAAGAGATTTTAACAATCATCGATTGGCAGTTTTATCACCAAGAAATATGTCAGAAATGAAAGTTTACGGATGTGAAGGAGATGTTGATGGAATGTTTGTTCGACCTCAAGGTGTCAAAATTGATTCAGAAGGGCATATTTTAGTTTGTGATTCAAGAAATAATCGAATCCAAGTAAGCAATAAAATTAAAATAAAAAACAAATATAAATAATTTATTAGGTTTTTGATTCAAATGATATGCGATTTATTGCATCCTTTGGATTGAATCCTCAAACAGCACAAGGATTCCAAATGCCAACTGAGTTGGCAATTCCTTACTCAGTAAAATTTTAATTTATTTTTAAATTAAAAGAATAAAATGATTGAATAATAATTTTCAGTCATTGTCCGGACCATTTGGAGCACCGGCATTTTCTTCAACTCCAACTCCATTAAATCAATCACCACGTCAATTACTAGATCGTCCAACTGATATAGCAGTTGGTCCTGATGGTCGTATATACGTCGTAGATTTTGGCAATAATTGCATCCGAGTTTTTTAATATTTTCCTTTTATTGTTCCCACCATTCTTCTTGCCCATTTCCATTCATACCCAACCCAACACCTTTTTGAAAAAGTTTGAAAAATTGTCATTTTTTAAAAATGGAAGTATGTAGTCGTACAGTACTTTTTATGCTTTTTGACTAGTCGCCCATGACGATTTTTACAAAAAAAATGTCCTTATTTTTTCCGAAATTGGGCTTAAATATGTGTTTTGTTCTTTTTTTGTCGTCTTCTTCTTCTATTTTGGTAGGTAGAGTACCTGAAAAAATGGTAGTTGTCATTTATTGGCCACTTTCCAACGAAAATTAGCATTTCATTTTTTCTCTCTTTTTTCTATTTTCAAAAAAAAGAAAAGAAAAGAAACGTCATTGTTGGGAATTATGATGTAATCCTGATTTCTCAATTTTTATATCAATTTTCATGTTTTTTTTATGACATTTTTCAATCCTCCTCCCTAATTTTCTTGTTTTATTGATTTATCGATTGATGATATGTCATCACCACTTTATGCAAGTTTTGTCTAACCATTTTATGGTATATTTTGTTTTCCTTTTATTGTTTTCCAAAAGTTTGTTAACGTGAAAAGAGCAATTTTCGTGTTAGAAAATTGCCTTTTCCTTATACAAAAATGCATGTTTTATTATAAAAAATAGAAACCACATTTGCTCCCTTTTAAATTGGATTATCCCCTCTTCCCTTTTTTTTGTACCTAATAATTTTTGATAGGTTCTTCAGATAAGAGAACATTCCGAATTGTAGCTTTTTGTTCATTTTTTTTTTGAATGCCCAAAATCTTCTATTTTTTGTCAATCTCTCAAGTACCCAAACTCTTTATACAACCGTTCTATCCTCAAAAATTGAATCTTATACAACCTTACCTGCCTCAATCATTATTTTTCTGTTGTTTTTTTATTTTTCTTTTTCTTTTTTTTTCTATTCAATCAACTTTGCCCGGTAATTGTTTGATCATTAAAATGCCTATTTTTCCCGGCAAAACAAAAATGGATGCCCAGCCCAAATGATTGAGAAACAATTAAAAAATATTTGTTCAAATATCCCGGTTGAAATCTTATTGTTATAAATATCCCCCCCCCCACCCTCTCCTTTTTTTTCTATCCACCTTTTCCTTTTTTTTTTTTGTTAATTGTGGGATTGTTTTATATAATTAAGTTGTATTGCATGCTTTTAATTGCAAATTTATAAATAAACGTTTTCAAACGAACAAATTTTTTATTCAAAATAAATAATTGATCGAACTAGAAATATCTTTAAATTATTTATTCAGGAAATAATTAACGAAATATTTTTAAAAATGTTGGAAAAAAACCTTTTTAAATGTATTTTTGTTGTTGTTGTTGATTAGGAAACCGTAACTTTTCGTGACTTAAAAATCTCATCTTTTAACAATAAATGTAAAGACAACATTTTTATCTTCATTTTTTTTCTTTTTTGTAAATAATGCAATTTTGAGTTTATATTTATTCAATAAGCTTTGTTTAAACAAATGTTAAATGTCGTAACAGTGGAGTATCGTTTTCAACCAAATTTCAATTTAATTGGTTTTTTTTTTGTTTCAAGAAAGATAAATTAAAAGAATTTTCTTTACAAAAAAAAAGTTTATTTTACATAATATTTTGTTCTGATAATTATAATTTTATATTTGCTTTTCTCTCTTTTCATTTTCCATTTCTTCTGAGCGGGAGACAATGTAAACTCAATGTGTGTATATGTGCTCAATTTTCGAAAAATGAGCACCAAGCAGCCAACACACTCGAAAATCGTGACTGACTAGCTATTCTTATTTTTGTTCCACATTTTCCAAATTATCATCTTTTTTGTTATCTTTTTTTTCTCAAAAAATTCTCCCCAGTCAAATCATTTTTGAAGGGGGAGAGGGGGAAGGAGAACAAAAAAGAATAAAATGATCGGCAAAAATTTGATGCAAAACAATAAATTTAAAAAAAAAAAAAATAAATATGTGAGAAAGAAAAGGAAAAAATGGAAATATCTTTTTCTTTCTTTTTCTTTTTTCTTTTCCTATTTCAATATTAATCATTTCGTTTTCTTCTTTTTTTTTCTTCATTTTGCCCTATTTAAATTGACCTTGTTTTTAATTTAAAACTGATAATAAATGATAAATTTAATTGTCCTAAATACCATCTCGTTCTTCTTCTTCTCCTTCTTTCTTCTTTTTTCTTCATTTCAAATTAGTAAATCAGTGATAGAACAAAATGATTGTTTATTGTTTTGTTAAAACAACCATCATCAAGCCCAAGGACATTTACACCTATCTTCTCATTCAGGTCATTGCCACGTGTTCTTCAATATAATACACACACAGTGGTTGATGAAAGCGACGAAATTGGATCTAAAAGATTCTTATCTTCTTTTTTTTTCGTCAAGGAATGTCCGATCCTAAATGATACAATCTACCGTATATGACCTTTTTCGTCTTTGCCCAAGTTATCTTTCTCTATCAAGATATCGACAAAATGGGCGGTTCATTTTTATTTCCATTTCCATTCTTATTCCAATTTCCTCTATCTTATTTGTATTATCATTTAGATTATTAAATTTGTTTCTATCATTTCTGTTAAACAAAATGAACATTATTTTCATTTTTATTATGGTAAGTCTTTTCCATTTTCTGGCTGATCTTTGGTGATTCAGCTGTATGATCTTAGTTTAATAGACTCATAAAGCTAGGTTACCAAAGCTTGGCTGAAAGTTGGTCACATTTAAAACTTTATTTATAATATTTAAAAAAAAAGAAAGAAAATTAAATATGATTAAGACCTTGGTTTAAATCATCGATAATATCCTTTACATTTTCGATTCCAACACTGAAAAAAAATCAAAATAAACCCCCTTCCTCTCTCTCTTTATTTTTAATAACCTGAATCTTAATAATCCAGGCGGTACACCTGGTCCATCAGAATCGCGAAGTAATTGTTTACCATGAGACATCGATAATGGATGCTCAATTAAGCATTCTGTGCCTCCAAGTGACACAGCGTGAATAATAAGACGCAAATTCTGAAACGAATTCAACCAATTCTAGAATTGTTTCTTCTTCTTTTTTTTAAATTAATTACTTCAATCAATAAAATTGCTTTTTCAGCTGTTCCAACATCAAAAGCAATCATTCCACTAAATTGTTTCATTGTTTCTTTTGCATATTTATGCTGAGGATGCGACTCAAGTCCTGGATAAAAAACACTTTTGACTTTTGGATGATTTTCTAGAAATTTTGCAATTTCAAGAGCATTTTGAGAAATTTGATTGATTCGAAGTGGTAACGTTTTTAAACCACGCGTCAAAAGAGCAGCATCATATGGGCTCTAAATTGGTTAACAATCAATTCCTTTCTTTTTTTTTGTTTGTTGTAAACTAATGAGCTTCCAGTTGTTAATTGTTGTAACTTTAATTTTTTCCAATCATTGAAATTTTTTGTTGTAACACATCCAGCAATTACATCCGTATGTCCACCAATATATTTTGAGCTTCAATTCAAATTCTTTCAAACTACACACACTTCTTTTTTTGTTGTCAAAATGATACCAGCTATGAAGTGAAATATCAGCACCAATTTTCAATGGTTGAATATTATATGGAGATGAAAACGTTGCATCAACAACACTTCGAATCTGAATTTCAAACAAAAACGTTTTTTTTTTGTTTTCTAATTTTATTGATTTTCTTCTACTCCGTGTTTTTTTGCAACTTCAATTGTTCCTAAAATATTTGGAATTGCCATAACAGGATTCGCAATTGTTTCAAAATAAATTAACTAAAAAAATTAAAAATTAAAAGGGGAAAAGGGAAGGGGCGGGAGAAATAAAATAAAATAAAAAATGAATAAATTACTTTTGTATTTGGTCGAATTGCATTTTCAACACTTTTTGCAAAATCAATTTCTTTTTCAACATCAATAAATGTAACTTCAACACCAAATCTTTTCAGAGTTTCATTTATAAATGAAGAAGTTCCACTATAAATTGGATACATCGAAATCTGAATTTTTGTTTCAAATTTGATTTTTTAAAACAAAAAACAATCTACCAAATGTGTTCCAGTTGCTAGAAATTCGAGGAAAACTGCTGAAATTGCAGCTAAGCCAGAACAATAAAGAAGAGTTCCAGCACCACCTTCAATTTCATTAAGGATGACTTCAACATTTTCTGTTGTCGGGTTTCCACATCTTCGATAAACATAATTTGAACCCTTGAATTTACATTTTTCCAATTTATTTGAATTCTCAAATTAAAACTGACATGATTTTCTAAAGAAAATTGTTGAACACTTTTAAATCGATATGTGCTTGATTGATAAATTGGAGTAACAACTGGATCCACATTGGTTAATGGTTTTGCATGAGAAGCGCATAATTTGGTGTCAATGTGAAGATTATCAAAACTAAAATTTTCATTTTTTTATTTCAATTTCAATTTTTATACTTTTCTCCAAAAGTTTCTCGAGCTTCATTTTTACCAACTGGCCAATCGAAATTATCACTAAACATTTTTCATTTGAATTTAAAAGAAAAAAGAAAAAAAAAACCTCATAATTTGAAATCAAAAATTAGGAACGACGTATTCGATTAATAATAATAAAAACGATTAAATGCCTTTTATGGTAATTTTTTATGATTGGTTGGTTATCAGAAAAAATATGATGTTTTCTTATCATTTTATTACAAATTCTATGATAAAAAATTTAAACCAAATTTGAGAAAAACGAGGGTCACCGAAATTGTTTTTTTTTAATTGGAACTAATTTTTTAAAAATTTTAAAAGAAAGAAAACACTAAATTTGAAAAAAAAAAGCAGAACTGAGATAAACAGAATTAATTTAAAAAAAAAAAGCCAAAAAAAAATTGAAAATTCTACCGATAAAAATAAACATTTATAATTCTTCTGAGCTACTTTTTAGAATTTTTTCCAAATCTTTTTTATTTTTCCATAAAAGTTGAATTTCCTCATCATATTCCTTCCATTCAGGTATGATTCGTTTTGCGGAATCCAATTTTGGCTCTTTTGTCAACGGATTATTACACTTCAATTAAAAATCAAATTTGATTAAAAATAAAAAATGAAAACTTTTTACCAAATCAATTGTTTTCGCATTCTTTTTACTTTCATCACTACACCAAGTTTCACACCATAACCAATCTTGAGGTAAACTTTTAATTGGAACTTGATCAATCATACTATTTGGTAAATCTTGATCTAAATTTGATAAACTATTCGGATCTTTTGATAACATATAATATTGTCCTCGAAGAATATCACCTGCTGATATTTCACGAAATTTCTGTTTTAAAAATTAAATTATTTTAATGTTTTTTTTTTTTTAAACCTTCAAATCAATGACATACAAGGCACTTATATGATATTTTCTTGTACCAAGAACTTTTTTCCAATACCCTCGTTTCCAAAATCGAAATCCTTCCATTTCTTTTCTATTATCACAAAATGGAACATAACTGCAAAAATTTCAGATTTTCTTTTTTTTCAAATTTCAAATTTAACCCATAAACAGCATGATCAAGTGGAAAATCCATAAATTGTTGCATATCAACTCTTACAACTTGATCTGCATCAACAAATATTATTTTGTTTAATTTCAAAGGAAAAATCACATCTAGAAATAAAATCTAAAGGAAATTGATATTAAAATTGATATTAAAATTTTATTAAAATTTACTTTGTAACCCCACATAATTCTTTGTTTCTCTTGTTCTTGATTCAACCATTTCGGCCATTTATATTCGACTAATTCATATTCGAAACCATATTTTTCCGATAATTTCACTATTTTGTTTTTAAAATCTGGTGACAAATAATTCTTCAGCAACCAAAATTTTACTTTGCTTTTTTCAGTTTTTTTCATTACTGAAACCATCATGATTCTCAAAAATCTTTCATATAAATGGCCAGATGCCAGTGAAAATATATTTATTACTTTGTCTTCATCGGAAGAATTAAAATAACTGAAAAAATAACCATTATTTGGGATTTCATTATTTGGAATTTCATTATTTGAGATAAAACCAACTTTTGGACTTTAGAAACCACATTTTTCATTGATTTCAATAAATTTGTTTCCGGTTCTTTCAACTTTTTTTCAACAACAATATCAGTCCATTTACCAGAAAATGAATCTGAAATAAATTTAAATCATAAAAAATCAATAATTTCTAAACAAACCAATAATAATTTGAATGTTTTGTTGAATTTTATTTTCATTCGAATCATAAAATGTAATAAATTCATTTTGCTTTTCATTATTTCTAATTTCTAGTGTCCAAATACCTGGTTTTGCCTGAAAACAAAAAACATTTTTTAAACAAAAAAAAAAACTTATTTTGTTTAACTTTTAGCTGAAAATATCCTAAATTGTGCATTACAATTGTATCAATAATTTGAATTTCATTTTTATTTGTATAAATTGGTTCAATTTGTAATTCAATGCCACTTGCAGGTTGATTATTTGTATATTTACAACTTCCTTCTAATAAAATATGTTCAAGACTATAAACTGCGTTTATTTCTTCTTCATTAATTGATCCGATCAAAATATTATCCAAATCATATTTGGTTTCTTTGATTTCAACCATCCATGCTTCATTTGTATGAATTGACATTGTCATTAATTGATTTTTTGGTAATTCATTAAAAATTGCCGCATTCTTTTTAAGTTTTCCATTTTTATTGAATTCTAATTGACTTTTCATTAAAAATTGATAAAATCGATTGATTGGCATTTTTTCTAATTTTTCAGTTGGGTTAAAAATTATCTCAAAATTTTATTTTTTGATTTAAAAAAATGAAGAAACTTACCAAAATTTCCGAATTAATTAAATCGCTAATTATTTTTACAATTGATGATAACAGCTGTGCATTTCTAGTTGTTGGGTTTAAAATCCAAGTCAAATAAACCGCCGGTTTATCGATTTGTTTTTTTTCAATTTTGATAAAGCTGAATTAAATAATTTTATAAAATTTATAAAATTAATTACTTTGATAAAAGCTTTTTTGAAATGTCTGAATGTCTAAATTGTTTTTTTGCATTTGCTGCGTATAAAATGAAGTTTAAAGCAACTTCTGTCTCAATTTTATTTTCTTTAATTTCCGCCAATAGTTTCTGAAAATTAACGAAAAAAAACTTTGAAATTTTTTTAAAATTTACGTCAACTCCTCTTTCAGCCCATAATTTATTCAAAAAATTGAAATCGTCTTGTTTGAAATTACAATTTTCAATTGATCTTATAAATAATCCATTTGATACAACGACCATTTCACCTTAATTTTTATGTAAAAAAAAGTTTTTTTTTAATTTTTCAAACTTTTTGAAAGTTGAAGAGGTTTTAATAATTTATTGACAGTAGAAAACATCAAATCACAATTATCAATTGTTGTTAAATTTGTTTCAAATTTTGTATTTTTCAAAATCTTTAAAAAATTAATATTTTCATTAGAAACAAAAATTGAACCTACTTTTATAATCTCATAACTTTTTTGAATTTTAATCCACCGGCAGAAAACTTCTTGATTTTTTGAACTTGAAATTAACACAACCTGAACCCAAAATTGAATAATTTAAAAAAATGATAAAAAACTAACAGATTCATTTCTTTTTTTTTCGACAGCTTTAATACCTTCAAGGGCCAACTGTTTTCCTTTTTCAGTATCGAAATCTCCAATAATCCAAGTGTTGACAGCCTGAAAATTAACGTTTTTTTTTTCAAATAATTTATTCTTTAATTTTCACTAGATTTTTTTCATTGATTTCTGAATTTCCTCGATATTTGATGAAATTTTTAAATTCTTTTTCGTTGTAAACATCAGGATCAATAAATTTGTTTTCGTCAAATCCATCAATAATACTGTAAAGGAAAGAAGAAAAATAATCAAAAATAATTATATTTTATCACCATTTATTTGCTCTTTTAACCACTTTTGCGTTTGTTTTTCTAGAAATCCAAAAATCAGCAATGTTCACATCAGAATCGATAAAATCTAAATTATAATTTATTTTTTCAAATTAGAAACAATTTTTTAAACCGTAAAATAATGCTTTTTTCAAAATTGTTGTTTGTTTTTGAATTTGAATTTCTAATTCTGTTATAATTTTTGATGTCGTCTATAAATTGATTTGATTTAATAAATTGATAAAATCAAATTTACATGATGAATCGGATATCCATTTAATAATATTGACGAATTAGATAATCCTGTTGACTCAAGAAAATTATTTCCATTCTTAAAAAAAATGTGGATTGAACGATTTGTGTGTTATCTTACTTTTATCATTTCAATTAGATTTTTTTTGGAAAAATTTCGAGTTTTCGAAAATATTTTTAATTGAATATCATTTTCGTTTAGCTTTGAAATATCGGAACACACATAAACGATTCCAATTCTAAAACTTGTCAATTATTCAAATATTTTTGAAATTACGAGCGAAAATTACCGAATATTATTTCCTTTTTTTTGATATTCAATCAACTCGTTCAAATATGAATTTGATTCAAAAGGATTCACAAATATTATTACAGTAAATATATTTCTAGCCATGATAGCTTAAAAAAATTGTTTTAATTAATTTATTTATTTTAACTACCTGTAGGATACCCATGTAATATTAATTTTAATTCTTTTATACCAAATTTTGATTCCAAGTCATTTAAATACTAAAAATGAAATTATTTACTTAATAAAAAATAAATTAACCATGGGATTTGCTTTTCTATAATCGAAAACAATATTTAAATCTGGAGAAAAATCGATTGTCGACAACAGTTTAACAATATTTGACTTGAATCCAAGACTTCTGATATTATCAGCCAGATATTTTTCATGTTTTAAAATTTCCAATAAATTAAAAACATCGATATGGTCTTCTTCATTTGATGATGAAATAATTCTTCCATTTATTGATAAAAAATTTTTACCAGAATCAATATCTATTTTTAAAATTTAAAAAAAAACCAATTTAAAAAAATTACCAAGTGTTCCCAGCACCGCCTGAATATTTTTCAAAAAAGAAGCAAATCTGTATTGTTTTTCAATTTTTACCTGAGATAGTTTTCTGGGAAAAAATACGGTGAATTTTAAGTGAAATGGACTGTGAAATTACCTTGCTACGTTTGGAAAATGCTGACTTAAACTTTTAATATAATTTAAAGTTTCTGGTCCATTTGTTTTATGAAATTGAATTATTTTTTGGGACGTCTTAAATATTTTTTTGTATATTAAATTCAAAAATTGTTTTTAAAAACTTGAAGACTTAAAAATTCAATTTCAGAAGAATTTAAAAAATATTCTTTGGGATTTTTGTCTACGGGTTTTAACATTTCATTCCTTTCTGTATTTGATGTTTCATACGCCTAAAATATTATTTTTTATTAATTTTTAAAAAAATTACTTTTTTTTACTTTGTATTCCGTGTTTTTAATTGCTAACTCAACGCCATATCCTGAAATACTAATTGGAGATAAATTTCGATTCTAAAAAATTAAAAATGTTGAAAAATTCCTTCTTTTTTGTTAAATTTTACATTATTGAAATGCCTAAAAACAAGGCGAATTTGTTTTTTTTTATTTGAATTTAATAATGATTGAATTTCAGAAAATGCATTTTTTAATATTTCAGTTCCTAATTGGCCATAAATTATTACAGTTGATGCATTTTTTGAAACTTCGTATGGAAATTGATGATCAAACGGGTACAACCTGAACATATTAAAACATTTTTCATTTTATATTTTTTGTTAAATTGAAAAACTGAACTTTTCTTCAAAATCAGAATTTTCATAATTAAATTTTATATTTTTTGTTAGACATTTTGCTTTTCCATGTTGAACAAAAAACGCTTTACAGTTAATTTCATATTTCTGCCCGAGCTGATAATGTGTTTGAATTAAAGGTGAAAATTTGCGAATACTCAATGATGCTTCGAATAATTTCCATTCTGATTTATCGATTAAATTTTTAACATGAAATAATCCAATTTGATATATTTTCTCATCCGTCACTGAAATGTTTTAATGTTTTTTTCCTAAAGACAAACTTTAATAACGTTTATTCAAATCTTCATTGTTAATCAAATCAAAAAACTTCCAAAAATTTTCATTTGAAGTTTGACTTAGATATTCGCTGAAATTTTTAATTTTTTTAAAATTTGATAAAAATTTAATTAAAAACCTCATTTCTGCAATAATTGATGTTTGTTTCCAACTTGAATTTATTTCGGTTTTCACAAGATTTCCTTTAATTTGTAAGATTTCTAGTAAAATGAATAAAAATATCCATTGTATCAATTTTTCCCGAAACTTCATTTTTCTTGAATATTATTTTATTAATTTAAAATGTTTCGTCATTTTTTCTAGACCGTAATCACCACGTGTCGTTTTTATAACATGGACGCATTTTTCAGAACTTTAAGATGCGTCTTACCACGATTTTCTTAGCTACATTTTTTAATTTCTGAAACGAAATCAACTTTTTATTTAAAAAATTCAAATTATACATATTCCGAAAAAAACAATGAAAAGTTTATTTTCAAAGCAAATTAAATTAAAGTCAAATTAAATTTTTTTATGGAAATAATTTCAAATATTTTTGGGATTTCGATTTTATCACGAAAATGTATTTTTATCAAAAATCAATAAAGTCTGGCTGATAAAATGCCTTCTTAACATACCTGCAAAAATCTGAAAATTAAAAATGATTTCTAATTTAGCTGAAAGCTGCAAATTATTTGTTGACAATAGTTTAAATAAAAAGTTAAAAGTTAAGATTTAAAAAAAAATGATGATGCCAGAATATCTCGATTTGATCTTTCATGTAGATTTTTCAAAAATTGTTTTGATCATTAAAAAATAAACAAAATTTAATATTTAAATAAACTGAAAAACATGTTTCCTATTTTTTAATTACGTTTTTTTTAATTTTAACAAAAAAAACGTTTTTAATAACTTTTTTATTGTATTTAATCATTATAATTTATCAAATAAAAATGGGATGATTTTTTTGAAATTTATCTTTTTAGAATTAAATTCACTTTGAAAAGTTCCTTTTTCTTTTTCTTTTGTTTAAATTTCATCATTTTAGATCAAAATATAAAAATACAAAAATGATTACGTGACTTTTTCCATCTAAAAATTATATATAAATGATATGATAATTGAATTGATATTTTATCATATTAATTGATTCGGATGAAAGTTTTTTCTTCCTATTTTTCTTTTTCTTTATTTTTCTCTTTTTTTTTCTGTATTTTATCCACTTTTTATTTCAAACATGTTTCATTCCATTTTATCATTCATTTTTTATTTGTATTCTTATCAACTTCCAATCATTGATAATTATTCAAACTTCCTTATAATTCTTTGAATTTTATTCTTCATTCTTTTTTTTTCTAGGAAATCCTCTCTAAATTTAATATTTTTAACAAAATGGTTGCCGATAGAAAAATTAACTTTGCTGCGGGTCCTGCAAAAATTCCCGATGAAGTTTTATTTCAAATTCAGCAGGAGCAATTAAATTATAAAAATCTTGGATTAAGTGTTCTCGGTAAGAAAAATGCAAATATTTTAATATTTTTAAAAATAAATAAAATTTTAGAAATGTCGCACAGATCAAAAGAATTTGGAGCTCTTTTAAATGAAACAATTCAATTATTAAAAGAAATAATGTTTTTTTTTAAATTTATTTATTAAAAATTTAGAAAAATATATATTTTAGGAACATTCCAGATAATTACGAAGTCATTTTTATGCAAGGAGGTGGAACTGGTCAATTCGCCGCTATTCCATTAAATTTAAAGGTGACTTGAAAATCGTTTTTTTCTTCGTTTTTCCATGAAAAAAATTAAACGAAAAATCGACTTTTTTTTGGTGGTGGGAAATGTTCTTATCTTTCTTTTCTTATTTTTCTTATCTTTTTATCATTTCCATTTTTTATAGGGAAATAAGGAACATGCTGATTATATTGTAACTGGCGCTTGGTCTGCTAAGGCGGCTGATGAAGCCTCAAAGTTTATCAATGTCAAAAAAGTTGGTTTTTTTTAATCAAAATTTTGGAAAAAGAAAAGAAAAAATGAAAATTGAACAAGAATAAATTGAAATTTCAGTTTGAGAAATTATTTGTCTTTTTTTGCAGGTTTTCAATCCATCAAAACCATATGTAACCGTTCCAAATCAAGAAAAATGGGTGCACGATAGAAACGCCGCTTATCTTTATTATTGTGCCAACGAAACGGTTCACGGAATTGAATTTACACCAAAAGCTCCAGAAGGACATAATGTTCCATTAATTGCTGATATTTCATCAAATTTTCTAGCGAGACCATTCGATTTCACAGATGTTTGTCAGCTTCATTTAATCAAATTATCATTGATAATAATTGGAATTTCAGCACGGAGTTGTATTTGGTGGAACCCAAAAAAATTTAGGCGCAGCTGGTTTAACAATTGTAATTGTTCGTAAAGATTTGATTGGAAAAGAACTTCCAACAACTCCATCGATTTTAAGTTATAAACAAGTTTCTAGTAATAATAGTTTATACAACACTCCGCCAACAGGAGGGTAAAACAAGAATTTCTTTTTAATATTAAAATGAATTTTTTAAAGAATTTATATAACAAATCTTGTTCTTAAATGGATTGCAAACAAAGGAGGAATTCAAAAAATTTATGAAAATAATTTGGTTTGGTGAAAGAAAAAATAAAAAAATTATTGATTTTTAAATTGAAATTTTTATAGAAAAAAAGTGGATTAATTTATTCAATAATTGATGAATCAAATGGTTTTTATCACTGTGCTGTTGATAAAAAATATCGAAGTATTATGAATATTTGTTTTAGAATTGGTGGATCATCTGGAAATGATCAATTAGAAGCTTCATTTTTAGAAGGAGCAATTGAGAGAAATATGATAAATTTAAAGGGACATCGGTATTTAAATATTCCTTTTTTCTTTTCAAATTTTTAAAATTTTAAGATCTGTTGGCGGCATTCGAGCTTCTTTGTATAATGCAATTACTTATGAAGAAACTGAAATTCTTGCAAATTGGATGCGCGAATTTCAAGAAAAAAATAGGAATTAAACTGAAATGAAAACTTGAGATCCTATTTTGTATTTCATTTCCAACTTTCTTTTTTTCATTTTTTTATTTTTAAACAAATCGTGATTTTATAATTTTTGATAAAAAAATAAGAAATAATTTGTTAGTTAATTTGTTAGATGTTCAAATATTGAAAAGTTAGTAATCAAATTGCAACAAAACAAATTGTTTTTTGAAAAAAAAATTTAAGAAAACTCATGCGTTAAACATAAAAATAAATACAATTTTTTGGTGATTAAAGCCCGTAATAAAGAAAAAAGCTTTAAAATATGAAACATTGGAAGAAAAATTTTACTATTTTGGAAATTATGCATTTAAAAGAGCAAGTTTCTCATTTTTCAGACGGGTTGCAACTGCGGCCACCAAAGCAGCCCCACGACCAGATCCGTCTTCCGAAAGCATCAATTCATACTGAAAATAGGATAAATAATGAATCAATCAAAAATTATTTAAAAACAAACCTCAATATCACCAACAATTAATTCATCAATCTTTTCGTCCAATAATTTTGGATATGTTGGGTGAAATCGATAAACTGATCCATCAACTCCAACTGTTACGTGTGCTTTGTTCATTCGATTTAATAACATGGCAATTCCAGCCGCAGTTAAATAAGCAGCTCGTGTTGATACCAAACTACAAACATAAGCAACGTTTGCACAATCAGAAGTTGATATTGATTCTACACCAATATCTTCAAGAATTTGATATGTTTTTTGGAATGTTCCATCTTCATCTTCCAGTAAATCACTGTAATTTGTTCAAATTAAATTTTTATAACATTTATGTTTTTTTTCAAAAAATTACCTATCAATTTCAGATACATATTTCGTTGGAAAACAATGTGACTGAGAAATTGCTTCAAAACTACCACTGAACAGTAACCCTTGACGAGCTAAATCTTCCAGAACAACACGAGCAATTTCTCCCATGTACATTCCAGATATCATTTTTTCGAATAATTGTTGACCAGGGTTAATACTTTGACGATCGACAATATCATCCCATTTTGTTCGAACGAAATCCATTGTTCCGTCGTCACCAAAAGCTCCCCACTCTGTATTTACAATCATCTCTTCTGGTCTATGCCCATGTTCATCACAATATCCTTCCAATTTCGGAATTCGATCTAGTCTTTCCATATAACAGGCATTCGTACCTGTACCAACAATGACTCCAATCTTTAAAAAATTATAATATTTTTAAATTACAGAATCATTTTTAGAAAAAAAATTAAAACAGTGATTATTTAACTTAAATAATTACATAAATAAGTTTTTTTTTTAAATTAGTTTATTGTTTTCACAAAATCAAAATTTAATCTTTAATTATAAAATAATAATAAACAAACCTGACAAGTATTTTCTTGAAAAGCACACGCCATTAATGTTCCAACAGTATCATTTAATAATGCAACAACATCAATGTCAATATCTTTTCGTCTTTGACATGCTTCACGAAGTAACGTAACAACGTCAGCTCCTTCTACACCTGATGCTTTAAAACCTTTTGTCCAATTAATTAATTTTCCTTTTGTTAAGCCTTCTTGTTGACAAGGAAAAGAAAATGTGAACCCCAGCGGCATTGATTTAGCATCTTTTAGATCTTGTTCAACCATGAATTTAGCCATACAATCGGCAATGTGGTCAAAAAGCTGAATTTTTCCAATCACTTTTTTATTGACACGTTTTTTTAAAACTTACTGCTTCTCCTGTTCCTCGCATGATATTTTCAGGAACTCGAAAGATTTTTCCAGTCATTTCTGCTTGTATTCCATCAAGGTGGATATGTAGAACACGAAAATTCGTGCCACCAAGATCTAAAGCCAGAAAATCTCCACGCTGAAAAAGTAAATTTGTTATTTTGTTTTAGGTTTTGAATTAATATAAATCATTGATTTTTTTTTGTTACCTCGGTTCCATTCGGAACAGAATCCACAAACGTTGGAAGCATTTTTACAGCAACTTTTTGTGTTTTCGCTGAAAAAATTATAGATACATGTATTAATTTTAAATAAAATATACCCGATAAACCAGCTTCCATACTATTTTCCATTGCCTGCATAAGTCTTCTAAGTTGATGATCATTGAGAATGAGCGGTTCACATACTTCTTGAATCTGAAAAAAAAAATATTTTTCATATGCTTTTTTAATTAACTTTTCATTAAAAAAAAAAATTTTTTTTTGTTCAGTTATTTTTAAGAAAGTCGCACCAAATCACGTGGTTTAGAAATAACCAACGGTGGAGGACGTTGCTTCTTGATTTCAGCATCTGTCATTGTCCTTTGATTTTTGAGATTTGGGTAACATACGAGCGATGACATTATTCCTAGAAATGTATCTTGAACAATAATTTACAAATAAGAGAATGAAATTGTTAAAAACAGACAGAACGAGACACTATTTGGCGCCAAATTGTTTTGAAAAAAAACGATGATAAAACGATAAATACGTAGATCAGATATTTTTGAGTTTGAAAAATGGGGAAAAATATATCTTAAAGGAATATTAGAATATAAAGTATTTTTATTTTATTATATTATTCCATCTTTTCAAAACTAATTCTATTAAATAGTTCGAAAAGTTTAAAAACAAATGTTGACTTTACATTTGGCCAATTGGACGGACGATAAAGTTTTTTTAGAGAAACGCTTGTAAAACCACGTGATACGATCAACGTCATTTTTATTTTATAAAAGAGAATAAAAGTCAATTGATTCTCACAAAAATCAAAAAACTATAATAAAATAGGAGTTTTAAATGAATTTTTGTTGTTTAAAAATGAAAATGAAAGAATAGGAAATGTTCCAATGTTGTCAAATACAAAATACATATTATTCATTTTCATTTTCATTTTCTCTAAATACAATTAATTTCACCGTTTTTCTTTTAAACATATGATAAAAATGGGCGGAGCAACAGAGAAATGAACGTTTGAAGTGAATTGTTTAAAATTAAGAGAAAAATGTATATTCTGACAAAAAAAATGGAAAAAAAACGACGCATGGTTTTCTGCAAAATGAAAAAGCATTTTGACAATGTGTGATAACAAACCACGGCGATTAGACTTTTTTGCAAAAAAAAACACATTTTTAATTTAAAAAATAACGAGAAATTAAATATAAATTTGTTAAAAAAAACCTAAAACTTAACAAAACTTAAATAACGAATCTTACTGTATCAAAGGCGCATATAGGTTTTTTTCTAAAACATAACAGTTTCTAACTTATTAAAGATTTTTTTTAATCGTGTCATATTTTGGCTGAATGACTGAATGACAATACAAGTTTTTGCTTTTTCTATTTTTAAAAAGTGACATCATTTTTTTCTTGTTTTTTCGTATTGTAAAATAAAAGAAAATAAATTGTCATTTTAATGACGAAACCGTTTGCGACATAGAACACACAGAGTACAAAAATAAAGAAGAAGAAATATAATTTAAAAGAATGTTTTTCCTACACAAGATACACATTTTGAACTAGAAAACGGTCATTTTAAAAGAAAATTCAAATTTCTTTTCTTTTTATAATTTTAGAAACATTAATTTCTTGTTTGTTTATAAAAAAGATCAGAAAAAATAAAAATCAACAAAATGTTGACATTTGAGCAATGATCAAATCACTTTTTTTTCTTTCTTTATTTTTGCAAACAATTTTTCCGCTTACTCAGGTTTTTTTCTAAACTTTAAGTGAAATAAAATGAAACTAAACAAGATTTTTTTTCAGGTTTTCGATAAAATTTTGAAATTTGATATCAAAATGAATATCTAAATTGTTTGTTTATTTTCAATAAAAAATGATCGTCCCATTTTTTTTTAATTTTGATTGTTCGATGAAGCATCAAAAATTGAAAATAATTTTTTTACAAAAAATTCGAGTTTTGCAAAAAAAAAATTGTGTGCATTTAAAAATGTTTATATTCAGACAAATGGAACGAAATATTATTTGCAGATATTTAATTTTGGAAATTGAAACACATTTCCGGTGATAAAAAAAAACTAGAAAATGTTCAAAAATCGATTTCTGTTTTTTTCAAGAGTTCAATTCAAATTGTTTTTCATCAAAAAAAAACTTCCGAACTAATCTTATACGAAATTTTAGAGAAGAGGCATCATCAAACAAACAAAAGTCACATTGATTTGAACAAATATTTGAACTTGAAAAATATCTGTTTATTGACGATTTTTAAGATTAATTTCAAAAAAAGAAGAAAATCGTACAAATAATAAAAAAAATGAAAACCCATTTGAAAAAAAAAAAATTTTTTTTTAATTTTATCTGAGCTTAATTGATTCCCAATTAAAACATTTTTACTTACAATTTCAAATTGTCCCAAAGCGATTGACTCATCCAAATCAATTGTTTCCAAACTTTCCATCGTTTTTTCTTCGATTTTTGGATTTTCAAAACTTGTTTCAGTTCTAAAATTTTTTTAAACAATTTTTAAAATTTAAACAAAAAAAAACACTTTTTTTCACATTTAATTCGTTTTGCCGATGAACAACACGAAAATCGAAAAAAATTCATAATCGAATTTTATGATTTCAAAATGAAAAAGAATTTGAAATTTGAATTTGACGTTTCTTTTTAAATTTCTCAGAAAAACATAAATTTTAATGGCATAATTTCCTTACTTTTTATTTCTAACATTAAACAAAAGCTTTGTTAGAAAAATGTTTGTTCTTGAGAACTTTTTTTGATTTGTATATCAGATATTTTTGTTTATTTTTTTTTAAAGAGACAACAAGTAAAAATAGATAAAATTTAACAATTAAAACAAATAACAAACAACAAATATTTTGTAATCAACATCTGCCACAAAATAGTTTCAAAATTGGTAGAAAATAGGCAAAAGAAAAATGAGCTTTTTCAATTTCAAGTTCTTAAGGCGAAAGTTCAATTTTTTCTGCAAACGTCTAGAAAAAAAGAAAAATTTTCAAATACAAAATTAATTGAGAATAGAGAGAAAAAAAGTATTATTTAACTTCCTGATATTTTTGATGGATGTTCAAACTCTAATTTGATTTTTACATTCATTGCAGCTAGTTCGGCAGTCAAATATCTGAAAACTCTGGGAACTTGTAACAAATACACTTGATCCTCTTTTCCACAAGTTCGACAACTTTGAGAAACCGAGAAATCCAATGGTTCATCAGCACCCTAAAGTTAAAATATTCTAAAATTAAAGATTGTCTAAACAGGCGCGTCTGAAATGTTTAAATATTTTCTAATAAAAAATCGTACTCTTTTCCTTTTAATTAAATGTTCTCCTTGTCTATTCGACATCAAAACTGATAATAGAGATCCACATCGTTTACAAGCATAAGCTGTATCACGATCAGAACAATTCAATAACCGATCCTAAAAGAAATTAAAGAATTATATAAACGCGTTTGCAAATTTTAATGCATTTCTCACTTGTAATACAAATGAAGTTCCATGTGCAATGATAGCATCACGTTCCATTTCTCCAAATCTAATACCACCTCCTTTTTTTCTTCCTTTTACTGGTTGATGCGTAATTGGATCAATTGGACCAGTAGCTCTTACTTGAAATTTATCAGCAATCATGTGACGCAAACGTTGATAATACACAATTCCAAAGAAAATTTGCATCTAAAATAAACTTTCACTGTTAAACTTCTAACAATATTTATAGTTAAAATTAACCTCCATCTGTCTACCATCAACACCAGAGTAAAATGTTTCGTTTCCATAATAGTTATAACCAGCTTTTGTTAATAATTCTCCAAAATGATTAATTGCGGTGTTATCTTCACTGAAAAAAAATTGAATTAAAAACCACTGAATGCTAAATAAATAAATAAAATAATTCTGACTTGAACACAAATGGTGATGCATCATAACTTTCTCCATGCATTGCTGCTGACTTTCCTGCCATACTTTCAATCATCATACCTATAAGCGTGAAGACTTATAACAATAAAGAATGTTTAAACAAACCAATTGTCATCCGGGATGGAAATCCATGAGGATTGAAAATAATATCGGGAACCATTCCACTTTCCGAAAATGGTAATGACTCTACAGGCCAAAGGAATGAATTAATTCCTTTTTGACCATGCCTCGATGCAAACTTATCTCCAATAATAGGATTTCTTTCAATTCTCCATTGAATCAATGCATGCTAAAATGATGAAGTTAATAAAGCGGTAAACGTTTATATAAAACCTTGGCTCCTTGATCTCCATCAGAGGACTGCACAATACGTACTAATCCACAGTATGCTGGTTCTGCATAATGAAATTTATGCGGACGATAGTCTCCAGTTTCAATATTGAATGTGACATAATAGACCTCATCTGAATTTGTTTTGTAACTTTAAAATCAACACATTTTATTTTTACCTAAAAAATATCTTCTCCCAGGAATCGGTAACCCGTCATCTCCCACAGTTGGGTAATTGTCTTTGGAATTTCTGTGAAAAATTGTTTTTTTTTCGCGATCTGTAACCAGATTGATTCTGAAATTTGATTTTTTATTTAAAAACTTATGGAAAAAACGTTTACCTTTCCACCTTGATAACTGTTCCATGGGCAAAGCCTCTTTGATAAGATGCCTTGTTTATAGTCATTGCATCTTCCATGTCATAACCTAAATTGTTTTAAAAAGCTGATTTGTTGTTCATTTTTAAATAATTTTACCAGTATATGAAATAACTGCAACACACGCATTTGTCCCCAGCGGATATTCATCCATTTCATACTTATCATAAGCTTCTAGTTTTAACAAGGGTTGTTGTGGAAACTTTAACACAAGATATTATGCGAATCGATTTTTGGTTTAATACCTGTAGTTTGTACATTTTATTATCTGCTCTTGTATTCCATGCATGAACCGCCGTACCCATTGTTTGTTTACCCATTTGACATTGGTACACATTTCTAGAAAAAATAAGTACCATGATTAATTATGTAACCTCACCTTGGTGATTGATTATGATCTGGAAATGGAATCAAATTTCCAGCGAAAGAGAACAAACAAGATGGATGAAGTTCCTTTATTATCAAATTTAGTACGAGTTTTCAATATAGTAAACAAACCTGATGCATTGTAACTGATGGTTCAGCTTCTTCAGGATCAATAACGATTGACAAATAAACTTGTTCGAATGTTCCAATAAATTCTACAACGTCCATTGCCAAATTTCGAACTGGTCGAATCATTCTTCCTGGATCACTGAGAATATAAATTCCAGGATATTGGGTTTGGATATTTTTAATGTCTGTTGATCTTCGAACAAGCGCGACTTCAGATGTATACGGTATTCTAGCATCTTTCGACACTTTTGCACATCGAATATATCTTTCAATTGAAGCTGATTTTGAAATGGGTACATATCCAATAAATCGGCCATCCATTAAAACTGGGTATAACTGTAAATACTAAATATGCTTCATTATTTTTGGAAATAGATACTTCTTCGTTTTTTGGTGCAATTCTAACTGTTTGGTGAGTGTACATTCCAAGCTGAGCAAGCATTGCAGGAATATCAGAGTTATCATTGAGATGTGTAACAACTCGACACGATGCCGTTAAATGATTTAATAAACCACAAGGTGCACCATCCGGAGTATGTACAGGACAAATAAATCCCCATGCTTCTGGTCTTAACTTTCTCACGTCAGTTGTTCTCATTTCCATGAAAAACGCACCTCTGTAAAATTTATTTTAAAATTTTAAACAAAAACAAATATGACCTATGGATTGCTCTAAAATGTGATACAAATCTTAGTTGATTGATTCTTTCGGCAATCACAGAAAATCCAGATTCTTGTTGCAGTGCTAATCCTAACTTTGTCACTAAATTGCCCGTTGCTAAGAAATAGGCCATTCCACGGGTTATTTCACCACCATTGTGGTTTCCAAGTGTTTTCAAAATTAGAGCTCTAAAATTTTCTGGATTGCAAATTTCTTACTTATAATGATAAAAGTATTGCAATTAAAACTTTTGAATCGTTTTATATATAGAGTAAAATTACGTTGTGAGATGAAAATCCTTTCGACTTGATATAAACTCGAGTTTTCTTCTTAACATTCCAATAATGTTTTCCATTCTTTCACGAAGAATCAATAACATAATATGACCTGAGACTGATGCTTCCTGGGAAACTATTTCTTTTTTTTTCTTGTGTTAAAATATATTCAAACTTGAAATTGTGGATTATCCGGTGTTTCTGGAGCACATTCTCCTTTTACCAGAGCAATTAACTTTTGTGCCATATATGTTAACATATAAAACTTTTCTTCGTCATTATTTAAATGAACCAAAACACATTCTTTTATAATAAAACGTCCAGCTTCTAAATCATCTTCCCATGGAGCAATTCGATCTGATAAAGCTACACGAAATCTTGATCCAATGGCTCGTAGTGCCATTTCTTGGTGAAGGAGTTCTTCTTCTTGACATTGTGATAGCATATTCAGTATACAAGATGCAAAAAATTGATCGTTTGGACGTCCCCGATTCATTTCGGTTGCAATAACCGCATCATTCCTGTTTGTCAACGCTTTGATGATGTACATTAGTGGAACATAAAATATTTCTCGTCGAAACTGTAATGTTAATAATTACGAACGAAATTATTTTTTTCAATTCTCAAACTTGAAGAGCTAACTGCATAGTTCCAGCATCTAAATAATGTAATGTCATCATAACAGCAGTGTGATTCTCTTTTACACTTCTCATCATAACACCGAACTCTGAGAAAAGTCTACCCTAAAAAACCGAATTTAAACATTTTTAAAAGTGTGTTTCTACTTTTTCTTTGAACGATTTTCTGACGAGTGCAATAGGAAAATTTCTTCTATTTGCAATTAATAATCTGACAACTTTTTCTGATCCGTTAACAATGAAATATCCTCCTTTTTCAATTGGTTCTTCTCCAGCGGAAATTAATTGTTTTCTAGTCATATTTCTTAAGTGGCATCCAGTAGATTTCAACATAATCGGAACTTTACCAAGAATTGTTTCTACAACATCAAGTCTATGACCATTTACTTGAACCTATAATTTAATTTAATTTAAAAAATGTTATATAAGTTTTCTCATTCTTACATCAATTCCAACTTTTAAATTTCCAGCGTATGTCAACCCTCGCTGTCTACATTCAGCCGGATACAAGGGCAATTGATCGTTGCTGAGTGTTGACTGCAAATATTTATTTTTCGATTTTACCAATTATAAAAATTGCTATTTTATTTGATGAAACAAAAAATCGACCTACCGAAGTATCTAAAGTTGGTTTGAATAATTGTGCAGATGTGTATTTCATCACGACAGCGTCTCCATTTTTTAAACGAAATTTTTCTGCTGGTACTGATTGTGCGGCTAACTGACATCCCGAGTTTACGAGAAAATCAAATGATTCCACGTGATATGACGCTATATCACAATCCATTCTGTAATTTTTTTATTTTAGAAAATTTCAAATTCAAAATAGAAGTATTCAAATCTATATCAAAAATTAAATTTTCAAATTTATTTTTTTTTTCATAAGAAAATGAAGTAGTTAGTTGATTTTAAAATAAAAAAACATTTAGCATTAATTCATTTTGTAAAATATGAAATTTTAATTAATTCAAATTAATAAGAATAACTTCTTTTTCTGAAATGTATATAATACTTATTAAAGAAATTAGGTAAAAAAAAAAAGAAAGAAAGAATTTTTCATTTCTGGGCAAGCAAAAAACTTAGTCCATTTGAGTTCGGCCATTTTTTCAACCTAATTCTTCGAATTAACTAACTTTGAAAAAGCTAAATATCAACACAAATTAATAATAGATGAACTTTGGATAAAAAAATATACAATGAAGATAATTTCGCATACATTCCAGAATGAATTAAAATGATTTCAGAATAATTTAACCAATAGTAAGCTTACTCTGTAATTCAATTTATTTAAAAAAAAAATGTTTTCTGTTATAATATTTTGTTGAAAATTGAAAATAAACTTACTGTGTAAGTTACTACATATATCAAGATTTTTATTTCAAAAATTTCTACCAAAAATAAGTAGACGCAACTAAAATGTTAAAGAAAAAATGTTTTTACGAGGATAAAATGTTTCTACAAAAGTTTAAAGGCACATTTTATTTTTTGTTGGTCTCACATCGATCTGGGTCACCGTATTTTTTTAAATTATCCTTTCGGCAAGTTTTTGTTCATACCAGTTTTTTAATAGGAAAAATCTAAATATTTTAATAAATACACTTTATCAATTTTCAGCTATCAGTCAGGGGTCGTAACAGCGCTCCCATTAAACCTTTAAACCAATAATGGATATGACACCGCTCACTTCACGGAGTAGAGCGTTTATCCAACGACAATCACTGAACTTTGCTGTTAATTTGATTCAAAGAAATAAAATAAAATAATTTTTTCAGAGTAATTTATCAGAACAAATAACTTCGTTTTTCGGAGTACGAAAACGTCTTTCTGAAGTTAATTTATTGCAATGCCCAAAACGTCGAAGATCAATAGCATCTGACGGTGACAGTGCGTCATCTCCAACTTCTGTTGTCTCCACCCCAGAAAATTCACCGGTTATAAAATTTTGTAAGATTCCCTCCATTTATTTAAAAAAAAATAAAATGAAACTTTTAATTCCAGGTTTCCGCGATTTTCGCTCACCACTCCGTTCTTTAATATTTCTTGAACCAACTCAGTTCGGAACATTGGGTGATCTTCCTATCGACTGTGTGCATGATGTTTTGGAAAAAATGCCATGTTTGTACATCAAATTAACCCTTCTTTTCAATTCATGAAAATATAGGTAACCAACTTGGGTCGCTAGCTGCAACATCGAAATATTGGCTACATCATATTCAAAAGTACATAAAATCCGCAAGTTTTGAAAAACGTTGGCTCAGAAGCATTGATTCGTTTGATATTATTGATGACGGTAATTTGTATTCACCAAATGATCCGTTTTTTTCTTTAGGTTGTTTTTTTCCTTTTCACAGTTAATTTCTTTTTTGCTTTAGGAATTCTTCTGCGAAAATTGACATCGACTGAACGATTTGAAATTCGTCTCTCGTTTCTTTCTGAATTTATTTATTTAGCAAAGTGTTACACGAAGGGATGTGGTCGTTTAATTCACGGAGTAGGGAATTGTTTTTAAATTTAAAAAACATTACTTTTATCAGTTCATATGCAACAATAAAAGCATGAGAGAATCAGATTATGCTAAAATTTTAACGTCAGCCTTCACTTTGTTCCCAGAACTAAAATCTTCGCTTGATTCTATTCTTCTCATCGATGATGATAGTTATAGAAACATGGATTCAGTTGGTGCTTCAATTTCTATGCTTGCTAACGAGTTCAAGGTTATTTGTGTTGTTTTTGAAAAGTTTTCTATAAAAAAAAATTAAAGACAAGAACGGCTTTAAGAGATTTATTTCTTTCAAATAAAACTCCTGATGCCACATCAGCAACAAATCTTTATTTGTTGAGCAGTTTGGTTCTTATGTATAAATCATTTGGAACAAATGTTCAATCTAGACTTTTGTATTTACTGTACGCCCCGACAACGAAAAAATTTGACGAAGGTAAACTTTGTTGTACGTACTTATTCTTGTTTTTTTTTCAGAAATAGTGCATTGGAATTGTTTTGGTGATTTGACAATAAACACAGAGGAAGAAGCTATTACTTATTTAAAACCATTGGCAAACGCTCTTCGTGCTCTTTTGCTCAGTAGAGGTCAGAAGCCCGATTTCAACTGGTCAAAAGCAGCTGTATTTAATTTAATGGAAGAAATTACAAGTTTTAAAAATTTCTCACTACACAATTAATTTTTTTTTGAAGCTTTTCCAAGTCCATGGTCAATGAACACGTTTGTTTCGTTGTTGTTAATTCAGCCGCAGTTAATTCCCATTGCAATTACAACTCGAATGACACGATCGCATGAAGAAGAAGCCGGTGACATGATATCGACAATGAAATTAGTACAAAAATTAAATATATTTTTAAATAAAACAATTTTACAGCTTCTTTTTCAATGGAACAAAAATATCGAAGACTATTTAAGACCAGCTTTTGATTCTATCAGATCATCTTTACCACTCACCGATCGTAAAAAGTTAAAGGAACATATTATGTTTTGTTTCACGAAAAACATAAATGAATTGAGAAATCGCTTTGGTAAAGAAAATTGTGTTTAAAAAATAGTTTTGTTTTCAGATTCTTACCCCAGTTTGATAGCTGAATATGAAAGTCAATTAAGCCTCCTGCCACTCATATGTAATCTTGTAGATCCTAAAAAATAACAGATGCCCCATAGATAGTATATTTCGATAAAGTTTTTATTGTGCTGTGTATTCCCTGCTTCGCCCCTCTTGTGTATGTTTGATTGATTCTAATTCCCAAATTTGTAATATTTTATCCTTATCGATAGAGGATAAAAATACGTGATAAAAATGTCCAGTAAAACCCCTCATAACATTGCCTTTTTTCTGTTGACTAATACCCTTGTCTTATTTTTTACGTGTAACATATCTTGTGAAATTTTATCCATCTTGTGAATGAAATCTGTTTATTTTAGCAGAAAATTTAACTACCAAAAAAAAAAGAGGGAAACACAACGCGAAAATAGAGATACACATACAAAGAAATGATTTAAATTATTTGATTTCTAAATTTAAAAAACTAGGGACTTTAAAAAACCGGCTAAAAATTTTGAGTGACCTTTTTATAAAACATTATACAGATGGAAAATTGTTAAATAATCTTTCTGACTGAAATTTTGAGCCTTTTTAACACATAAGCGTATTTGACAGAATTATGAACAATAAATATTGCAAACAACTAAATATCCGTAATTTGTAAGCATAGAACATGTCTTGACATAGTTTTGAATTTTTTTTCAATTATTTAATTAATTGAACAATTATCGATGAAACCTAAAAAGAAACTAAAATGAATAAAATTGTGTGAAAATATTTAAACCGTGTAAAAACTCGACTCTCTTCATGTACATCCATTTCTGTAGCTTTAAAATCATTTAATTCTTTTCTTATCATTGCCTTAAATGAAATTTTAAAAAAAAATGTTTTTTTGATATTTAAATACCTTGTCTGATGGAGTTAATCTTGTCCATGGTTTATCAGTTTTTCGATCATAAATTTCAGCTTGTGTTACTTCTACATAATCGTTAAATTGAATAATTTGTTGCTCTTTCAATTGCATTATTGTTGGTCGAAAACTTAGCTGAATTAATTGTTTAAATCAATCAAATAATTGTTCAAACCTTTCTTAATAATAATTTTCTTTTTTCTTCCATTACTTCTGCAGCAGATTTTTCATTTCCTTCCTTTTTTAATATATTTCGTTCTTCCAATTCTTCAGCTGTTGGTCGTTCGCTTAATTTTCTTGCTAATTTCATTGATGCTGTTTTCATTAATTTTTTTCGATCATCTGCTGTTTGTCCATTTATATCATCTTTACATGGTGGAGCATTTAATTTAAGAGCAATTGTATCTTTACGAAACACTTTTGATGCCAATTTATCTAAAAAAAAAAATTCAGATAATTTAATTGTTTTATTTAAAGAAAACAAACTTTGAACTTCAATTTCATCATCTGTGTCATTTGATGATGATGTTTCTGCTGTAACTTGATTTGCTGCTCTTCTTGCTGACGCTGCTGCAGCTGCTAATTTTTGTTCTCGACTTTCATTTTCATCTCTATATTGAATTGGTGAATCGCTATCACTGTCATCAGTTAATTTATCTGGTAATTCACCATTATTTCCATCTTCTTCATCACATTTTTTGCCATTTCCCAATTTTAATCTTGATGGTTGTCCAGGTTTTCGAAGTACTGGACGATCTGGTCGTGCTGTGAAATTTGGTTGTTTTGCTTCAATTCGTTTATAGCCTTCTTTAAGCATTCTTGATGTTTGTGGTGATAAATCTCCATTTTTTGATGTTGACGATTTCATTTCAATTTTTTCTCCTTCTATTTCGTCTTCTTCTCTTTCACTTTCTGTGCTATGATCGTAATTTATATTTTCTGAAATTGTAGTCAAAAATGAATGATTTAATTATTTTTAAATTTAAGAATTGATTTACCTTCATCTGAATCTTGATCATTTGGTGGATGAATCAATAAAGTTGGTGGAGGCGGAGGTGGATTAAAAATTGCTTCAGGTACAGTTTTTGATAAATTTGTTGATGAAGTTACACAATTATAATCACCGTCAACTGGTAAACCGACACTTTTGTTCGTCGATGAAGATAATTTTGTTTTTGAAATATCAATTATTAGCGGTTGAGGATAAAAACTGAAAAATTGAATTTTAAATATTTTTTGAATTTTAAATAAATGTGAATATTTTTTTTAATCACATGAAATAAAAATAAAAACCTGTTTTTATTTTGCTGATCAATTCCAGAAGTTGCTGGTCGATATGTAATCGCCTCAGTTGTTTGTGTATCTGAAATCTTGTCAATGATTTCTAGGTAAAAACTGATTTATCAGTGACAGCTGCTTTTTTCTAGCTTTAAAAAAAATTTAAAACTTTTTTGTGGATTAACTTGAAACTTATTTTTCAAACAAACCGAATTGGAAAATATTTAAGACAAAATGAAATTTCGACAAAAATTTGTTCGTAAGAAGCTAAAAAATGTCGATGATATAGATAAAATGATTTCTTCTAACTTTTTCAACGTTCACACCATTTTTCAAGTGGTATGTGCTCATTTGTGCAAATAAATCTGTGGGTACAGAGAGATTTCTTTTCTTTATCATTTTTGATAAACTTTTAACTTTTTTTTCAATAATTTAATTTGTTCATTTATCTTTTACCTTCATTTATTTCTCCTCTTGTAACTGATGATAATTCTGGCAACGATGGGGATGTCACAGGAATTCCTGTTCCATTTCGATTTTTTGATGATGATCGTTCACTGTCACTTCTAAAAATGTTTTTTTTTCCTTTTTTATTTTATTTATTTAAAAAAAATATTTTTTACCTTCGCACTTTTCTTTTCAAATATCTCCATTTCCATGGTCTGACTAATCTTAACCAAAATTTACTTGATGTGAATGGAATTGATCGTCTTGCTGATCTATTTGATGATGGTGTTGAAACTTCAGATATTTGACTAGAAAATTATATTTTATTTTTAATTAATCTTTTAAATAAAAAATGCCTGTTTTTATTTTTTCTATCATTGTTCCGATTTGTATCTCCAACCGTGCTTTTTTTAACTTTTCCAGTGGGTTTATGGTTTGAAACTTCTTCATTTGACGTCATTTCTATAATTTCAGATTTTAATAGAAAAATAATTTTAGAAAAAATCTGAAGAATTTGTTAAATTTTTCACTTACGTTGACGTCTTTCAAAAAAATGTTCTTCTCCTGGCTGATAAATTACTGAACCAATTGAAACAAAATCTTGACTTTGAAACTCTGCAAAAATAAAAAAATGGTTTTTTCCTTTCCAAACATTTCTTCGCCATTTAATATAATTTGAACCTTCTTTTTTTGAACTCAGACAAAACAAAAATGATGAGCAAAACGAATTTAGAACAGAAAATGGCATTGTTTGAATGTTGAAAATTGAATGACAGGAAAACAAGAGATTGGAAAAAGAAAAATGAAAATTGAAATCAATCTGACTGGTTTTATTTTGTCATTCGTTTTTATAAATTGTTTACTTATTTGAAATAAAATTTATAATTTTTGTTATTATCAATATTTTTGAAAAAAAAGGATCATTAATTCAATTAATTCAAAATGTAGAAAATTAAACATTTTTTAAATTAACCAAGATTTTTTTAATTTAAAAAGAAAAATGTTGAATTACAAGTAAAAAAGAATTAAAAAAAGCAAGCTTCTCACAGCGATTTAGCCTTATTTTCCATTAATTATGTAAAACGAGTGTCGTTGAAAGAAAAAACGGAAAGAAAAGAAAGAAATGGGTTTACAATGATTATGTTTGAGAGTTCAAAGAACTATCGGAACTCAATCGTTTTAAATTCATGAAAAGTTTAAGACAATTTTAAGCTAAAAAAGCAAAATATGAAAAAAAGAAGAAAAATTTTTTTTTTTTAAATGCTAATTTATGGACAAAAAACAATTGAAATTGATGTTTGAACCACGTCATTTTTATTCAAAAACTTTGTTTTGAAAATTTGCTGATATTTCTTTCTTTTTTTTTCAAAATTTCTATTGAATTTCTCAATATGGCATGAATAATAATAAAAAGTTTTTGTGATTTAAAAAAAAATTTTTCAAAATATTCAGGAATGTAAAAGTGTTTTGCATCAAATAATTACAATAATAAACATGTAAGCAATACAGGTTTTAAAAAAATGAACTTAATTCATTTGGAAAAATTTAAAAATTGGCGAATATAAAAAAGAAAGAAAAACGATAGAATTTGATGTTTTTAAATTGGAAAATAAATTTTAAAAAACCACAAAACGAGACAGTAAATTCGAATGAAAAGTGGGACGCTTACAATAGAGACGCAGACAACTAAAAATAGTCTCGAAATCTCACAGCTGACTACGGTGAAAATAAAAAGAATTTATTTATTAAATAATTATTATAAAATTAAAAAAAAAAAGAATTTTTTTTAGTTTTTTTAATCGTTTGGAAAATAATAATTTTAATCATTGAAAAACTTTTGTTTTTTTAAAGTTTTAATTAAATCTCGTTCGTGTAGCTTGAAATAATAAATATTAATAGAATAATTAAAAATGCATAGGAGAAAAAAAGGTCATCAGAATTTGGAAAAAAACAGAAAACAACAACTCAATTTTAGAAAAAAAGGAATATCAGATGAGACACTTAAACAACATAAATTCACATCTTCTTTCAACACAAATTCAATTTTCTGTTGCATTGGCCAAAGAGAGAGAGAGAGAGAGAAAAGGAGCGTCCCATCAAGCGACAACAATCAAACGATACCCAATTATTTTGAACCAAAAAGAATTTTTTTCTTTAAATCTTTTTTTGAGCAAGTTTTTTACTTTTTTTTTTGAAAATAAATTCGAATTTTCTAATAAAAAATAATATTTTCCTTTTATTTCATTGTTTTTATATATTTTTTTTCCTAATTGTCAAAAAACTTGTTTTCTTCGAATATTTTTTAAATATGTTTTCCGTTTAAAAAAATTTGAATAAAAATTGGAAAAAAAATGTTTAGAAAAGTGAGAAAAGCAGAAAAAAATTTCACAAAATGGCACAAAAAAACTTTTGTTCGTTTTTTAAATTCGTTTTCGTTTAAGAAAATTCAACGCTCGAAAAAAGGGAGACGTTCAACTATATTTAATATGAATTTGAATAAAAAATGGAAAAAAAAATAAATTGAAACGGAAAAAATTTCATTAAAAAACTTGAAAAAAAAATTCGTTGAAAAAATAATCATGGGAGATCTGGTCTTTATCCTCCTCAATGAAAAATCGATAGATACAACTTTAAAATCAACACATGTTCAAAAGTTATTTGAAAAAAAAAACGGAAAAAATGAAGAGCATTTTTCATTTTTTTTTTCTCATTGGATAACTGAACTAATAAAGAAAAATAAAAAACGGCACAATTCAACTAATTAATTTTTTTCCGTTTTATTTTATTAGTTTTCAAAATCTGTTTTTCATTTCGATTTTTTTTCTTTAAAAAAAATTGAGTTCAAATTTCAAAAAAAAAATACAAAAATGTTTTTAAAAAATATCAAAATTCAAAATTCGAGATATTTATAGAAAGAAAATGTTCATTAAAAAAATAAAAATTTGGGAGAAAAAGTTATTCGAGCTGCGACGATACGTAAACATTCGCTGTGTTGTTTGTCTTTTGTTTTTGTTCTCTAAATTCAATTGCCTTTTTATTTTTCCTTTGGTTTAAAAAAAAAAGATTTTTCGAAAACATGGAGGTAACAAAAAGAAAAAAAAACATTTTTTATCAAAATAAAAACATTTTTAAACTTAAATAAATAAAAATTGAAATTTTATTTTATTTAGTTGATGACGAACTTTAGAATTTTGGCCACATTTTCATTCTATTCGAAAAAATCCCATAAAATGAGAAAAAAAAATATTTCTTGGAGCTTTCATATAAGATTTTGTCATTATTTATTTGTTTTTATTTAAAATTCATTTGAAAGATTTTTATCCAACAACAAAAACAAATTTTCATTGAAAATGATGTTTTTTAGAATCTCATAAACCAGGTTGGCTTTATTTTTTCTTAAAAATTGTTTTGTTTTAAAACTGAAAATCACCGTTAACTTGAAAAAATAGAAAATATGTTGATTTTTCTTTTATAATTTTATTTAATCTTTTTAAAGCGTTTAAGACCCATTTTCAGCGAAAAAAAATGAGATAGTTTCAAAAAAAAAAGAAAAAGATTTTTGTTAAAAAAAACTCGAAAACAAAAAAAAAACAATTTAGTTTTAATAAAATTTAATACATTTTTGCATAATTTTTGTTTTTGTTTTTTTAATAATTTGTATCTTAAAAGTTTAAAATATATTTTTTCTTTTTTTCTGAAAAGTAATAAAACTGAAAAAATTTATTTTAAAAATCGAAATTTCGCCAAAACCAGTTGTTCATATTTTTGGCATTTTTTTGAGAAAAATTGGAAACACTTGGGATTTGATGTCAAATCTTTTTTTGTTTTTTCGGTTGAAATAAATTTATGAGCGCGGAAAAATGTTGCAAACATTTTTTTCTTATTTTTTTGTTTTTTAATTTATAAAAATGTTTTTTGTTTGTTTTGTATTGATTTTGTCAATTTAGCTTTTGATTTTTCAAAAATATCAAAAAATAAATGAGCAAGAAATAAAAAAAAATAATGTTTTTTCTAAAATAAACAAAATTTATTTTCCAGTAACCTGAAATAATTACTCCAACAAAGATTCAAAGATCGATCCTTAGGTTTTTACACATGCTTGAAACCGCTTCTTCACCGATTTTTCAGCCATTTTGTTTTTAATGATTCCAGAAAAATTGGCCTTGACGAGGACGATAACTCTTCAGCTTCAAGTCAATTTTTACAATTTTCTGCCCAGTCGTTTGTGAGACTTTCAACTCGGAAGCCATCCTGTTAATGCTGACGCCGTTAATGCTGTCGAACTTTATTTGACAGTTCTCCGTCTTCCCGTTTTCGGACGGCCAGATAAATCTTCTTGATTTTTTAATTGTTGAATTACATGGGAAAATTTTCCGAATACTTTTTTCAGGCAATAGGAAGCTTCATTCTTAAAATAAGTTTCGAAACTTTAAAAACACAACCTAATTAAAAATGGCGGCATTTCAAAAAGTTTCCATATTTTGTTGCAAACTTAAAATGATTTATTCCCTATTTTGTAACAGAAATCAAAAAATACCTGAAATTTTTGACCCAAGAGAACCAAAAAAAAACATATTACAGATTTGATAAATGACAAGAATGAAAAAATGGCTAAGTAATGTTTAAAATTACATGAAAATAATTCAGCTTTTATATAAGTTATGTTTTTCAATATAAGAAATGACCTCATCAGGAGTTGCATACTTAATTGACTGATTTTTTGCGATTGCTGTTCGGAGCCGTGTCGAGCTTAAAGAATTTGGGCAGACAGAATCCTGAAAGATGAGATTAAATTAAATTTTTAAAATTAAATTTTCAATTAATTTTGATTACCTGTATTACATGTAATTTCTGAGCAAGATTATTAATTTCGGGCAATTCCTGAATAGAATGAAGAGGATCTGAGCCTTCTCTAGTTATACAAATTAATCCAAATTTCGTTATGATTTCAATAATATCTGACGTATTCCATAATCTCGATCCGTCAGGGAGAACTTTTTTAAAAGAATCAATAACATCTCCACCAACAACTAGCATTAATTTAACATCTTTTCCAAACTTTGTCTGGAAATTTTATATTTTAAAATTGTGTTGTTGTGAAATTTCAAACCTGAACTTGATTTTTATGATATTCTAAGACACCAAGAGTTCTAGTCCATTTGTTTTGAGTGCATTCCCAATCATCAGCTCGAATCCAGCTAGAAGATTTTGTAGCTTCTCGAACCATTTGAATTCTAAATAATTTTTTTATTGAAAAAGAAATTTAAAAACGAATTACCTATGATTTGCTGAAATAAGAGTTTTCTTATGGTTGTAAGAATCAGCAACAGGACTCATAATTCCTTCTAAAACAATATTTGAAAATTCTGATTCAATATAAAATTTGGCAACCTGAAATGTTGTTCCATAAGTTTTATATTTGATGAAAACGATGTATACCTCAAGCATTCTTAAATGTGCAATAGTTGGTGGATTATATGATCCAACGGCTAAAAGTGCAACTTTTCCTTTCATTCTTTTTTGTTAATCTGTTGTAAGTTTAAATTATATAAAAGCTACTTTAAAAAAGAATTGAATATTAAATAAATAAAATTCTACCTTAGATTTTATAAAATTTATGAAAACTTTAAGCAAAGTAAAAATGGAAAAAAATGAAAATCTACTTATTGAAACATATTTAATCGGGTGGAAATAAACCTGACCACCAAATTCTGTCGGTGTGTTTCTTTTCTTTTTTTTTTTGAAAAATATTTTTAATTTTTATAGAGCGCACTTGTATTATATTAAGATTTTTTTGAAAATTTATTTTCCTCATAAACGTAAAATAAGCTTGTAAATTTTTAGGTAAACAAAAAATGTTTAACGATTTTTTTAAACATTTCTACGTTTTAATTGAACAGTTTTTATTATCAACAACAACTTTGAACGAACAAATTTCATTTAATTAAAAGAAAAAACAACTTTATATATATTTTTTTTCAAAAATCGATGTTTTTTTTTTAATATTTTATTTTAAATACTTTTTTTAAGTAAATTAGTTGACTAAATTTCGGTGATTAAGCAAGAAAATATTGATAATATTTAAATGTTTGCGAAATTATCTTTCGAGAAACTTTCAAAAACATTTTGAAAGTTTTTCATGAAAATTTTTGATTTTTTTGTTATTTTTAAGCTTTTTTTATCTTCCCTTTTTGAGATAACTTTAACAAGAAGAAATAAGAGAATGTGAGAAGAAAAAAAATGGAATATTCTCCGTCAGCATTGAATAAGTTGTCTCTCATGTTCTCTCACGAACTGCGTCTCTTGTTTTCTATCGTGCATTAGCGTTTGATACTCAGTCAATAGTCCGTCATCACCCTAGAGAAGGTACGCAGCCAAATTCTATCGCTCAATGAAAATGTGTCTGTGTCATCATGTCCAAATTTTTGCAAATCAATTAAACTTTATCGATTTTTCAAATTAATATTCTTCTTTTTAAGTTATATATATATTTTTTTTAAATTTAAAATAATTTGAATTGAAAATACATATTTATATTTAATTTTTCCATATTCAAACTTTTCATTCTAATTAATCATTAAGAAATAATGTTAATTTTAGAAAATGGCTGCTCGAAACGCTGGAGGAGCTCGTCCAGGTGGACCAAACAAAACTTGTCAATTCAAGTTAGTGTTACTTGGAGAAAGTGCGGTTGGTAAGTTATTTTATTAATAATTGCGAAATACTGAAATGTTTGAATCAAAATTATTTGTAAATGTTTACATTTTTCCTAAACGGAACCATTATAATAAACAAGTTGCAATGTTTATCAATGCAAGAGTTTTCTTTTATTATTTAAAAGCTCTTGTCTGGAAATAATATAAATTAATTTCAGGAAAGTCATCATTAGTTCTGCGGTTTGTTAAGGGACAATTTCATGAGTATCAAGAATCTACAATTGGTGCAGCTTTCTTAACCCAAACTGTGAGTAACAAATAGGGGAATTGGTATCGTCTAAAATTTGTTGAAGTTTAAACAATAATAAAGCTACAATAAATTTGCATGTTTTCGTGTTACAGATTTTTTAATATTTAGGTTTGCCTTGATGATGCAACAGTAAAGTTTGAAATTTGGGATACTGCTGGACAGGAAAGGTATCACTCACTTGCTCCAATGTATTACAGAGGAGCACAAGCAGCTATTGTTGTTTATGATATTACGAATCAAGTTAGATTATGCATTTAAAATTGTTCTTACAAAAATATTGAAGGAGTCATTTCAAAAAGCAAAAAATTGGGTCAAAGAACTTCAGCGTCAAGCGTCGCCTAATATTGTTATGGCTTTAGCTGGAAACAAGGCTGATATGGCGAATAAGGTATACAAAAATCTGTATTCGTAATTTTCCATTATTTGTTTCCTCTTAAGAGAACTGTGGAATATGAGGAAGCAAACGCTTATGCCGAAGATAATGCTCTTTTGTTCATGGAGACATCTGCAAAAGTAAGTGTATTATTTAAATTAACATAAACTTAAAATCAATCGATCAAAATAAAGATATTAATGTTTAAAAATAATAAATTTTAAGACATCCATGAACGTGAATGACATTTTTATGGCTATTGCTAAAAAACTTCCTATTGGACCACCACAGGGAGAAGCAACAGGAACCGTAGATATGAATCAACCACAGCAGCAACAAAAGGGTTCATGCTGTAAATAATCTGAGACCAACGAGTTTTAATTCAAAATAACCAGAATACTTTGGTTTAAAAAATATTTAAAAAGTGTTGAAAAATGTCCCGATGGTATCACATCTCTTTTTAATATATTTTTCTTTTTGTGTTGTGTGTTCAATATCGAAGTCAATCCTGTGATCATCGTGTTTCTCTCGCAGTTTTGTTTTGTAAAAAATTGATTGTGTGTTCAGAAAATCCGGATTTTTTCTAAGTTTATATATTTTATGTACTAAATGGTAAATTAATTCGATTTCTAAAAAAAAGAAAACGTTTAATTCAAAAATTTAATTTTTATTTAATATGCTTCTTCCATTTTCTTTCCATTATATTTTTCTTTTTGTATATGTCGGACTTCATTGAGTTTTGCAATTTTTTCGGTGAAAAATAAGGCAGTGCTCATAAATTAGTCTCAGAGCTTGCACAATTTTAGAAATGAAACTTATTCGACGTTTCTTGTGCCTGTTGTCGAATATTATTACATTTGCTTCATCTTTGCTATTTTTCTATATTTTTATCAACTTCCCATATATTTATTTTTAGTTTTTATCTTTTTTTTTCTTCTTTCATTTTCCAATTAAGTCTAGAATTGTCTTTTTATTGCACGATTTTGAATAAAATTGAATCACAAAAAAGTTTATTTTTTCAAAAAAACTAAAAAATGTCATTTTTCATTTTATTTGAACAAATATTCAAAAGTTAAACTTAATTTAAAACTCAGAAAAATTATCTCCAATGTCTAATCAGAATGAAAATGAAGTTTCACTAAGCCAAACTCGAGAAAGTGAATTTTAAAAAGAAGAACTGTAAACATCGATTATTACAGATGTTGAAGGGCAAGAAGTTAATGAAGTATTTAGTTCTTCGTCATTTCAAAATGATACAGTTCAACGTTTTTTTGATAATTCGGTTCCATCTTCAAGCCAAAAGTAAAACAAGAAATCAATATTTTTAATTAAAAAAATAAATTCAGTTTTCAACCGACTGAGCCAAAAGTTGATGTTGGAGCACAGTTTGGAACAAACAATTTAATAATCAGGCGGAAGAATTACAAAGGACCAAAAGAAAAAACAAAACCAAACGTTTAATTTACAGAATCGTGCAGAAGTGAACTTTATTTTTGTATTTTTCCTCATAACTTGGCTGAACATTTTGAGTTAAACTATATCAAATTTTTCAAAACAGAATAATGAAAAAAAACCGAATTTTATTTTGTTTCAAAATTCTTAAAACTAAAAAATTGTTTAGTTCATTCGAATCATTTCTAGACGAGTTATTGATAAAAAAAACGAAAACAAGTTCACTCTTGCGCCTGCTTTCTTTATAAAAAAATTTGTTTTCAGAATAATGCAGAAATATTGAAAAAAGAGATTGAAAAATTTAGTGGAAAGAAAATATTTGGATGTGTTGGTTTACCATCTGTAAATTTGAAATACAAAATTAATTGGAAATTCTCTCAAATTTTTCAGAAAAATCGCCCAAACAATTGGGAATTAATTTTTGAAGGTCCGCCTCAAAGTCCGTATTCTGGTGGAATTTTTTTCGGAAATATCGAATTTCCGCCAAGTTATCCTGATATTTGTCCTGCAGTCAAGTTCAGTACATGCATTTTTCATCCAAATATTAGCGCCAGAGGAAAAGTGATTTTTTTCTTAAACTTTTGCAAATAATAAAAAATAATTTAAGTTGGATATGAGAAAATTGAGGAAAGATTGGGTTCCTGAATTTAATGTGACAAACGTTTTTGAATTTATTTCACGCGAAATGCTAACGATAAAACGTAAAAAACAATTTAATGTCAGTTCTGAGTTTATTGATTTTTAGCTAACGGACCTTCCTGCTCACAACCAAAGCTTGGTGCTTTATTCTACTCGGATCTTGATCATTTCAATGAACTCATTAAGAAAACGACTCGAAAATATGCAACAATACCAAATGTTCAACAAGAAGAAAATGAGTAATTTATAAGATTTAAATATGTTTTAAAGTTGGTTTAAATCAATATTTTTTGTAAATATTTTTACTAAACAGGTTTTTTAAATTTAAAAGTCGGTGTTAATTTTTTGAAAATGGATTAAAATAAATGTTTGAATTGAATATTAAAAGTATAGTTAATATAAATCTGGTTTGTTCTATTAAGACAAAACTATGAGAAATTTAGCTAACAAGATAACTAAACAAAACAATTCATTAATGGTTATTTGAGCAACATCAAATACAACCAATTGACCTCGAGAGCTCCTATATTTATAATGTATTTGTATACGTACATATTAGGTGTCTGAAATTGTTTGAATCAATCCACATCATCATCTTCATCATCATCATCGTCTTCATCATCAACATCATCAACATTGACACCGTCTTTTTTTTATTTACACAAATACAATAGTTGTGTCAAGAAAGAGGATAATTTTCGTATTGCTCCACCCCTACCAAAACTCCATTTATTCCTTTTTATTTTCTTTGATTTTTCATTCAAATCGATATTTCTTCTCAATGTTTCTTCTATTTTATAACAAACAAATTCAATTTTGTTTTATTTTTTTTTCTTTCGGTTTGTTCATTTTTCATTTTTTAAATCTGAAAACAAAATTATTTGAATTTAAAGTTTCAATATCAAATGCAATTCAATCTTCACAAATTAAAAAAACCATTGAATCTCTATTAAATCCATCGGATTTGACAAGAAATCTTTGTGATCTTTTCGAAGAAGCAACGTCTCTTCATTGTGCTTCTCAATTAGTTTCGTATGCTGATTTAGCAAATAATATTCTGTATCCTCCTTTGAGCCAAGTTGAAAAAACATGTGAAAGATTCAATCAATATATGATGTGCACTTCTGGAGTTCGACCGGATTGTCGGTAGGTTCAAAATATTTGAAATAATTCTTTATTTATTTCAATAATTGATGACTTTTAAATTGAAAAACGAAATATTTTCATATTAATTTATAAGTTGAGTTGTTGAAATTCGTGAGTTCAAAAGTACCTCACGAATTATATTGACATATTCAAATGTAACAAACAATATGAAAATACTCATGAATACAACAACAACAATAAAACGAATTCTTATTTTATTTGTTTATGGAATTATTTTTACAGACAGTCAAGGGCACCAAATATTGAGAAAATGTACGAAATTTTATGTGAAGAAAAATTAATGACAATTATGAAAGAAGAACAAGAATGTTTATTAGAAGTTGAGAGGTTTGTTCAAAAAAGATTACATTTTTTACACAATAAACTGCTGAAATTATGTTACCGTACACTTTTCTACACAAGACCACATTGAAAATATTTAAGATTTTTGGAATTTTAAGGCCCCTTACCTTTTCTGTTTATAATTAATATTTCAATCAAGAATGTGTTTAAATTCTATGAATTAATTAATTAATATTTTTCAGTGATAAAAGCATCAAAGAATGCTTTGTGAATAAAACAAATACATTGAGAGACGAAACACCAGATACTGGTAAGTGAACATAGAATCCTTTCTCTTCTTTTACTCACTGACTAACTTGAAATAAAAACTCTAACATTATAAACGAACGTGTTAGTGAAAGCTATGTAAGAAGCAGTTCGTTCGTGGCTGAGTGGTCTAGTGGTATGATTCTCGCTTAGGGTGCGAGAGGTCCCGGGATCGATCCCCGGCTCAGCCCACCTTACTTTTTTGAAAAAATTTTTTCAGTTGAATTGACAACTCAAAGTTACGAATGTGTTGTTATTCAAGCATACGTCGACTGTTTGATAGAAAGAGAAATAGATAAATGTTCAGATGCGGTTAAGGTTAGTTTTGTTTGCTTAATTTTCAAACATCGGAAATATTGGTGAAAAATAATACAAACAAAAACGAAATAGGATTATAAGAAGTTTAATTTTTAAACATTTTTTAGATTGAAATCTCATTTTTGACCATGCTCGCAAAAAGAAATTCTGATACAGAATGTAAATTAAATACAAACGCAACTAAATCTCGACCTAAAGGTAAGAAAAATAAATAAATAAAACCAAAAAGAACAAAATGGCGATTTAGTTGAAGCGCTTGAAATTTGTGATTCGGATGGAAATTGTAAATGTCGCTTACCTGGCTATTATTATGATGCTTCTCAAAAAAAATGTTTGGATGTGAATGAATGTGAATCTTTATCATCCGCCTGTTCACAAATTTGTACAAATTTACCTGGAACATTTGCCTGTTCTTGTGATGAAAAATATTACAAATTGGCAAACAATAATAAAAGTTGTGAAAGAATTGATAAAAGTCAGTGCTTTTCTTGTTCATTTTCAAAAAAAAAAATACATTTTTAATTGGTGAATTCTTTATAGCTCCATTATGGCTTTTCTTTGCTCACGGACAAAGCGTTTGGAATATTTCAACAGACGGAAAATCATTCCAACTTCAAAGAGCTGGTTTGCAAAAAACTGCAATGATCGATATCGATGTTAAAGTAACTAATTTAAACATTTAAAAATTTTATTTTTTAAATCTTTTTTGAATTTTTATATTTTTTAAAAATCGAAAAAAAATGTTGAATAGGAACGTCGTTTATATTATGCTGATATTGGTGCAAATGTAATTGAAAGAATGAATATCGATGGAACATTTCCACAAGCTGTTCAACGTTTCGATGTTGATGGTCTCGAAGGAATTGCTGTTGATTGGGTTGCTCGAAATTTATACAGTCTTCGACGAACTGACATTCTTGTACAAAGTCTTGATGGAAGATTTCGACGAGCGCTTTATAAAAATGTTATGACGTTGCCTAGATCAATTTCATTACATCCGTCGAAGGGGTATTTTATAATTTTTATTAATAATTTGAAAAAAAAACCATTGAAATTTTGACAGATTAATGTTTGTTAGTGATTGGTCGTCTGAAGCTTTTATTGCTGTTGCTTCAATGGATGGGTCAAAGTTCAAAAAAATAATAACTGATCGAATTACATGGCCAAATGCCGTTGCTGTTGATGTTTTTGCAGATAAATTATATTGGGCTGACGCCTTTTTAGATACGATTGAGTAAATACCAGGATGAAATGAAGTTTCATATTTAAACAAATAAATTTCACAGATCTTCGAATCTTGATGGTAGCGGACGACGAACAATTGTTAGTGATTCTGGCTCAGTCCCACATATTTTCGGGTTAGCAGTAGCTGATGATTATTTATATTGGACCGATTGGACATACAGAGGACTTTTGCGAGCTAACAAACACAATGGAGAAAACATTACAGTTTTAGCCCAAACCGCGCTGTTACCGTATTCTCTAAAAATCTTTCACAAAACCTTACAACCAGAAGGTAAGTAAAAACGAAAAAAAATTTCGACCACGGCAGGACTCGAACCTACAATCCCCAGATTCGAAGTCTGGTGCCTTATCCATTAGGCCACGCGGCCACATTTATAAATTTGCAGAGCAGTCATCATGTGACACACACAACTGCAGCCAGTTGTGTTTATTAGGCGAAAAGAAGACAGTAACATGTGCCTGTGGTGAAGGATTCGAATTGCAAAAAGACGGTAAAACGTGCTCTTCAAACTGTAGCGATTTCCAAATTGAATGTGGAGGCTCAGATCCAAGGTAAAACATTGTAAAAAATGTTCTGAGAAAATCATTTAACTGAATTTTAATTTGAAGATGCATTTCAAAAATTTATCTTTGTGATGGTTTATCACAATGCTCAAATCAAGCGGATGAAATAAATTGCCGTAAGCATTGATTTTGAATTTTTTCATAATTAAAAAATTAACTTGCAGCACCACGAATTTGTCTACCAGGACAATTCCAATGTCATGATAATAAGAAATGTCTTCCACCTGGTGGACTTTGTGACAATGTTTCAGATTGTGCAGATTCATCTGACGAATTATATTGTCCAACGACACCGTCAAATAAACCTAAATCAAGTTCATTTATTTTAAATTCATCACCATCTCGAAAAATAATTAATTGATTATTATTTTTATTATTATTTTATCCCTCAGGTCCAATAAGAATTTGAAATAAACAAGAAATATTTTTCAATTGTTTTTTTTTTAAATCTGCGGATAATTTTCAATTAAAAATAAAAAATCATTGAAAAGTCAACAATTTCATATAAAAAACAACCGAAAAAAAACTGAATTTAAAAAAAGTTCAACTTTTTGAAATTATTTTCCTCAACAAAATTCTCATGAATTTTTATTGATTTTTTAATTAAAATTTAGAAAAATTTTGTTTCTTTTTTAAATAAAATTGATAAATTGATCACCATTTTTTTTGAAACTGAGCTTAAACTCTGAAAACTTTTAAATTTTGTTTAATTGTACTGTAACATTTCGTAACAAAAAAAATTTGAAGCTTCACTGAATTTCATTTTTATTCCAGTTTTTTACATAAATAAAAATAAAAAATTGATTTAATTTAATGATATTTTGGAAATAAAATTCGAAAAGGTTTAATGTGTCATAAACAATTTTCAACCAAAAATTCATTGATCCGATTTATCCGTTTGGTGATGTATGAAGAATATAAATAATATTATGAATCTGGTCTGGCTGATCTTATTATTTGTTCCAAATTCTTTTACAATTCGGCTTTTTTTTCTTTCTAAAAACCACAAATGACCCGCAATAGACAAATTTTTCCCGTTTTTTTCCGAAACCAACCAATTTTAGGGTTTTTTTTCCAATTTTTACAAAGTTGATGACGTCAATTTTTTTTAATTTAAAAAAAATTATTATTTTAAATAAATAAAAAATAATTTTTTAATAATTTAACAGAGAGAGAGAGAGAGGGAAGGGGGGGGGGGGCGGGGAAAAGAGGAAAAATATCTTCCATAACATCTCGTTATTTTGATCTAAAAAACTTGTTTCTGAACGAAACCTTTGATCTTTCTGTATTTGATCCAATATTTGATCCGATGGATCAAATACCGTAACCGTAACAGATATTGGTTGTGTGGTACACTTAAAAACGGATTATAATTCACGCGTTGAGCTCTTTTTATAACTTTCAAGTGTTTTTTTGTCAATCACTTTTTTTTCGTTTTATTATATTTTTGGTTTCATTTTTTATCGCCTTTTTTTGGTTGTTTTGATATTTTTACATCTCGAATTTTCATTGAAACAAATAAAAAATATTTTACGAGCGAGTTTTACTTTCACCACTACAATTTATTGAATTCGTAAAAAATAATCAAATCTTTTCAAAATTTGTTTTTTTTAATGGTTTTAATTGTTTAAAAAACCAACAAAATTCGATATACCCATTATTTCCAGTCATTTTCAATGAAAAAATTTTGAAAAAAATAAAGCTTTTCAATTGGTTTTTCTTTTTTAAACTCAACCAAACAAAAAAGAAACCACAATTAAAAATGAAAACAGTGGTTTTCATTTTTTTTTTCAAACTTGAAAAACATTTTTTTGAATTATAAAAATATTTTAAGAAAAAAAAAAGAATTGAAAAATGTATTTTTAATATCCAAATATACATTTTTCTATAACAAGAATAACAATAATAATAATATTCGTGTTTTACCTCACCTCATTCTATTTTTATTTTTTTTTCCTTTTATGTTTGAAACCAAAAGTGTATCCATCAGGAGAGGAAGTTCGGACTTCAATGTCTCTCTTTTTCTTGAATAAAGAAGGAAAAAAAAGAAGAAGAAGAAGAAGAAGAAGAAGAAGAAGGTGTCCCACTTTTTGACGATGTTAGTTTTTATGTTTGCTCTCCTTGAATAGGACATGAAAACATTTTCTTCACTTTTTATTCTTGTTCATTTTCCCTTTTAAAATAAATAAAAAAAAGTTTAATCACTAATTACATTTTCTTTCAAATTTCATCAAAATCCTACAAAAATACCATAATTCATTTAATTTTTCAAAAAAAGTTGCGAAATTCAAATATAAAAATCGGATTATTTTTTGTTTTTTCATAAAATATTTTTATTTTAATGACGTAAAAATTTAAACATTTAAAAAAGGACAAAAATATATATTTATTTGTTATTATTATTATTAAATGTTAATAATAATAATAATAATATTTTTTATCCAGTTCAATTTATTTTGTAATGTTGAAAAAATGAATCATTGAAAAAATAAAATTAATAATATTTATTTTTTCTAAAAATTTATAAAGTATTGTATATATTTAAATATATATAAATATATAAATATATATATAAATATATATAAATATATATATAAATATATATAAATATATATAAATATATATATAAATATATATAAATATATATATATATATATATAAAATGTGTCTAATATTTCTATATATTCTTGTTCATTTTTATATTTACTAGTTTCTTTGACATCCGGTCATTTTTGCTGTCATAAAAAGCAAAACTTTAAAGAAAAAAACAAAATAAATTGGTTCAGAATCGAATGCAAATTTAAACCGAAAAAAAAAATGATTTTTTTGCTTTTCCTTCTTGCAATTTTCAATTTATCAAATCAAGCTGAGAATGAGTGTTCAGCAAGTTTGAAACCGCAAAAACTTGGTAATTTTTTGCAAAAAAAAGAAAGGAAAAATATAAAATCGATTTTTCAGCTGTGGTTGGGATTTGGCGTCGACAATTTGATAATTCAACATGGCAATATCGAATTTCAGATGAAGATCTTGAAGTGAGAGGATATGAAAGGTAAATTTTTGATTTTAAACTCAAAATTAATACAAAAATTGTTAAAGAACCGAAAGTGATAAAGCAAGTTCAATTGTAATGTTGGCCAGACATCCAGAAGGATGCGTTATTTCAAAATGTGGAATCAGATTATCAGCATTAATACAGAAAAATGGTTGAAAATATTGCGAATATTTAAAAAATAAAATAATTTAAAGGAGCAATTCTTCACACTGATCATCAAATGATCAAAACCAATGATTCAAATATGTATAATGCTGAAGATGAATTTTATTGTTCAAAACAAAAAAATGGATGCGGAGCTGATGTTCCAATTTATCGTTTAGTTAAACATTCTTTAGATGGGCCACGTTAGTTTGCTTTTTCAATTCTGAATCAATAAAAAATCAATAAAAAGAATTAAGATTATGCTTATTCATTTGGTAATAATGGTCAATCAATACCTTTGTATGAAAAAGAATATTTTCCGCTGTGTTTTGCATGGAGACAAACCCCATCAATTGTGGTTTTTAATTCATCTGATGAGGGCGTTTGTCTTACTTTAGAAGAAGTCAAAAATGGAAAAATTACTTATTCGAGTGAGCAAACAAATATTTTCTCAATTGGAACAACAGCAAGTTTAAATTGTCTTCATGGATTCGATATGTCATCGGGATCAAGAAATTTGTTGTGCACAAAAAACGGTTGGTATCCAAAACAAGGATTTGCCGAATGTGTTGAGGAAAAATCAAGAAAATCAATTCCATTCTTGGAATCACCTCAATCTGATGAATCAACATCATCATTGTCTGCTTCTTCTTCTTCTTCTTCTTTACAAATCAATTCTGAATCATGTTCAGTTCCAAAATCAATTTTAAATGGTCAAATTGTTTATTCGGCTCATGTGATGAATGGTGGAAACACATCTGAAACAGTTCCAACAGCAACACGAGCCAGTGTTTTATGTAATATTGGACATGTTCCAACAACATCAATTATGTCATCAAATTGTATCAATGGAAAATGGCAACCATCATTACCAAGTTGCATATCAATTTTTGATATTCAATGTCCAATATTGAGTGCTCCAAATAATGGCGAATTAATATTCAAAAATCAATCAAATATTCCATATCGATTGAATTCTGTTATAACTCTGAAATGTGATCGATCATTTTTTGGAATTGGAAATTTGTCTTCAACTTGTCTTTCAACTGGTTGGAGCCATAAAATTGGTCATTGTGAACCGGTAGGAATTCGAAATTTAAAAATTGTATGTTTATTGATTTTTTGCCAAAATCAACGATTAAAAAAAATTATCGATTTTTAATTTTTTTGATTTAGAATAATCGTGTTAGGAGACAGGTTGGTTTTGAATTTTCTAGAATTTTCATTTATTTTGGTTTTTTTCTACAAATCTATCTATAATTCTTTTCTATCCAAAATAATAATAATAATAATTTTTCTTTTTAATAATTAATAAATAAAATAAAAAATTTTAAATGAAAAAAATAAAAAATAATTTTAAAGATAAATACTGGAAATGCCTGTACTGCAATCACATCTGCAACAAATGGAAATATTTTATATTTACAATCGAATCCTTTGATTCCGTATAGTTCTGGAACCACCGCTTATTTAATGTGCAATTTGGGATTTCAATTATTGAATTCGGTTTCTTCTTTATGTCAAAACGGAATTTGGACACCAAATATTGGCACATGTTCAAATAATATCAATAATGGAATTTCATCGAATTCAATCGGTTCCTGTAATAATGTTCCAACAGTTCCAATAAATGGATATATTACATATTCGGATAGATCCGGAAATGGAGGATCACATTCTAGTGGATCCACAGCTCGATTAGAATGTAATACAGGATATTCAATATCTGGAACTTCAATGATAACATGTACAAGTGGAATGTGGTCACCATTAACTCTCGGTAACTGTATATTATCAAATAATGGAGGAGGAGGAGGAGGAGGATCAGTTATATCAACTGGTCAATCATGTAATAATCCAATTGTACTAAATGGTTTAGTCAATTATAATTCAGGAACAAGTTTTGAAGTAAAAAATCATTTTTTATTTTCAACACTTTTTTTTAAATTTCTTTTTCAGACAACAAAAAATTCTGGAACAATTGCAACATTAATTTGTAATCCTGGTTATTCGATAAGTGGAAGCAGCTCAGCTACATGTTTATCAGGTCAATGGTCACCAATATTGGGAACATGTCAATTTGGTTCATCTGGAACATCAACACTTCAATGCACTTCAATAATTGCACCGCTTTATGGAACTGTTACGTATTCATCTGGAATTATGGCGCCATTTTCAAGTGGAACAATTGCGACAGCAACATGTACAAATGGTGGAAAAGTTCAAGGATCTTCAACATCAACATGTCAAAATGGAATGTGGTCGCCAAGCGTCTTTGGAACTTGTTCATTGATAAATACGGGGCAAATCAATGGATCACAATGTAGCGCAATTTCATTACCAATTGGGGCTCAATCAACGTATTCACCAATTAGTTTGAGTACAACAAGTTTCTCATCTGGAACAATTGCTACAGTAACCTGCACATCAAATGGACAACAATTAGGAACATCAACATGTCAAAATGGTATTTGGTTACCACAAATAACTCAAACATGTTCTTCATCAACTGGTTCAACTCAATGTATTGGAATCCCAATTCCAACAAATGGTCAATTAAGATACAGCGATGAATCAACTGCAATTCTTCATCAATCTGGATCTTCTGTTACTTTAACATGTATTAATTCAGCAACTATTATTGGTAATTATTTTTAAAAATCTTTTTTTTTTTCTTTTTTTTAATTAAAAAACTATAAAGGAAGTAGTTTCTCAACATGTACAAATGGAGTATGGTCACCAACAATTGGAAGTTGTTCAATGGGCGGCGGATTAAACAATGGTGGATCACAATGTTTGACACCTCCAGCTTCATCAACTGGTTCAACAATTAATTATTCACCGGTCACATTTATGGCTCCATTCACAAGTGGAACAATTGCAACAATTACTTGTCCAATTGGACAAAGAATAACAGGAAGTAATACATCGACATGTTCAAATGGAATATGGAGTCCAACATTGGGAACATGTTCAACAACATCTGGACCACTTGCTCAAGGTTGTTGATTTTTCTTTTTTTCCTTTTTTTATTTTTTAAAAATTCAAAAAAAAAAAAATCTTAATTTGTAGTAATTAATATATATTTAGTCTCATATTTCATGACTAATTAAAGTATTTAATTACACAATATTCTTTTATTTGATGGTTCCAGGTTGTACACCCCTTAATGCATTATCAGGCACAATATCAAATGGTCAAATGACCTATACTCCATCATTGTCGTCTTTAGTTCCTATTGGCACTAGTGTTAACATTATTTGTTTTAGTGGTTTTAGTCTGTCAGGAAATGCATTTTCAACGTGTACTTCATCAGGATGGTCACCATCAACAATTGGAAATTGTGTTCAGGGTAAAACGAAATATTGATTTTTATTGTTATTTTTTATTTTTTTTTTATTTTGTATTAAGCATGTTTGAATTTATTATAGCATCACTTACTAATCAAAATTCTTCTGTTAATTGTCTTGGTATGTCAACACCAAGATTTGGAAGCTTAAATTATAGTATCTCTGGATTAGGCCCATTTCCAAGTGTATGTTTTTGATATACACATTGTTTTACTTTTATTTAATTCATGTTGTATTGTCATTAGGGCACACTTGTTACATTAATATGTGACACTAACTATTCACCTTCAAATGGTTCAAAAATAGCAACGTGTCAAAATGGGAATTGGTCGACGAATTATTTAGCGGAATGTCAAAGAAATGTTTCGAAAGGTTCATTATTGTTAATAACGAAAAATTCCTACGTTCAAAACCAATTTTTTTGGCGGAATTTTAAATTAATTTTTTTATTTTCAGTGCCGGCGTTAGGAACAACACAATGCCTTGTTGGTCTTCCACCTGTTTTAAATGGAAATTTAATTTATTCAAATGTAGGAATTTTTTGAACAAAAAAATTCAAAAAAATATGTTTTTTAAATTTATTTCTAGAACCGAGCTTTTGGTCCGTGGCCTTCATTGACCGTAGCTACAGTAACCTGTAATGCAGGAAGTGTTGCAAATGGTAAACGATTCGGCAAAAATTTAAAAAATTAAATAAAAAGAAAAATTAAAGGAATTTTATCTTCGACATGTCAAAATGGAGTATGGGTTCCTTCAACACTTGGAACTTGTAATTTGATGAATGGGGGATTTGGAATAAATAACGGATTGTCAAATGGTTTTGGAAATGGAATCGGAGGAAATAATCTTGGATCAACTGGTTTGACACCAAATAATCTGGGATCAGGTTCAATTGGAACTAACCTTGGAAATGGTTTGGGAACAAACCTTGGAAATGGTTTGGGAACAAACCTTGGAAATGGTTTGGGAACAAACCTTGGAAATGGTTTGGGAACAAACCTTGGAAATGGTTTGGGAATCGGATTTGGAAATAATTTTGGAAATAGTCTTGGAAATGGTTTAGGAGCTGGTTTTGGAAATGGTTTAGGAACAGGAATCGGTTCCAGTTGTCCCAGATTAGCTGATGTTCTCTTTGGAACAATTAATTATAGCAATATTGGATTTGGACCATATCCACCTGGAACCAGTTACACAATCATTTGTAACATTGGTTATAGATTGATGGGATCAGCATCAGCAATTTGTACAAACGGAATGTGGTCTCAATTACCAGGAGTTTGTGTTCAAAGTATTCTACGAAGACCACCAAATCAAATCAATTTAACCGAAGAAATCAAAGAATCAAATAAAGATTTATCAACAAAATTGATAATCGCTGGGAATGAAACTGTAAAACAAGATGATTCAAAAATAATTCAATCATCAACTGAAATAATTGAAATGTCAAAAATTGCAAATCAAAATAATGAAATGTGCTCACCACCAATTGCACCAGCATTTGGCGAAGTATATAATTAAATAAAATAAAATAAAATAAAAAATAATTAAGATAACATTTTCCGAAATATCAATAAATGGAACTTTTTATGATGGAACAACGGCGGCTTTAAAATGCAATCTTGGTTATAAACCAAATGGTGCATCATTTTCAACATGTCAAAAAGGATCATTTCGACCAATATTTGGAAAATGTATTAATGGATCTGAAAATGAACTTCCTGGAGTTTGTGTTCCATTATCACCACCAAAAAATTCTAGAGTGAATTGATAAATTCATTTTTAATCTTTTGAAACAATTATTTTTCAGATTGTCTATATTCAAACCGGTTCATCACTTGATTTTGAAGATGGTACAACAGCATTATTATATTGTGAAGAAGGATATGCTGTAACAGGATCAGCAACTCTTCAATGTCAAGGAGGACAATGGGAACCAAATAGTGGATTTGGAATGTGTGATTCAATTTAAAAAATTTATTTTTAATAATTTTAATATAAAAATATATTATCATTCATTTAAACGGTTCAGATCTCTTTTTTTGTATAGTTGCTTTTCTTTTTTTCTTTCTTTTTTATTTCTTCCTTTTATCTTTTTTTTTTGCTTTTTATTAACTTAAAAAATAATACAAATAAATTATAAATAATTATTCAAAATAATAAAAATAGATTAAAAACGCCTATTTTTTAATTTTTAATTTTTTTTCGTGATTCATTCAGAAAAAAAACGAATAAAAAACGTTGACGCATTTTATGTTCAAGGCGCAATTTTTGTGTCAGCCTCGTCATGACGAAAAAGAAAATAAACTCAGCTTGGCGTTCTGAACATTAAAATATTTTTTTTTCAAACAGAAATGATGAAATATTTTGGTTATTTCCTATAAATATTGACTAGAATTTCAAACATATTGGAATATTTCATCGAAAATGTCGGCTAAGATTTTCCTCGCTTTTGTGATTGTTTCAATCAGCACCCTGTTTTCTAATAATGCTTTTATGAATGCACACGAGGTAAAGTTTTTTACTTTATTTAAAAATTTCAAGCTTATAAAAACTAATGAATTTGCAATTTTTTTTAAAAAAAATTTCGCATAATTCCTTCACCTGTTTAATTGTTTAATTTTTTTCAAAAATGAATGATTCATTTTATTATTTTATTGATTTTAGTATTTTTATTATAAACTACGCAATACAACCAACAATCATAATGCAGTCAACGATACAAATATTTGGCGGATCAAAAGTTTAAATTTAAAAATAAAGTTTGTGATCAAAAAGTATTTTTCAGAATTCCGCGACACTCCAACAGAAATGCAAGCGGATTTTGAAGCATATCTAACAGTTTATGGTGGTATAGCATGTGTACTAGGATCAGTTCTTAATGTCTTTTCAACGAAACGGTTTTTTTTAATATTTTAATTTAAAAAAAAGTTTATTTTAATCATTTTCAGGCTTTCGAATAGCAGTCGAGTAGTCTTGGGACATTTACTTGTTATTGCTGCATTCGTTCCTACAATTTTACTAACATTCGTCAATTTTGATAAGGGTTTGTATATATTTTCAATATGTTAGTAAAAACTTGATAAATTTACAGATCAAAAATCATTTTTCAATATCTCAATGGTTCTGATATCGGTAGCTTGTTTTGGTTCACTAGGAATGATGGCAGGAGGAATTCTAGGATTATCAGCCACATTTCCACCAAAATATGTAAGAAACTCGATATATGTTTTTTTTAATAATTAATTCGCTTTTATCCAAAAATGTTTGTCTATTTTGTTTAAACAGTTTAAACATTTTTTTAATTTTAGACTCAAGCAGTAATGATTGGGCAATCGTTTTCTGGTGTTTTAGCCGCTTTGATGAGTATACTGTGCCAATCAATAACACCAAATGTAGTACTGAATGGTCAAATTTACTTTGCTTTCAGTTTAGTAATGACTGTTTTAAGTTTAATTGTGTATTTTTATTTATCTAACGTTGAACCGCCAAGAGAAGAATTTGAAGAAGTTGAGCAGAGGTAAAAATAATATCAATTTCATTAGAATAAAATCAGATTTCAGATTATTAGATGAAGAAGTTGAAAATGTTATTGAGTCACAGGCAATATCATTTCCTCCAATTGATAGTGATATTCCGATGGAAGAAGGAAGGTCTACTCAGCTAGATCAACTAGCAAATATTATTGAAAAAGTAATAAATTAAAAAATAAGCAAAACTATGTTTTTTTTATAGGCTGGAACTGATTTAATAACTATATCGATTGTTTTGTTAGTTACACTAGCAGCATATCCAGGTTTAACAAGTCTTGTTAAGAGTACATCAAGAAATAGTACTTGGAATAGTAATCAGAAATTTCAAAACAGAAATTTCATGTTTAAAAATAAATTCCAAATTTAAGATTATTTCTCAGCTGTAGCTTCATTTTTGTTATACAATGTTGGAGATTTGATTGGGCGACTGTTAGCTAACTCATTTAAAATGGTAAAATATTAAATAATTTCAATTAATTCAATCAAAAAATTAAAAAAAAACTTTTTTTTCAGCCAAGTAAATGGTTGTTATTCATATCAATTCTTAGATTATTACTTATTCCTCTTATTGCTATGTGCAATGTTACTCCCCGTTCTCATTTTCCTACTTTGCTACCATACGATGGTGTTTTTATTTTAATTGTTTTCATTTTTGCAATTTCACATGGATTCTGTATTACAAATGCAACAATTAGTGCTACTATGTAAAATCTTACAAAATCTTTCAATATTACTTCAAACAAAATTTTCAGATCAATTGAAAAGAAAAGTCGAGAATTAGCAGGAGGAATGACAGCGTTCATTGGTGTAATCGCAGCGATGATCGGTGGATTTTTAAGTGTATTAACGATAAAATTAGTCTAAATTCGTATTTCAAATACCTTTCGCTTTCAAAAATTCCTTCATAAGGTTTCTAATCAATTTTAGATTTCTAATATCTATTTAAAGTTCACTTTCCTTTTTTTCACTTATTATTATTATTTTTTTCTTTTTATAAAAAAACATATCTATTAAATCAGGTAGAACATGTTTTTAATGTGTTTTATTTATTTTGTAAATCGATACGAGTAAAATACTTTTTTTTTTCAATTCGGGTTTTAAAAAATTCATTTTTCGGTTGAAATACCAATATATATTTTTATTTCTTTTTTTTAATTGTTCAAAAATTAATATTAGCAGAATATTGAGAACGAACAACTTGTATGAGATATAGTCGGCTGGCAAGTAGCCAAGAAGAAGCCGACGAGTTTTCAAGACTTCTACCAATGCCAGATTCTGAAGTATGTTTTATCTTAAAAATAAAATTAGATTTAACATCTTTAAGATTGGAATTGAGGGATCGGACGACGTCTATCTCCTTCCGTCTGTTTCATCGACTTCATCGTCGACATTCAGCATGACCAGGTAAACTTTATTGATTTAAAAAATTCCATTAAAATAGTTAAAATATGCAAACGTATTGACTTGACTGGATATATAAAAAAATTTCAATTATTCGAAAATTGTCTGTGTATTTCAGTTCAATGTTTACCATAATAAAATGAGAAAAATAACCTCTTTGTTGAATACACTTACTCACTAGCTGTGTGTAGTTGTAACAGTTAATTTGCAATCGGTGATCGACACAAAATATACATTTATTCTCACAAAAGTATTGAAACTTTTCGTTTTTGTCTGGATTTTTTTAAATTCTCTGTTTATTCACATTTTAATGTGTTAAAACGTATTAAAAAAAATGAAAAATTCCCTAATACATTTTCATTTTGTGGGGTTGTGTGAACGTATTTTGTCAATTACACTTTCAAAATGTAAAATTTCCCATTCAAATTTGAACATTTACTTATTTAATTTTTTCAGTTTTTCCAATACAAAATTATTTTTTTTTATTTTCTAAAAAACGTAAGTTAAAGCAATAATTAGTTCTGCTATATTGAATAGCAATTATTTCCTTTTCAATTCAATATTATAAAAATTTATAATAAAATTCAATAAAAAACTATTCAAATTTCAGTTATTTTTTTTAATATAAAATATAAAATCGTTTGGTATTTTTGCTTTTTATTAATTTCTTTTCAATTTTGCGACGGAAATGTTCGCACTTTTGAGTAAAAATGGAGCGCGCAAATAAGGTGAACTTGTCCATTATGTTTTCTATTTTGGTTATCCTGATGGATCGGATATTTGTTTGATTATAGGAGGCTGTTGAGATAATGAAATCGTTTTTCTTTTTTTCTTTCACGCTCTCTCTTATGCACGATCGGTTCTAATTTATTTGATTTAGTTGTTTTTATCGTTTCAAATTATAAAATCACATTCGCTTTTTTTTCCTTCACAATTTCGACCATTCACTAGCCAAATAGTAACTTTTGGTTTAAAGTCACTTTCTATTGTCAGATTATAGACATAACTAAACGAAAAATAGTGAATAGAGGAGGATTGATTTAAACCGATTAAAAAATGAAAAACGTATGATCGTTTATTTTAGCAATGTTCTTCGATTTTAAAAAGAAACATAAAATGTTTTAAAATCTTAATTTTATTAAATTAATTAAAAAAACACGATGAGAAATCATCTGTTGTTGAATACGGTGAGAAATCATCTGTTTTGAAAAAAAAAACTGAGAAAATTGTTTTCCATGACCCGCATTCAAAGTATGTTTCCCGTTTTTAGTCCTGAATTATTGGCTCGTTTTTAGTTAGAATTGAAGAGTTTGTTTACTTTCCTCTTTCCCTATGATTATTCAACAAATAAATAAATCGATTAAAATTTAATTTGTGTGAAAATTTTTCGCAAAAGTTCAATTGACTTGCAACATGTTTTTCAATCAAAAATAGTTACTTCCATGGTAAAATGTTTCATAGTTTTAACTTTTATTATTGATTACTAAAATTTTTCAAAAATTCAAAATTATGTAGGTGGGGGATACTGCATTTTGATATTCACTTATTTATTTATTGTTGTGGTGTTTTTTTTCGCTTTTTAATTCTTGTTTCCCTAGCAACAAAAGATTTGAAATCTGTTCTTATTTTCGAAGCTTTAATTGTTTTAAAGAAAATTTCCATGCTTTACAATTTTTTTCATTGCTTATTTAATGAAAACTGATTTTCAGAATCAACTGAGAAGATTTTTAGTAATTGTTTCGTAATATTTTTATAACAAGTTCTGTTTGTTTCTAGATCAACTTGAAAAATAATATTGATGATTGACTAAATGGTTAAATATAATATCTGAAATAACTCATATAATGAGTAAAAAAAAGTTAAACTCTTTGTCCTCACCACGCCGAAAAATCGATGAAATAAGTGTATCTTTTGTAAAAAAAGACGATTATGTGGCCACAACAACACAATCGACAACAATTAGAGAAAAAACTGCTTCTTTAAAGTCTACAACCACGCATGTTTCAGCTGTCTCAGCTGCTTCTGCTGCCAAAGGGGGAATATTGTAAGTTGAAGAAAACAAAATGTAAAAAGTCAGGCATTAATAAAAAAATAAATATTCAAATTATCTACACTTGAAAAATTTTGTAAAAGTTTTTAAGAAAAATATATTTTTCAGATGTTGTCGTTCATTATTTTCACGTCGTCGTGTACTTCATTCACGAACAGTTCGAGTTGGATACGGACCAGTTGGACATGATGCAAATGAAACATTTGCTCCAAATACAGTATGCAATCAGAAGTATAATATATTTAGTTTCGTTCCATTGGTAATTTATTTAATTATCTATTTTTTGATATTATCTTCCCTCCTTTTTTTAGGTTCTGTTTCAACAATTCAAGTTTTTCCTAAACCTGTATTTTTTGCTTATGGCGTGCTCACAATTCATACCAGTTATACAAATTGGGGCGCCAATTACGTATTGGGGACCGCTTGGATTCGTTTTAACTATAACATTAATAAGAGAAGCTTTTGATGATTTTGTTCGCTTTTTGAGAGATCGTGATTTAAACGGAGAAAAATATGAGAAATTGACCAGAGATGGAACACGAGTTGAGGTTAAAAGTTGGTAAGTAAAATTTTGAATTACATATTTACAAAAAAAAAATATTTTTTCAGCGACATTGAAGTTGGAGACGTTATAATAATGCATAAAGATAGACGAGTTCCAGCAGATGTTGTGTTATTACGGTATTATTTTTATATTTCTACGTATACATATAAGTTAACGATTTAGAACAACTGACAAATCTGGAGCATGTTTTATTCGAACAGATCAACTTGATGGAGAAACAGATTGGAAATTACGTATTCCTGTACCACTTACACAACATTTACCAAACGAAGCTGATATTATGGAACTGAATTGCGAAATTTATGCAGAAAAACCACAAAAAGATATTCATGCTTTTGTTGGAACTCTAAAAGTTTGATCTTAAAAAAACATAGGAAATATTTAAAAAAAAAACTCAGATTACACAAGATGATAATGTTCAAGATGGATCATTAAATGTTGAAAATGTACTTTGGGCAAATACTGTCGTCGCCTCGGGAACCGCTGTCGGAATAGTGGTTTATACAGGAAGAGAAACAAGAAGCGTCATGAATACAACATTGCCCGAAAGTAAAGTTGGATTGTTAGACTTAGAGGTTTTCAATATTTAATTAAAATTTAATAAAATCAAAATTTAAGGTTAATAATTTAACAAAACTTTTATTCATGTTTGTACTTGTGTTGGCTTCTGTAATGGTTGTAATGAAAGGAATTGATGGGTTATGGTATCGATATCTTATGAGATTTATTCTACTTTTCTCTTATATTATTCCGATATCACTTCGTGTTAATTTAGACATGGCGAAGGTTTTCATTTTTTTCCCCCAAAAAATAATTTTAACATATTTCAGCTTTTCTATGCGTGGCAAATTGGAAGAGATAAACAAATTCCAGAAACTGTTGTCCGCTCTTCAACGATTCCAGAAGAACTAGGAAGAATTTCATTTTTGTTATCAGATAAAACAGGAACTCTCACTAAAAATGAGATGCATTTTAAGAAGGTTTACATTTGAATTTAAAAAAACGAAAAATCATTTGTTTCGTCTTTTTAATTCGTTAATTTTAGATTCATCTGGGAACAGTTGCATTTGGTAGTGATGCGTTTGAAGAAGTTGGTCAACATGTAATGAGCGCATATGCTGGAAGATTGGCAAAACATTCATTTTCGGCCAAATTGCAAAACGCTGTTGAAGCAATTGCTTTATGTCATAATGTTACTCCAATTTTTGAAAATGGGGAAACATCATATCAAGCAGCAAGTCCTGATGAGGTACAAAATTTAAACATTAAAAAAAAGCGAATATGTTTTATAATTAAGGTTGCATTAGTTAAATGGACTGAAACTGTTGGAGTTCGATTAGCAAATCGTGATTTGCATTCTATTCAACTCAGTATCAAACTGGCTAATGGGCAGTTCTTAACAAAACAATTTACAGTAAGAAAGCAATTTTTAAATATAAAATTTGTAATTTTGTTCAGATTTTGCATATTTTTCCATTTACTAGTGAAACAAAAAGAATGGGAATTATTGTAAAAGATGAAACAACTGATGAAGTAACACTTTTAATGAAAGGAGCAGATACAGTGATGAGCGGAATGGTTCAATATAATGATTGGCTTGATGAAGAGTGTAGTAATATGGCAAGAGAAGGTCTTCGGACATTAGTTGTAGCTCGAAAACCCTTGACATTGAATGAATTAGAAGCATTTGATCGAGCATATCATGCGGCTAAAATGTCAATTTCCGATAGATCACAAAATATGGCAAATGTTGTTAATCGAATGTTGGAAAAAGATTTACAATTGTTGTGCTTAACTGGTGTTGAAGATAGATTGCAAGTAATTTTTTTTGTTTGAAAATTTAAATTTAAAAAAAAACATGCGTATTTTTATTAGGATCAAGTAACAACATCATTAGAATTATTGAGAAATGCTGGAATTAGAATTTGGATGCTTACTGGAGATAAATTAGAAACAGCCATTTGTATTGCTAAATCTAGTGGATTGTTTTCTAGGTTTCGTAAATTTTTTTTTTTCAAAAAAATAAAATATTTTTAGATCGGATAATATTCATGTTTTTGGAAATGTTCATAATAGGACAGATGCACACAATGAATTAAACAACTTAAGAAGGTAAATTTACGATTCAGTTTTATGAAGATTTGTTCTCGTTCTTTTTTTCTTTTCAGAAAAACGGATGTCGCTTTGGTTATGCCAGGATCTGCATTAAATGTCTGTTTGCAATATTATGAAGCAGAAGTAGCAGAATTAGTTTGTGCTTGTTCGGCTGTGGTTTGTTGTCGATGCTCTCCAGAGCAAAAAGCTCAAATTGTTCAACTATTAAGAAAGGTAATATTGATAAAGAAAAAAAAGAATCAGAACATTATTGTTAACTTTAGTACCGGGCTCCATTAAGAGTTGCGGCCATTGGTGATGGTGGAAATGATGTATCAATGATTCAAGCTGCACATGCTGGAATTGGAATTGACGCAAACGAAGGTTTGCTGATTGCTTTCTTTATATAATTAAAATTATTAATATTAAAATTATAGGAAAACAAGCTTCACTTGCTGCTGACTTTTCAATAACTCAATTTTCTCACGTTTGTAGATTGCTTTTAGTCCATGGAAGATTTTGTTATAAACGTTCCTGTGCTTTATCACAGTTTGTAATGCACAGGTAAAAAAACGTATTTATAGTAGTTTTACATTTTATTTTTTTCAGAGGTCTTATAATTTCGACAATGCAAGCAATTTTCTCATGTGTTTTTTATTTTGCATCCGTTTCATTGTATCAGGGTATATTGATGGTTGCGTAAGTTTTTATTAATTTTTTTAAAAAATTTAAGAAATGTGAAATTTTAAGGTATTCAACATGTTACACTATGTTACCTGTTTTTTCATTAGTTGTTGATCGAGATGTTACAGCTTCAAATGCATTAACATATCCAGAATTATATAAAGAATTAGGAAAAGGAAGATCATTATCTTATAAAACTTTTTGTATTTGGGTTATGATATCATTATACCAAGGTTATTTTTATTTTTTCTAAAAAAAAAGAAACAACTAAAAAATGTCAGGCGCAGTATTAATGTATGGAGCTTTATTGCTATTTGATGCGGATTTCATTCATGTCGTTTCAATTTCATTCTCAGCTCTCATTGTAACAGAACTCATAATGGTTGCAATGACTGTTCATACGTGGCATTGGGCTATGATTTTAGCGCAAGCATTATCGATTGGCTTATACATGATATCATTAATTGTGTTTGATCAATACTTCGATCGACAATTTGTTCTATCTGGAGTATTTGTATGGAAAACAGCATTGATCACAGCAGTTTCCTGTGTTCCATTGTATATCATAAAAGCATTACGACGGAAGTTCTCACCTCCAAGTTATGCTAAAGTTAATTAAAAAATGATTAAATATTTATTTCGCTTGAAAATTCGTGTGGAAATCTCCTAAATACAAAAATTCAAATTTAATGAAATAAATTTGAAACTTTACCTAGATGTAATTATAAAAACTAAACTTGTATTGCTTTGTCATTTTACATTATTTTTTGGCCTTGCTCGATATTCTTCTTCTTTTCTTTCCGGTTTCAAATTTTTTTTCCAAATGCTTCTCTTTTTCACGTTTTGGGATATATTTTGGGGGTTTTGAAGAAGTTTGCAAGGCCATTCAACATATCAAACAAATTATTCGTTTTTGTGTTTATAAAACTTTCTATTGATTGCGAGTAGTTTGTTTTGAAGCATGGTTCAATAAAGAAATTGTTTTCTTTTTCTTAATTTTTCAGAATTTCGAATTTTTACGGAAAATGTTGAAATTACATAGAAATACTTTATTTTTTAAATAAATTTTATTGAATTTTCATTTTAATTTTCAGAAGTAAATGAGTTATTTATTGACGTTATCCTGCTTTATTTTGTCGTTTTCTCCAGCTTTTGCAGTATTTTTGTATTTTATTGCACACGATCCAGTTCGAATTATTTTGCTGTTTTTGGGGTGAAATTATGAAAATATTTCAATTTAATAAATCGGATAATTCAGAGCATTTTTCTGGTTACTTTCATTATTAATTTCATCTCTTGTTTGGTTTGCATTATCATCATTATTTAGCAACAACGCATTTGTTATATCATTAACATTTTGCATTTTAGCTCAAGAATTTTCAAGAGTTGCTTATTTTTTACTTTTAAAAAAAGCACAAAAGTAAGCTATTTCAAATTTTAAAATTTAAAATTTCTTCTTGCAGAGGTCTTAATAAAATCACTCGACATGGAAGTATTTCAGTAGCTCCTGGGGTTAGCGATTTACATAATTCCCGTCATATGCTTGCACTAGTTTGTGGTCTTGGAATGGGAGTAATTGGTGCTTTATTTCTAACGATGAATGCGTTCTCAGCATTTTCTGGTCCTGGAACAATTGGATTACCTGAAGCATTATTATCAAATTCAATTAATATAAATAGAGCTGGAAAATATTTACCATTGTATTATTCTTTGTCAGCATTACTGCTGACATTATTCAATGTAACTTGGACTATAATGGTATGGGATTCATGTCATAAAATAGGTCGGATACCATCAGCATATGTTCCAGCAGCTGCAGCTATTGTAGCTCATTTGTTTGTTTCTTATATTGTAAGTTTTCAATTTAAAATATTTTCAATTTAATTAATAATATTATTTATTCAAGAGTTCTTTAAATCAAAAAGGATTCTATATTTTAGTATTATCTGTTCAATTTTTAGTATTAATAATTTGTATTGCATATTGTAATGTTATAATGGGAGGAACAATGTCATCATTTGTTAATGGTAAAACAAAACAAACAAATTTCAATAATTTTAAATTTCTTTTAGCTATTAAAAATTCATTGCTCGACGCTGTCACACTGAAATCTTTACGAGATTTTGTTGAAAATCATCGACGAAAAACTAACGAACAAATTCTTAGAGATGAACCACTAACTGAACGAAATCTACCAATCGAAACCTAAACATTTTTTTTCTTTTTCTTCTTGTGCCCAATTGAAAACAAATATCTATTATTTCCAAATGTTCATATCAACATGTATGATCTCGCTCTACTTTCTTTGTTTTATTGCGGTTTTAAATTTATGTATTTAAAAATGAATATATATTTATTTTTTTTTGACAATCAACAAAATATTAAGTTTTATCAATTGGCCTCAACCATGATTTAGCAATATAACTGTATTTTTCTTTTATATTATTATCAATTGTTTTTCCTTTTCGACAAATATAAACAAAATAATGAAATGATTGACCAAATTCAAATACTTCGATTGACCAATTTGGTTGTCGAAGTAAAGCAGGAATTCGAAAATGTGGCTGTGTGAATGAAACAGAAATGAATATTCCTATAAAAATAAATATTTAAAAAAATTTCTTTTGTTTTGAATAGTTTTTTTGTATTGTTAAATTTATTGGACACTTATGTTTTAAGTTTTTTAAAGTGCATAGAAAAAATGTTTTTGAACATTTTTTATTTTTATTTTTTTTCTCAAATTTTTATTTATTTTTACCGTTTACTTTTAAAATTCGTTGAATTGAAGAAAATATTTTTTCGAGATTTATCAAAGCTTCATCAGAAGGTTCCCAAACGCTCTAAAAATTGAAAATAATTAGAATTAACTAAAACACAAAAAATTACTTTTTCATTGACAAGAATTGCTTCAATTGTAGCTTTTTCAAAAACAACATCAAAAAAGTTTGTTGGACAGTTTTGAAGAGTTTTTATATCATCTGTTATCCATTCCATATTTGGGTAAACTTTTTTTAAATTTTCAATTAACACCTGTAAATTGAACGATTTGTTATTGTTTGAAAAATAAAATTGTTACAGTAGAGTAATCAATATTGGTTATATTGTGAAACCCTAAATTGTAAAGTTCCATTGATACTTGACTTGAACCGCATCCAATGTGGGCAATTCTGAATTATCTTTTTTCTTTAATTTAAATTTTTATTCAATTTTCTCAATTATAAGGCATTGATTTGCTCAATTTTAAAATGTTAACCTCGAACTTTTGTCAATGTTTGGTATTATAATATTTTTGAATTCTTTTAATCCTGTTAACCATTCAAAATTTTTTTCCGTCAAAAATCGCTCGTCCCAATAATCTTTTTTTTCATATTGACTATTGGAATCCATTTCTAAAAAAAAATTTTTTTCTGAAAATTACAACTGAAATTTTTCAAAAATACATCGATATAAAAAAAATATTAAATCTTTTAATGAATAAATTTCAACATAAATAATTGTAAAAGGATTACATTAATACACCTTTTCATTTCATAAGTCGAAAACGAATTAATTAAATTAACAAGTAAAAACAATTAAAAACATAGCTCTTTCTGATCTTCCAATCATTTCTCTTTTCTCGAAAACAATTTTATAATGCAAAAATCTTGGTGAATAGTTCATAAATTAAACCAATAAATAAATACTTCGAATATAGTTTTAAAATTGAGAAAAAAACGAAAGAAAATTTTCTCTATTTTTACTAAAATCGGGAATAAAACAAACTTTTGAATTAAGGAAAAGGAGCAGAGAAATCAAACTGGGTTACACACAAAACAAAATTGAAACAGATCTTTAAACTTTCTCGCAATATTACGGAAATTAAAAAAAATGTATAAACTTCAAAATATCAGGACCAAGAGGAGACTGATAAAAGAATTGCAGATTTATTTAAAATTCTTGTAACTTTCGTAGATCAATAAGGTGCAAATCCCGGCCTTCGTCTAAATTTTTCTATTATTTAGAAAGAAAATATTATAAATTACCTTATTCCACGCCCTCTTGGCCGGAATCCACCACCATACACATATTTAATCACTACACCACGTCCTCTTCCTCGACTTCCTCTAAATGGCGGACGATTAGTAGAAGATAAACCTGGTCGGTTCGTGCGTTTTGGATCCACCTAAACATAACGTTTCAAATCATATTTTTGTTTTAATTTATTGCAGATTTCAATGAATCTTTTTCTAATTTTTAAGTCTTTCTAGTTTTACTAACTTTTAATATTTCAAAATAGATTACCTTAATTTGTCGACCCTTGAGTAAAGTATCTGTCATGGCTAAAGCATTTTGCATTCCTTCTCTTTCTGTAAACTCTACATAAGCAAATCTGAAAATTATATTTATTTTTCGTTTTTTTTTTTTGGAAAAATTTACCCTTTGGGATGCCCAGAGTATTTGTCACATAGAATTGTAACTCTTGCAACTGATCCGCACCCATGAAAATGTTGTTCAATATCTTCCGCTGTTGCAGCATAATCCACCTAAAAAGAATAATAGGATTTATTAGAGGGAGAACTCATTAGATTTTATTCAGTACATTTCCAACATAAACGGATTTAGCATCAGCTTCAGCTTTTTCCTCAGGAGTTAAAGTAATAGTAGAATTGCTTTGGTTACTTTGAGAAAGATTCATTTGTCCCTAAAATCCCAATTAGAAATGTCCAACCATATTTCAAAAAACTTACTACAAGTTCACTTTGAATTGCTTTTAATTTTCGTTGTTCTTCTTCAATTTCGGCCATTTCACCCTCTATTGCGGACAAATCCTGAATATAAACGTTTTAAAAATAATCTTTAATTTGATTTACCGCATCATCTTCTGTCATCTCTTCTCCATTGAGCAAATCATCTTCTGTCAGATTGGTTTCACTCATTATTTTCTGAATGAATAATTACAAATTACTCTGTTAACGCAAGGTTGAAAAAAAATAGAAAACGCAAGGTTGAAAATCTTTTTGTTATTGTTTTGTTTCAAATTCAACTTTAAAAATTACAATTTTAAAAGCGAAAAACTTGACAAAAGAAAAATGAACGAAGATATTCAAAGTTTAAACAATTAAATGGTTAATTAGAAATAAGCACATCATCAAAATTAAGAACAATTTTTTCGAATAAATTTGTAGCGAAAAGTATACATTGAGAGGCAATGCCAAGCTGAGAAAAGTAGAGAATTAAAACATCGTGGCGAGACCTAACTGGCGTTTGTCAATGGAGCAGACTTTATTCATTTTGAAACAATCCTTTTTTCATTTCTATTCCTTTTTTCATTTCTATTCCTTCTTTCATTTCTTTCATTTCTATTATTTTTTGCTCTTGATAATTTTCTTTCCCTGTTTTTTCTTCCTTAATTTAAAAATGTTTCAATTTTTTAAAATGATGTACTAAATTTTCTCAATTGGACATTTTATTAATTTTACTTTTATAGTATTATTGTTCAGATATAACAATGCCACCTCGAGGATCTCGCAGAGTAAACCGAAACACAAAAAAAGTGAATGATGATAACCGAGAACAAATTATACAAGACGAAGATTCGAATGGGTTAACTACACCAAGCAGTGGAAAATCCAGAGAAATTAGTGTTGAAAACTCTATTAAGGATGTTAATGAAAAAGAACAAGAAGAGGAAGAAAATAGTTCAAATAGCGATGATAGTGATGAAGATAATGAATTAGTGAGAAAATAATAAAAAAAACTTTTTATAAGTTCAAGATTTTAAAGCCAATATTGATGGTGAGCGAGCGTTTAAAACGTGCAACTGCTGGAAACAAAATGGCTGAACTTATGGCATCGGCAGATCAAGAAGACGAATTTTATAAAACAGCGTATGGAGGTTTTCAGGAGGTTTATCTGATTTTTTAAAATCTATTTTTCATGTTCATTACAGGGAAATGATGCAGATGAAGAGTTTAATTCGCCAGTTCCTTCAGATGAAGACGAAGTTGATTCAGATTTTGATAAACCAGAAGAAGAAGATGAGCCAATCAGCGGAGACGAAAATGATGTTGAAAAAAAGCAGAAAAAAAGAAAGTTCAAAGTAATTAACACACTTTTAAAGTTTTAAAACAAAACAAATTAAGGAACCTCGCAGAGGAATCACTGCCGATGATATTTTGGCAAAAAACAGAAAATGGGCAATGGCAAGGCTTGCTGGGAATATAGTGGCAGCCAACTCAGTTGACGAAAAAACTCAAGTTCAAATGCTAAAAGAAGCAGAAAGAACTGAAAAAATTAATATTGAATCTCTGAAAAAGTGCGAAATTAGATCTCGAAGTTTTTTATTCTAGTTTTAATTTAAAATTTTTAGATATGAAGAATATGAACTTGAAAAAAAGAAAAAACGGGAAAAAACAACAATTCGCATTTTTCCTCCAGGTCCAAGAGAACAACTTCGAATGACAAAGAATGAAACAACCTTGACATTAAATGAAATAAAAGTAAGTCATAAATCTTTAAAATACCTAAAAATAGTACTTTTGTAAAACGTTTTTGGAAGTAGAGACAAGTCATATTCTGAAAATATTTTTTTAGTTACACTTGAAATTTAAAAACTAAATGTTCAAAATAATATCTCTTCATTTTTGGACTTCAAGCCAAAAAAACGAGAACAAAACTCATATTTTGTTGCTAAAAATTTTTAGTAACAATTTTCAATCCAAGTTCAAATTCTTTCAAAGTTAAATTGAGTACTTCAAAAAATCTATTGTGTTGTAGTTTTTAAAATGTTTCCCTCGCTATATTCTTTTCATATTTTCAGTTTTTATTTTACAACCCCTTTTTATGTAAAAAAGATAGGCACTTTCCGGAAAAAAATAGATACTTTTTTTTCGTAGAAATTTCTATTTTCCCAGCGTAGTCATGATAGAATTTTTTCTCCGGTGAACAAGAGTTGAATTGAAGCAAAGTTTGGCCAAAAAATTTGAAAAAGCACACGCAAATTCGAAATGTTCGAAATGCATTTTATGGGTTGACATAGAAAAGCTTCTAAAAAGGTTGAGAAAAACGAAGAGTCGAAATAGAAGAGAACTGAATGAAATGAAGAGATTTTAGAAAAAGGATAGATAGTTGCAGAAGCAGCAGTTGAGTTGTGTTTTTAGTAGTAGTAGTAGTATGGGAGAATGTAAGAATAGGAGCAGTTGAGAAAAAAGAAGCTGATGGTGAGCAGGCATGGCTGCTGCTGCTGTGAAGCTCAATTGGTGTCTATGTGCTTTTGGTCTCTATCTTATTTTCTCTAGTTATTTCTCTAGCTGTAAGCAACAACAAACTGAATTTCTCTCTCTCTCTTTAGTTTTCTAATACTATTTCTTTCATGAAGAGTCTCCCTCTTTTTCTTTTCGTCGTTCTTTTCGATTTTTCTAGTCGATTTCGTCATTGCTCCTTGTTCATCTCCGCATTGAGTATTAGAAGCATACGACACGAATTCGTTTGTGCAAAAAAGTCCCCTTGAATTTTTCTTTTTCTCTCTTACTTTTCAAAATCTCATTGCCATTTTTAGAGAGAATTGCGAGTTTTTAGAGAAAAAGGGGGAACAGTTGACAGCATTGACGACAACCAAGTGGTGGTAAGAGTTGGGGAAAGTCGTTTTGTGAAGCAGTGGAAAGTCTTGGTCTATATTCTTTTTCTTCTTCTCCCCCCCCCCCCCCCCCCCCCCCATCTTTTTACTTCTTTTTTTCTCTTCATTTTTTCATATTTTTCTATCTATGCTCTCGTTCCGGTTTTAGTGGCGTTGCTGGCTAAAAATTATTGATTTTTTGTTTGTCATTTTTTCCCTGGCTTGATTTGGCTTCAAACGTTTTTTTTTTGTTAAACGCTTTAGCCATATTTTCTATTTCTCTACTTCTCTTTCCTTTCTTCTTGTTTTGCTTTTGTTTTTATCATTTTGAAGGCATTTTCCCTTCCTACCACCCTTCTATAAGTCTCAATTGGTTGTGGTTTGTTTTTGCTTATTCCCTATTTTCACGGCTTGGGAAAAAATGTTATCATTATGTTTTCTTGTCGTTCAACACGCATAACGTGGTTGAATTTAATATTAAAATAATTAACATATATAATTTTGTTTTAAAAATATCTGACTAGATATTTTCTTTTCGTTTGTCTTTCGTCTTGTTTTTTTCTCATTTTTCTCTTTCTTCATGAGCCATGTAAATTTTGTGTCTCTTTAGTATCACATTACTTTTTTTCACAAAATGTTTCAATCGAATTCAACTACTCAACATTTTTTTTTTAAAGTCACTGTTTGTTGTCTTTTTACATAAGCGCATTTTTTAGTTAAAGCTTATTTAAAACAAAAACATAATTAGAAAGAAAAGCTTGAATAATTCAAAAAGAACACTACATTTATTTTTAAATTTTGTAAAACAATCTTTACATTTAAAAGCTTTGAAACGAAAATTTGTGCACAGGTGTTTACTTGTTGTATTTAAAATGGGAGCTTTTTTTGTTAATTTCTTTCTTTTGTACCAATTGGTTTCTCTTGTTTGCATTGGGGTTGGCTTCTCCATTTTCTCAGTAGCCATTTTAAAGACAAAAATGTAAAAAAAAGGAATTTGAAGAAAAAAGTGTAAATGTTATTTTTATAAAATGAATTCGACAAACGAAAAATTTTAGTCTTTTTAAATTCTAAAAAGTTATGTTTTTTCACCTTGGAAAAAAACATATAATATTCCACGATACTTGTTTAGTTATTGAGAGCCATTTTATTATTAGTTTTTTTTCTCATTTGTCAGTTTTTTCTCTGAAAAAAGATAAACTTCTAAATTTATTCATAGAATTTTTTAACTTCCCCTTTTATTAAACAATTTTTTCTCTTTTTTTCCAACCGATTTTTACAACATTTTGGGATTCCGTTCATCCATTCAACTTGACGACAATTTTTGTCATCAAAGTAATATAATTCGACAGGTACTCATATTTCATACGAAATTTTTCATGGTTTTGTTTGACTATTCAGAATTGAAAATAAAATCCAAGTTTTTATTTTATATTGACGATGTGAAAATTTGAAAAAAGAAAGAAACTTTACGACTTAAAATGTTTTCTATGGAAACAATTGCAAGTTTATAAATTATTTCCATATCATAAAGCTTTAAAAAAGCTGTTTTCTTTTTCATAAACAACATTTTAGACTTCAAGCCAACAATTCCAATATTTGTTGAGAAAATATGCTTTGAAAAATAATGCATGTCTTTTTACTAATGTGTTAAAATTGATTCAAATTTTGCGCCTGTTCTTATTATATTTCTTTAGTGTTATGACGTATAAAATGCACATGTGTTGTTCAACAAATCTATCGATTAACAAAAATAGAAAATTTGTTGAAAAAAAAAACGAGAAAGAAATAATTAAATAAACAAACTTTTCTAAAGCTTCATGCTTAGTTAATCGGAAAGCTGATGCATTTTTTTAAATTAATAGTAAGTTTTAAAAAAAAAGAATTAATTTCATTTGAAAAATACCATTTTACAAACAAATGGAAATTGAAAGCGACGAAAAAAAAATTATTTATTTTTCTGTCGCGCCCATCTTGGCCACTTTTTTCATCATTATAATTCAATTTAATTCTTTTTTTTTTTTTTTTTGCTTAAATTGTTGACAGATTGTTTAGCCATAATTACAATCGAAAATTCAATCTAAATTTTTAAATACAATTCCTGTTTTTTTTTCCAAAAAAATGTTTACCTAAAAAAAATTAAAGTACAGTTTTGAAAATCAAGCATAACCTTTTTTTAATTTTTGAGAGTTAATTTTTTTAGGTTGTATTTATTTAAAATAATACGTGTTTTGTTTTTTTTTTCAAAAGTAATAATTGTTTTAATTTGATGTTGAATTCTGTGATCGGCATTACTTTCCAGCACTTTCTATTTCTTTTTAACTCTTTTCAATACCTTACGTCTCTTTGCAATATCAATTTTATTGGTTTTAGAGTGAGGCACAAAAAATAATAGATATCAACGTTTTTGTTTGTCGTCCACTCATTTTTTGCTGAATAGGTTGTGTGTGTGTGTGTGATGGTAGTTTTATCAAATTACTTTAATAAAAATATTTTTTTAGTGAAGTTTAGTTAAACGGAAGTTTCATTCAAACAATAAAAGTTTTAAATTTAATTTTGAATTTTTAACGCCTACTTTAACGTCTCATTTTTCAAAGTAAATATTGAAAAAATGATGAGTGGGTAAGCTAATAATGTTCAATTTTTAAACAATACTGATGTTTTCACACTTGACATTTTCAAAACTTTAAAATAGATTGATTGGTCTGTAAAACCATTTTTTGAAGTTTTTGAATGTTCAATAATACTAATGATTTGAGATAATTTTGTAATAAAAGTGCAACATTTCATATCAGCTTGTTACTTTTAAACTTAAAACTTCGTTTTTTTTCACATCAGTTTGAATTGGAAACATTGCACTATATGAGTTTTTTCCCAGTCTCATTTTTCTTCGCGTAGTGATGGTGAGTTGGTTAAAATAAAAATTGATGCTACCAAACCGCCCCGATAGAAGCTCACAAAGTAGAATTGTTGACTTTTTTGATAGATCACAATGTATGACGTATTTTAGCAAACTGCAAATTCAAACATTTTCTCGGAGTCTTCATTTTAAATTTAAGTTTATTTTTAAAAGAAAGTCTAGTTTATAAATAGAAATTCGATGTTATCGTGTTGCCTGATTTCTCACTAACCGATCAAATGATTTTTGTAATAGCCGTTGCTTTCGTTTGTTTTTAATGATTTGCGCCGAAAGAAACGATAAAAAAAACATTTTTCATTTACAAAATTGTTCTTGTGTTATATATTTCTATTGAAAAAAATAGAAATTGTTAAATTTTTAAAAATTGTTTTCTACTGTGTTATAATTGTTACTTTTTGTCGTTTTCAATCAATATTGTGTGTTTATTACATTAAAAAATCAATGTTAAATTAATTCAGAAATTCAAATGTCAACGGTCCAGGCCAAGAAACGTTTGTGCAGTGACGGGACGGCCGGCTAAATACTTTGATCCAATTACCAAATTACCATATTCGACGGCTTATGCGTTCAAAGTTATTCGAGATAAATACAACAAATATTTAAAAACTTTGAAAGGAAATGAAGAGGTAATTTACGTAATTTCCGGTTGAATATTGCGTTATCACTATAAAAAATTAAATTTGCTGATAATTTGATAAGAATATAATTTCTAAAGGCAAAATTTTAACAAAAAAAAATCAACTATAAAATAAGTTGAAGAAAAAAACAATTAAATTAATACGTTATTTCTTTTAAATAAATAAAATTTACTTTTAGGTTGCTAATTACCTTCAAACTTTGAAAAATATGCCTACGCCACCAGATTCTCCGGTGCCAATTTCACTGAATCCAACATCAATGGTAGCCGAATCGGCCCTTTCATAATTATAAAACTGAGAGAAGGCAAATTAAAAGAAAGAGGGCAGCCATCTTCGTCGCCATCATTTTTATTTGTTCTTTTGTACATTTCGGCTCTTAGTTTGTGTGCAGGAGCCGACACACATACACACACATTCAAATAAATTTATATATGTATAGAAGACAGACAGAAGCGTACAATCAAATACAAATATCAAAATTGTTTGGGTGATGAAAATTTTGTTCGTAAGAGTAAGATAGCTATGTCTCTGGGTTTTTTTATCAATGTTTGTTTAATTTTCAATTCAATTTTTTTTTCTGAAACTGGTTCACAAGCTTTTTAAAAATTGGTTACCATGTTAATTAAGTTTTATTTTTGTTTTCTCACGTTATAAAATGTTTTTTTACGTTGATTTTTTAAAAAGTTTTAATGGTTATTTTAACCATTTTATATTTATTACTTTTATTCCTTTTATTGTTTTAATTTTTATTTATTTCTTTTTTTTTTCAGTTCTGGGTTGCGTCAAGTTTGTTGCTCAATCTATTTTAAAACTTTAAGTGGCAAAAGTCAGATCATTGCAAAAAAGCAACAACAATACGTTTTTTTTTTTTAGAAAAATGGCTGTGAAGGGCGACGAAAATGCGACGCTAATGAACGGTGTCGAAAATGTTCCTCTTGATACGAAAAATGAAGAACCTGAATCTTTTGGACAATGGTTATTTAACAAAAAAAATGGAACTGTTTGTGGAAGAAATGGAAAATCGTGGATTCAGGTTTTCAAAATATTCGGGTTACAACCGAATATATTTGTTTTATTTATTTCAGATCTTGGTGTTCTACGTTATTTTTTATTTTCTCCTAGCGGCTTTCTGGTTGGCTTGCTTAACATTATTTTTGAGAACACTCGATCCAAAAGTTCCACGATTCTACGGAAAAGGAACAATTATTGGAGCCAACCCAGGTGTTGGATATCAACCCTGGTTGAAGGAAAATCCTGATTCGACTCTTATACAATTCAATTTACAAGATTCTGAAAGCTGGAAACCATACGTCGCTCAATTGAATCAATATTTGACAAAATATGACACAAATACAACAGAAACTAGAGATTGTGGACCTAATGACAGTAATGATGATTTGGAAAAAGACCAGGTAAGAACTTTTGTAAATTATTGAAATGTTTAAAAGTTTTTTTTTCGCTTTTTTTTGGCGTTTTAAAATAATCCAAATTAAAAATAAATTGATTTTTTGTAGGGTACTCTTCCATGCCGATTCGATTTGTCAGTTTTCGATAAAGGGTGTAGTTCAAAATCAGATTTTGGATATAAGTCTGGAAAACCATGCGTGGTTATTTCCTTAAATCGATTAATTGGTTGGAGACCGGTAGATTATGACCAAACGTCAGTGCCAGAGGAGATTAAGGATAGATACAAGAAAGGATCAATTGCTATCAACTGCCAAGGATCTACAAACGTAGACAAGGAACACATTGGAAAAATCACATACCTGCCAAGTTCTGGAATTGATGGACGTTATTATCCTTATGTTTTCACCAAAGTAAAATAATCGAATAATTAAAAAAAAAAACGTAATTTTATTAAAGGGATACCAACAACCAATTGCCATGGTTAAATTCGAAACTCTTCCACGCAACAAAATTGTTTTAGTGGAATGCCGAGCATTTTCGCTAAATATTGAACACGATATTAGCACTAAATTGGGAATGGTTGTTTTTGAAGTGATGGTTGAAGATAAAAAAAAAGTAGAGAAAGAGTTGTAAGAAAGAACAATTAGGCTTAAATGGCTTCAAGTAATGTGGTAGTTTTTTTTGTTGATCATCTTGTTCACAGCTGTAGAAATTCATTTTTATTTTTTTAACATGGGATTTATATTTTTCTTGTTTTTAAACCGCAGTTTTGCTTGAAACTTAAGAGATGAAGAAATTTCAAAGTATTGATTTTCATTTCTAAGCTTTTAATTGAGATTCGTTAAATGCTCATAGTAAATAAGTGTCTCCATCATTTTTTGTTTTTTTTTTGATTATTTTTTTAGCGTTTTAGAATGACGAATGTTTTGGAAATTTTTCAACCTTTTTAAAAAACTAGGAATATATACTTTAGATATTTTCAATCGATTTGTCTAAACTAAAAAGTTTTAAATTTTTTGTTCTCAGTTCTTGGAATTTGTCGAAAATCTTAATTTTCCGATATTTTTTTCTTTTCTTTTTTTTGATAAGTTTCCAAAAAGAAAACATTAAATTTTTAATAATTGCAATAATCAAATTTTGTAACAGTCCGCTTTTTTGAAATTCTCATAAATGATATAACAACTCAAAGAAGCGGAATTTATGTTTCTTAGGATGCTTCTCAATTGTCATCTCTTTCAAATTTTCGCTTTTTTTTGGTGAAAAGGAATCCCGAAAATTGTATTTCCCTTCTCGATTTTTGCTCGAGATACTTTTATAAACAAAAAATAGCTTTTTCCTCAATTTTATTATGGTTTACTTCAATTTTCTATAGAAAATAGTTTCCATAACAATTATAATGTTTCAAAAGGAAAATAGAAGACAATTTCGAAATGTTTACAGTTAATCGATCTTAAGCAGCTTTTTTTTTTCGAAAATTCGTTTGTTCTGCCTTTTAAACATTAAAATGAACTAACTTTAAATGTTAATTGAATATGTTTTCCGATACGTCTTTATATATATATTTTTTTTGGTTTTTATCAATAATAAATTTTTTAATTGGGATTTTTTGTTTATTTTCAAAGATAATTGTTTTTTTCATTATTTTTAATACTTTTTTTCTGCAGTTTTCTAACCTAAAGAATTAACTTTTTGTTTGATTTTAGACTTAAACTGGCATGATCTTTTCTAGTTTTTAAAGTGAAAGAAATTTAATTAGGATATTTAAAATAGTTTAATTTAAAGTAAAATGTGTTCATATTGGGTTTGTATTGAACTATTTACAAAATACATATTCCGATGATCATAAACTTTTATTTCTTATTTTATCAAAATGAGAATAAAAAAGAAAATTAATCGGGTTTAATGAGTCTGACGTTGTTTACGACAAAATCGAAATAAATTTTTAGAATTGTGCTTTCATTTATTGGTCATCCGACAAATAAGTCGGATCACCATTCAATAATGACGGCAATGCGCAATGGAGAGAAAACAGATTCGATATCAAGTCGAAAATCGATGAATGATCAGAAATTTGCGTTTCTAACGCAAATAACACGACCTGATTATCGAAGTCTTCCACCATCAATTAATACATCACAAACTTCATTGCCAACAACACCAATAACAGCTCCAATTGAGATAGGAATTGAAGAAAATGGTACAAAAAACGAGATTCTAGTTTTTAAAGAATTTGGAGCACCAATTGCAACTCCAGAAGATGAATTTTTCGATGAAATTGATATGTAAGTTTTTATTTGAAAATAAAAATCTTAATAAAACATTTAATTTTTATCAGAAAAAATGAAAAGCCAGTGACGTCAAAAAACGCTGACGAAACGGAGATTACGGAACAAATTATTGATAATGAAAATAAATCTGAAAAGGCGAAAAACGAGGAATTTATTCGTGGAAAAATTGAAGATATTGTGGGAGAAATGGTTGAACAAATGCAGTTCGAGGGAATTTTAGAAGCAAGTTGGAATGGAATAAAGGAAAATGAAAAAGACCAAGAAGTTTACATAACGAAATTAGATCGAGAATTAATGGAAGAAGAGCTGAAATTAATGCAAAAATCAATTGAAATGAAAAACGAAGAAGAAGAAATTCGAAAAATGACAGAATCATTTGGTGAACCTAGAAAAGCAGTATTAGAAAGAGTTGATGTTGAAGATGACGAAGATGAAGATGATGAAAATAATGAGCATAATGATAGTAGAAAAACATCTAAAAACATGGTAAGTTTAACTTTTTAAGTTTAAAAATACAATTTTTATTAATTAAGATTTCGTAATTTTGTTAAAATTAAAACGAAAAAAATTTATTTCAAAAAAACATTTAAAAAAGCTTTATCTAAGTTTTTCCTCAACCATATCAGTAAAACAATAATTCTGAAAATTAAAAAATTAAAAAAAAAACTCGTAAACGGTTTATGAAATAAAAAAAAAAGTTGTTTTGAATAATTTAATAAATTAATCTTATAATTAGAATTTTTAAAAACATTTTAATATGTAGTATTTTTCAAAATAAATTTTATTTTATTAAAAGATTAAATTCGAAATAAATAGATTATTTAAGTTTGGATTGAATTACATAAAAAAAATGAAAATGGTTTTGTTTTTGTTTATGTATTTTCGTTTTTGAGCTTGTATAATCTTAGCAAAAAAAACCTCGAAAAATAGTCAAACTGCCATTCACTTTTAAATGTCAATCTACTTTTCCTTTTTTTTCATTTTATTCTATAAAACGGCTATTACGTTTTTTTTCCAAATTTCGTGGTTTTAAATATATAAAGAATCGGGTTTCATCAATCATTGTTGAGTTTCATTTTCAAAAAATAATTTCAATTTTTTTCAGCAATCAAATAAAGAAGAAACGATGGTATTCAGTTGGAGTAATTCTTCCGAAAGAACCAAAAAGTTGATTTTTTATTCATTTTTTTTTCGAAAATAAAACATTTGAAAATATTTAGAAAACCAAAAAATTTGGAATTAAACTCGGAAAATGGGAAAATGAAATCTGATTCCGCTGGAGAAGGATGCTCTAAAATAGAAAATAAGTAAGGTTTTACAAAAATATTTCCAAGTTTTAAAAAAATATTTATTCCAGATTTTCAATAGATGTTCATGATAATTTGAATGATTCAAATGATGAGGAAAATATAATGGAATCATCATCATTTTCAACGAATGAAGGAATGCTACAACAATCATTACTTCAGCTTCAAAAACAGTTAAGAAAATCTGACGTAAAATGCTCGAGGCTCGAAAAAATTTGTGAATTTCAGCAGGTATGAACCCAAAAAAGTTAAGGTTTCAGCAGAAAAACTCTAATTCTTTCTTTAATCTTGCATATCATTTCTATACAAAAAACATTAACTAAAATGTCGATAAGACGCTATCATCTCTATCAAGACACTTTGTTACAAATTAAAAAATGGAAAGTGGTTAGGGATCCAGTAATTAATGAATCGACACAATGTGAAATCTAAAAAACGAGTTTCACTTACTCAAAATTCATTTACAAATTAGACTACATATTTTCCACAGGTTGTGTGTGGCATCAATAAAAACCAATTTTAAATGAAAAAAATGTGTTTTTTTTTTCAAAAAATTGAACTTGTGACCCCTCAAATATTACGCTAAACGTTAATTCGCTCGATCATTCGTTAGTTAAATTATGAGATCAAAGTTTACACGTGGAATTTTAAAATGAGCTAAAGAAAAAAATATTTTATGCTCTTTAAATGATGACAATTAGAAAATGTTGAAATTAAGTAAAAATCGTTTTTTAATCACCTGCAATAATTGGATCCTTAAAACAGTTCCCTTAATTTAGAAATTTTCGACGAGACATGAATTTTGGCTAGGCGAAACGTGTTGGAAATACACAAAATCTCAAGTAGTTTCGACATGATTTTATCTTGTTTGACAATACAAAACCTGAGAAACTGTCACGGTAGATAAATTGAAGAGTGGAGCACATAAAGAGAGAAATATTATATTGAATAGATAGGTAAAGATACTTGACGAGCAAATTTCCGACAAATATTCTCTTCACTTATTGAACTTTTCTAATTCTCAAAGAATTAATAATCAACATATTTTTGGATAGAAAAAAAGCACTTGAGATATTTCAGTGACTACATAGAACAAATTTTTGTCGGAAACACATTTCTTTTTTCTTTTTTTTTTCTAATATTTACACATTTAATATTTCAAAAGGTGTTAGGTTTGAAGTATAATTGGAGAACTTTGTTCAAAAAAAAAAAGATTACTGTACAATATTGAGAAATAGAAACAATATTTAAAAAAAAAAAAGCAAAAAATTTCAGAAGGACATAGATAGTCTTCGATATGAAGTAGATTGGAAAGATAAAAGAATTGAATATTTACAAAAAGCTTTAGAAGAAATGGAAAATGCTACTTCTTCATCTTCACCAAACTAAAATTTATTTTCTTTAAAATTTCGATTAAAAATATTTATTTTTTTCAATAATTTTTTGAAAAATATCCGAAAATGGTGCTTCAATTGATTACATTTCGATTATCAATCTTGTTAATTTCTTTCTTCAAATAATTTCGCTTTTCTTTCATTCACATTCCTTTATTACATAATTCGCAACTTGCCCAAATTTTAATTTGATACTTTGCTTACGGCTGTTTTTTTCTTTCACAACGATATTAAATAAACTTTTTATTCATATTTTCACATTTAAAAATTTTTGATGTAATTATGATCGAAAAACGGAAAGTTAAAAAGGGCCAAAATTTGGAATGTATAAAATTCAAGTATAAAAACGGCTTATGCTATAAAATTAAAAAGAACATGCAAAATAAAATATAAAACTTTAAGAAATGGAACAATTTGATCACAGATAATATTGAGACAACTCTTAATGGAAAAAAAATGAATTTTCTCAAATGAAATCTGGAAAAAAACAAACAAACAAGAATGTTTATATACACGAAAACTGTAGGCATTTCTAAGCTGAAAAAAGTATTAAAAACATTTGAGATATGTAAATGAAAAATTAAAATATGCAAGGACATTGTGCAGGTTTTTTTGGTGTTTTCTCTAACACAATTGTAAAATTTGTAAAAGAGATCCGAAAGAAGAAAAAATATGAATAAAAAATTACAGTAAAGAAACATTTAAAAATTGAATCTTATTTTTTTGATGATTTTTCATATATTAAAATGCATAGAAATTGTCTAACTTTTGATTTTTTTTTCTTGAAAAAATTATTTTCCCTTTTTAAAAATTCTTGCAAAAAGAAAGAAGGAAACTTCAACAAGAAAATGAATAATTATCTTTGCTTTGTGTTTTTTTAAGTGAAGCAGAGAAAAAAAATAAACTGAAAGTGCTCTGCTTTGTGGTATTGATTGTGCAAGAGATGGTGTGAAGGTGTGGTTGAATCGTGCAGCCATTTTTAACTGAAACATTAATGTTATTTTTATCAACTTTTCTATTTAATTCACATAAAATACCCGAAAAACATTAGAATTTTAATAAATTATCCCTGATTTTTGTTATTTTAAAAACATTAAAATGAAAGCCACTGAATTAATAACACATAGAATATGAATATCACACTTAATTTTATTATTTGTGGTGGGTGCAATTTTTCATTGTGATTTTTTTGCTGCTTTTGTTGATATTTTTCAATTTGATTAGTAACAAAAAAAGAAAAGAAAAATATCAAAAATTATATTACAAACGAGACTAAAATTCAGGCTTTTTTCGTCTCTTTTTCCAATTTGTGCAAATTTTCCTAACAAAAATGTCAATTTTGTACAAAAATTAAAAGAAATTTGAAAATCAAATAAAATGGATGATGAACCTTCTTTTATCCATTTACATCAGCCATTTTGTTTCTCGCATATTCAATTCTTAATCCTCCTCGATCTGTGGATGCAATTTGAAATCCTTGTAATGATAACATGGCATTTGTGGCTTTTTGTAAATCTGAATACTCGACAAATGCCACACAACTTCCATTTTTATTATGTAATCGAAGTCTTGTAAATCCAGCGAATGCTTTGAAAACACTTCTTAATTGTTCTTCATTTACATCGGTAGATAAATTAGCAACAAAAAGAGTTGAACATGCTGATGTTGAAGGTTGAAGGTTCAATGAAGGTGCTTAATTTTCATTTTTATTTAAATTTATTTTTTGTTTTTTTTCAAACCTGCAGAGGTGGAATGTAACTGCGCATATAATGATGGTTGATGATGCAAATGTTGAAGCGTGGCTGCTGAAGGCATATAAGCTGCTTGCAAAGCTTGCGCTGCTTGAGCAGCTTGAAAATGTGGAAAGGACAACGCTAATAATTGATGATCTCCGCCAAGAAAAGCAGCAGCAGACGCTGGATCTAACAAATTGAGATCGGGTTGAATTGGAGATAAAAATTGTGGCATTCCGCCAGTGAAAGCTGATGCTTGTTGAGATGGTGGTGGTGATTGTTTTGGCTTTGATACTTTTGTATTTGATTTAGCCAATTCTAATCGTAAAATTTGTGCACACTCTGGATCAAAACGAACTCCTGAAAATAAATTATTTTGTAAGTCTAAAATTTTTTTTATAGAATACTTAATTACCTTGCAACTGTTTTCTCGCTTCTTGTGCATCTTGTTGTGTTGAAAATGTTACAAATCCAACGGGTGACGTTTGTTTCCCATTTTTCGCCGTCATTTTAAGTAATGATCCTTCATATCCACGACATCCTCGGAATAACAAATACAATTCTCGTGGTTTTGCGTCCATTGGAAGACCCGAAACGAATAACGTTCGAACCTGTGATGGATTCGTCGATTCTGCTGTAGAAACACTATTCAACGATTCCATTGACACGGCCGACGATAGATTCGGCTTCGGGCCGTCCATCTTCCGTTTTCTGCTGTTTTCAATCGTTATGACTGTAAAAAATCAATTATTTTTAACAATAAATTATTAAAAATCGTTAATGAAAAAATTGAATTAATTAAATGGAAAAAAACAAGAAATAGTTTTTTAAAACTGAAAAAGAGCCGGAAAGATCTTGGGCATTAAAAAAAAGGCTACGAAACGTCATTTTTTATTTAATATTTCATAAAAACGAGAAAAACCATCATAAATCTTTGGCAAGAATATTTGGCCGTCAAGAAAATTGGAAAAAAAATATATCAAAATTCTTGTGATACACTTCGATGAACCTCGAAAAAAAAGAAGAAGAAGAAGAAGAAGAAGAAAATGTCAGAATTGCGTGTGCCTGCTTGCTACTTCTTCGATAAAAGAACAAATTGAGCGGAAGCTTCGAATACGTGTCTCTTCTCCTTCCCAACCATTAATACAACTTTTCGCATCCTAGCAACCAAAACGTATGGATTTATTCGCTCAATGTTCTCCTTCTATATACTTTTTTTTCTTTTTAGTCATTCAAAGTTGAATAAAAAGCAAACAAAAATTTTTTAGTTTTTTTTTTTGAAAAATGGAAAATGATAATAATCGGTTTTAAAGTAAGCAGAAAGTATATTTGAAAAGTAAAAAAAGTGTTATTTTTTAATTATAAATATCATTAATCTAAAATTTTATTTTTTAAACAAAATGAGAAAACTGATAAGAGAAATAACAGTCATTGTTTATTTTTTCATCGATTTTTGAACTCTGTTTTGTTTAAAAAATTATTTTTTTGTGAATCAAATATAGAATGTCTCGATAAGTGAATAAAAGGAAAAAAAAACCTGTTAGACTTTTGGTTAATTTCAATTTCATTTACGACCGGTTTACTTTCAAAACTTATTTGTAATAATATGAAGCAACTCTGGTTTTAAAGGTTATAAGTTATTGTTTTTAACTTAAAGAAAACATGCAAAGGTTGAAAATGTCGAAGAAAATGATAACCGAACGAAAAAAAAAAGAAGAATGATAGACCAACAGATAAAATACATATCTTGCACTATAAAATGAAGAAAAGAAAAGAAAAAAAAAGGTCGACGATTGTCCATGCCAATTCAACCCGGACCAGGGCGGAGAAAAATTGGAGTAGTGCCGCCGGAGAAACAGAGAAAAAGAATATAATGTATGGTCTAAATTGGCGTCCCAAGGTTGGCGAAACATTGTTCACCTTTTGATATACGCAGAGATATACATATATATTTTATTTTATGTATGAAACCCAACAAAAAAAGCGTGTTTTATTAAAATGAAATGTTTTTAGCTTTTAAAAATTGCGCAAAAAAATTGAATTTGATTTTTAATTTAATTTTGATTAAAACTAAAAATTAAAAAAAAATAATTAAATCATCGTTTTCAAGAAAAAAACACTTGAATTATAAAGAATTATGAAAAAAAACGGGATAAGCATCAATTAATATATTAAAAAAAAAAAACGAAAGCACCTCTCTAGGCGGGAAAATCAGCGACAAAATGATGAAGATGAAGACGAATAATAATACGTAAGGAGGAGGTCGAGGTGAAAAAGACAGGGCGGAACAACCGACCATCATTTTTCTTTTCTTCTTTTTCTTCTCTTCCTTTTTCTTCCTATTTTCTTAAAAACCATTCAAACAAATGGTATTGGGCCCGATTCGAAAATTAATTCAGAAAGGTACACATTACGTGTATATGCGCCTGCCGAACAAATAAATTCATTAATTACAATAAACAAATTTGTGACATTGAATAAGAATTGATAAAAACATAAATTTATTGCTTTTTTTAAATGATTTTTAAAAGTTTTATCTCTTTTAAAAATTATTTAAAATTTAAAAAAATGATTGATATTAAAAAATATCTTAAATTATATAAATGTCATTCAAATTACGTAATTAAAAGGAAGTAAAAAACTGCAAGGTGCATAATTAAAAGCTATCAAAAGTGTCTCGCCACGAAAAAATTCAACTGTTTTGTTTAAAAAAAGCAAAAGTTCAAGAAATTATTTGTGAAAAAAAAGTTTTAAAATTCAAAAAAAAAATAATTTAAATATTTGAGTTGACTTTGGTTTTCTCAAAAAATCTAATCGAAACTTAATGTTCGTTTCTCTTAAAAATATTTATTATTTGTTTAACATTTATATAGTAAAATGGATCCATGAAAATTGAATATAAATATTTGTTTTATTTTTGTGTGCGAACAACAAGTAAATTTTTCATCTCAACAATATCATCGTAAAAGTCGGCCGTCTTTTCCGGTTTTTTTTCTGTCACACACCGTTAATTTAATTCGAAACATGAGAAACGACGGAGAGCAAAAAAATGATAGAAAACCTGAAAAAGTAAGTAAACAACTAAAGAATCTCAAAAAAAAAGTGAAAACAATGAAAGATATTCATTACTTTTTTCGGATAAATGTTGTCTGCCGACGTAAAACGCAAAAAAAAATAAAAATACAATTGAGGTGCGAAGAACAAAAAGACAAGGTGAACCTTGGCTGAGATATAAGAGAATATAATGAAAAATAAAAGAGAATTAGACATGGGGAAAAGTCGAAAATGTGCTTTATCGAAATAACGAAGAGACGAGCTTCATTCAGTTAGGAGCACGAGAAAAAAAGGTGAAAGAAAAGAAAAGAGAAATAGAGAAAAAGAAAGAGAATTGCTCGAATAAAATCGAACAGCCGTTGGAGAGAACAAAACAACGGAAGAATACGCTGTTCAACCAAATACCTGGGCTTTGTTAAAACAAAAAAAGAAAAAGGAGAAAAATCCTTTTAAATAAATTAAAGTTTTCCATCTTTTTGAAATTATTGATTTTATTTAAAATTTGAAAAAAAAACATTTTTGCTCAAGAAATGCACTTTAAATAATAAGAAAATGTCACACATTCATTTAAAAGAAAATTCGAAAAATTGTCAGAATTTTTAAAATATTTCAAAAATTCTTTTATTTTTTACATTTATTTCAAATATTTGAATATTAAAAATGAAAATTTATTTAAAATCTCATTCAATTTTCAATAAATATTTGAATAAGAAAATGTTTCGAAAATGGAAGAAATTCAATTAAAAATAAAAACGAACATTTATGATATCTCGACCTACTGCATTTATTCTTCTTCTTCCTCCTCCTCCTCTTTTTTTTTTATTAAAACTAGGTTGACCACAAATTAGTAACCTCGTAAAGTACTTGAACATCAGCATTGCAAACAATAAAAATGGCCCATTTTTCCAAATGTTTTTTTCCCGTTTCAATAAAAAAATGGAAAAAAAAATTGGAAATAATTTTTAAATAAAAATTTTTTTTTAAAAACCAAGAAAGAATAAAAAGTTTAAAACAAAGAAAAGAAAAAGAAAGGAATTAAATTGTTGAATAAAATCGAAAATTCTTAATTTGATTAATGAAAATCGAATTTCGTTTTTATCAGAAAACAAATTTTTCTTTTCTTTTTTTTTTGCAAAAAAAGTTCAAAGTTGATCTCTTTTTTTTTATTCAATAAATTTCAAATTTTTTTTTAAATCAATCAATATTATTAACATTTAATGAACATTTAAATTCAAAGGAAAAAAAAAGTTCCAAAAAAAGAAAGAAAGAAAATGAAGAAGCAAAAAACATCGTCAAGTATGAATGAAACTTCCATCAAACTTATTTTATTATTTATAATAATCGAAAATTTTCCCCATTTTTTCATTCATTTTTAATTTTCATATAAAATCATAAAATATTTTCAATATTATCTGCTTTTCCTTTTATTTTTGTTCAAAAAAAAAGGAAAAGAAAAGAGATTTAATATCAAATGTCCTCCAAATTATTTTTATCAAATAAAAGTACAATTTTTTTCCATTACAATCGAACAAATCTTAATTTGTTTTTATAAAAATAAAAAAATCTGAAAATTACTTGACAATCACAACAAAATAAAATGAATAAAAACTAGTTTTTTTTCAAATTTTTAGTAAAAATTTGGTTTTTTTTAAACAAAAATAACAAATAAAAAACGTTTTTTTTCAATTTAATCATTTTTTTTTTCTCGAATAAAAACTATTTTTTTTAACAAAAAAAAAATAAAAAAATAGAAACTAATAAAGTATAAAAAGTAAAAATATTTAGGTTATCAAGATAATTTGACCTACTGTCAAAATGTCAATTATAAATATTTTATCTTTATATATCATCTTTAATAATATGTATCATTTGATTTTATTAAAGATATACCATATATACATATATATATATAATATATAAATATATATTTATATGTATTTCTTGTTTTAATAATAAATAAAAATTAATCAATAAATTCTTATTACTCATAATTACAGATTATTGGTCAAAACAGGTCTTGACAGATTTCAATTAAAAATCATCACTTTTTTCTACCAAAATCCATTAATATTCTCTTTTCATCTTTCCTTTTTCGTTTTTGTTTTTGTTTTTGTTTTTTTTTTGGAGAATAAAAACAAGATTTTTTATCGATTAAATAAATTAAATGCACAAAAAAAAACGACGAAAGAGCTGAAAACGGGAATTAAAAAATATTGAATTGTCAATTAAAAGAAGGAAATATTAAATATTTTTAAACTTAACCGATGGACTGAAAATTATCCAAAAAGAAAGAAAAAACAATAAAAAATGGGGCAGGAAATCATAAAAAAAATGGTCGATTTGGTTATTTGGAAGAAAAACGATCGTATTTCTTCTTTAAAAAAAACCAGAAAAGAATAAAAAGAAAAAGATTTTTCAAAAGAATTTCGGGAAAAAATCGACAAAAATCAAACAATTTTTTGTTGTTCAAAAATTGACAAACAAAATTTCAATCTTTGAACAATTTGAGTTTAAAATTTAAACAATTTTCGGCGAAAAACGGGTTCAAAAATTATTCGACGGGGGTTTTTTTTTGCAGAAAACAAATTCCGAATTAATTTGCACAATTTTATTGATTTTTTGAAATTTATTCTGATTTCTTCACATTTTTCTGTAAAAATTTGGTAAAAAAACACATTTTTTTCCTTTTTTTTTTTTTTTTGAAATGGCCGCTTCGAACCCTTTTTTATCATAAAATGTTCGAATATAAAAAGAGGGCATGAACTATATGCATATGAATCCCATAAAATTGTGCTCACGTTGATGAGCTGACGACTCCCGTGACACCCATCTTAATGGAACTACAGTAATATATTTGAATAAAAAAAGAAAAAGAAAGAGAAAGAAAGAAAAAAGAAAGGTGAAAAAATGAATTTAAACTTTTTCAATTTAATTTTTATTTAAAAATTTATTTAAAAAAAAAAATCTGAAAAAGAAAAGGAACAAAATGTGACTGATTCTTCTTGACTAAAAATTGTGAAAGAAAACAAAATTATTAGATTTTACTGGCAAATGGGGAAACGAAAGAAAAAGGCGGCATCGGCTGAGAAATATTCAACAATTCGGAAATAATCGACTCAATCGGTTTCGATCCAACAAGACGAGAAAAGAAAAGATGAGAAATTGGAATATTTCGAGCTGTTCGTAATATTTGCAGACAATTTTCTAAATGTTCAAATCTCTGAAATTTTTCTCATTTTTTTTCTTTTTTTCTTTTCTTTTTTTTTACCTCTTCAATTTTTTTCGTCAAACAATATTCTTTCAATGCTTCTCTCAATTTTTGTTGAATTTCTTCAATTTTTTCTTTTTCTTCAATTATTTCAAGCTCATCTGAAAATGAGTTTTTTTTTCTTTGCAATTTCCAATTTTATTTAAATCGGTCTGATCTCTCATCAGCTCATTCAACCTAATATTTTTCAACCGCCGCCCAGAGAACCCATCCATATAAAATTTATCGCCGTTTTCTATCGACGGCAATTCTAGAGTCGTCAATCGAGAAGAAGACGAAGACGAAGACGCAGAAGCCAAGAAGCGAAACGAAAAAAAAAGTTTGGAATAACGAAAACGACGCAGACAAATATAAAAATAGATGACATTTTTGGGGCGGGCGGGCGGTTTTCCTGAGGTTTCTTGGATTAAGAAAAATCGGAAGAGGAAACAGCACGGAAAAATAAGAGGAAGAAGAAGAAGAAGAAGAAGAAGAAGAAGATAGAAATTGAGATAGATCAAAGAAAATAAAGAGTGTCGCCCCGGAGTATAATCCTTCTTTTTCTCTCTTTCTCTATCATTTTCTTCTTCTTTCTTTTTTCCATGCTCCACCTCATCAAAATCTTCCAGGGCTTACGGTAGGTCATGAATAGAGGGGAGAAAGAGAAGAGATTGGAAATTTGAAAGGATACTGTAGAATCAAATTATTTTTTTTTTTTAAAAGGAAATTATTAAACGGGGAAAATAATTGAAATTTAGAAAAGAAAAAAGAAAAAGAAAAAACGAACCGATTGAAAACAGAAGAATTGCACGTAAAGACGAAATTTCGACGATGTCCAACGAAAATTCTCGAATTTCATTCACTTTTTCTTGTAATTTTTGAACAATTTTATCTTTTTGCTCAAATTCTTCCGATTTTGGCTCATTTTCATGATAATTTCCATTGAATTGAGTTATCAAATAAGAGGCGAGATTTGTTGAAAAACATGAATGAGCCAGTGCAAACAAAAAAACTGGAGCCCAACAATTTCGTAGCAAATTTGTCTGGTCCATGGTCGTCAAATTGATCATACTTGTTCGCGCCCAATTCACCGTCAAAAATATTGTTTGAGCGGCAAATTCAAAAATTGATTCTGAAAAAAAAAGAAGTTTTTTTTTATTTTTTAAAAATAAATTGAATTTAATTGCCTTGATGATTTGATGGTATTATTGATTTTTGATAAAATCCAATATTTGGCATAATTGATAATGGAAAAGATGGTAAATTTGAAAAAGATGACGAAATATTTCTTAAAAATGGATTTGATGATTGAAAAAACGAAGGTAATGAAACTGGAAGACGTCCACGTTGCACTGCTGGAACTATCGTGTTAGATTTTTTTGAAAAAATTCGTTTTTTATTTTCGCCGCTTTTATTATTTTTTTGATAATTTGTTACCTTCTTTTCTCATTCCCATACGAATACATTTTTTCAAACGACAATATTGGCATTGATTTCTATGTTGAACATCAATTGCACAATTTTTGGATGCTCGACAAGTATAAGAAAGAGATCTTCGAATTGATCTGAACGCTTTTTTTTTTGTATTTTAAATTGAAAATAATAAAAAAATGAATTTTACCTTTTGAAAAAACTTTTGCATCCTTCACAACTAAATTGTCCATAATGTTTTCCACTTGCTTTATCACCACAAACAACACAATCAGTTCCATCTGATCCATTATCCGAAGTTGTTGCAGAAATTGGTGGATGATAATCGCTGATCTATTTTTATTGATTTTTTAAAAATTTAATTTCTCAATTTGAAGAATTTTTCTTTGAACAAAAAGCAAAAGAACATCAAAAAACAGCTTTCGATTCTTCTTCAGATCTTCCTTCTTTCCCTAACAATTATTCACTCATCTTGTGTGCCACCAAACATTTTTATAATGAAAGGTTGTCTGATGTCATATGGATTGGGTTTGAAGAAAAATTATTGAAATGACAGAAGGAAATATATTCTCTCTCTCTCTTTTGATTCTTTTCATTTCTTTTCGATGATCTTCTCCTCTCTTTCTTCCCCTCCCTCCCCTTCCCCCCCCCTGCCGAGATCGAAATTTTATGATCATTATCTCTCGATTTATTAGCAAACATTTTTTTTTAAAGGGTGAAAAGCATTTGAAATGACAAGTTCCAATCGGAAAAAACAAAATTTTAAAAATAAAATGGACATTTTTGGATTAAAAAAAAGAAAAAAAAAACTGACCTCCTTCTTAAGATCAATGAAAAATGGTGAAAAATGATGATTCGGATTGAAAAGATGCTGTGACCAAGCACCAGCATTTATTCCTTTATAATCCATTGACATCATCATCATCTTCCAATGATTTTGATTATTATTCAACCCCTGCTGGGCTGTCATCATGGCCATTGATGATTGGGTTCGGCTTGTTTCACTTGCAGTACCAGCAGCTGCTAATTCAGATGCGGCGGCGGCGGCAGCGGCGGCGGCAGCAGCAGCACCTGCTGATTCCAGCAATTGTGGAAACATTTTCTTCTCAAAAAATTGGTTGGAATCAAAACTTTTGATTCTGAATAATATTTCTAACCCAAAGGGGTGTTCATTTTGACCCTTTAATCTACCACACTCTATTTTTCGTTTACCAATTGGAATCAAGCTTATGGGCGGGCCGTTCTCATTTTCAAACTACTACGGTAGGCGCAGATGGCAAGAGCATGTGTCATGAAGATGTGCTCAGCGAGCAATAAGATGTCATCGCTGATGCCTCCTCACTCTCAAAAGAAAGAAAAAAAAACTTATAGAGAAGAATTGAAACGGCGAAAAATAGTGGAGAAATGAAAGAAAAAAAGATGATTAAAAGCGATAAACAAATCAAATAAAATATTTATTTTATTGATGGAAAATATTCCCTTTTTTTATGGTCTCTGTGGCTCAGATCATCATTTTTCTTTATTTTTACTAATAATTTTTATTGATCAAAAATAAAGATTTTTCATTGTGTTTAAATCCTTCGTTTTTTTTCTTTTTTTTAAATTCAAATTTATAAATACCGTATATTTTTGGGAAATTTTCTCAACCTCAGCTCAATTAGCTTTTCTTTGTTCATTGTCCTTCTTTATCCTACTGTAAAAATGCGCTTGATCCAATTTGTTTTTGGCGCCACTCTTTATAGCTCAAGTGTGAGCCTTCTCCGGCCTCAACCCTACTTTGTACCAAATTTAATTTCGATTTTTCTCACAAAATTTCAAACAAAATACATTTTCATTTTTTTTCCACGAATTATTTGAAAATAAAAAAGAAAAAGAAAAAACCCGATTTAATGAGCAAAATTTAAAAAAAAAAGGAAAAAAAAATGCGGAAAAATGGATTAAAACTAATTTAAATTAACAAAAAATTGGCACCTGAAAATAAATTTAAAACAAAAAGCGAATAAAAACCGGAAACTCAGTGATCATTATGCAAAAATCGTGATTAATTAAAAAAAAATGTTTCACTGTCACAATTTTTCGGTTCTTTTTTTTAATTGCAAAGAATTAAAAAACAATTGACTAGAATTGATGATCATGAATATGAAAATTTAAAAAAATTAAACTTTAAATGAAAAACTAGAAAAAAATAAAAATAAAACTAAAAATTGTAATTTTCTAATAAAAAATCAAATTTTAAAAAACAATAAAATTAAAAATAAAAATAATTAATAAATTCAAACATTTTGTTGAATTATTGTTTTCTTTTTTGTCAACAAAACTTTTTGTCTTCTTTTTTTCTTCGATTTTTGTTTTAATTGAAGGTTTCAAGTCAATCATTTCGTCATTATTAACAGATTTTAAGACAGGGGAAACCTGAACAAATTTTTTAAATTTAAAAAAAAACCATTTTTTACCTTTTTTATTTCTGTTTTTGCAATAATTTCAGTTGTTGTCGAACTTTTTTGAGTTGTTGTAGAAGTCGTCGAAATGTTATTGATTGGTTTCATTGTTGTTGTTGTTGTGGTTGATTTTGTTGTCGATTTTTCAAAATTTCCTTTTGTTGCTTTTTTAAATTGTAACGGTGGATAAACAATTGCGCTGATGTTAGAAATTGTTTTCTGAAAAAAAAGAAAGAAAAAAGAATTTAATTTTCAAATGAATTTTTCTTACCAAAGTGGTTGGATTTAAATCAAATGGTCTTCTATTTGAAATAATTGGATATCGATTTCTATTGATTTCTTCATTTTTATTTTCTTTTATTGATTTATTTGTTGTTGTCGTCGTCGTCGGTAAACGTTTTGTTGTTGTTGTTGTTGTTGCCGTCGTTGTTGTTGTTGATGGTAAAGTCGTCGTGAATATTTTTGTTGTGCTTATCATTTTTGGAACTGGCCATTGTTCTCTGTTTTCAACAAATCTTCGACTTGCCGAATATTGTAATTGCAATTTTCTTGATTCTTCTTGTCTTTTTCTCAATTCAAATTCTCGTTCCATTCTCAATTTTTTCAAATTTTCCTGATATTTTCTCATTTCTTCTTCATATGAAAATCGATTTATCGGCTTTGTTGTTGTTGCTGTTGTGGTTGTTATTGTCGTCGACGTCGTCGACGTCGTCGTTGAACTTGATTTAATTTCAGTTTTTGATGGCATTGGTGGAATTGGTGGAATTGTTGGTGGCGTCCAATTGTTTTCCGAATTTTTTGGATTTAACCTTCTCCATGGTTTTATTTCTTCTTCTTCTTCTCCATTTTCCTTTTTTACTTCTTGTTTTGTTGCCTCATTTTGAATTTCTTTTGAAATTTCATCAAATTCTTCACTTTCTACGCTCATATTGAATAATTTTGGCACTTTTTTATTTGAATTTTGATCCTCTTCATAAACATTTTCTACAATCATATTACTATCCGAATCCTGAAACTTTTCATTTTGTTTTTTTTTTTCAGAATTTTATTTAATTTCAAAACGAAACCTCTGATTCATCGATTACTCGATCTGCTAAATCAACATTGCAATAATCACTGTCATTACACCAACAGACCGTCTGAAAATCAACTTTTCTTTTTTTCTTTTCTTTTTTTTTTTTGGAATTTTCTTTTCATTTGGTCATTTGGATACCAAATATGAATATGACTGACTACAAAGGAAAAGCCTATTGACGAGCAAACAATAAATTGTTGTCTCTCATCATCTTTACATGTTCAAGCCATTTTCAATTAAACACATTCGGTGTAAACATAAAAACCATCAGCGATAATAATAATAATAATAATTATTATTATTATTATAATTATTATTATTATTATTATTATTATATAAATAAATGAAACAAAAATCCTAATTTTCTTTTTTTTAAATTTTAATATTAAAAAAAAATGAATTTTTTAAAAATAAAATCCCCTCCTCCCTTTCCCTTTTTTTTGTTAAAAATTTAATGATTTGAGATCTTAATAAAATCTCGTTTTTATTTTTGAATATTTATAATCAAAAAATATTGGACGACCATTTTGTATTTTTCTTTCTATTGTTTAAATGCTTTTTTTATTTGTTTTTCTCGAAAATCGGCTTCATGTGATGATTGAGCCACCAAGTCAAATTTTCAATATTTCTATTTGTTTCTCTATTTATATTTTGAAATCTCAGGACTTGATTTTCATAACCATGGGAAACTTACTCCTTCTGTTCCATTTCGATTCTCAACTCGACAACGAGCTCCATCGTAATCGCGATTGAGCTGAAGACATGCAAATGCTTGTCGCGTTCCTTTCCGAACCATTGCACAAACTCCAATCTAAATTAATTGGAAAATTAGAAAAACTGTCGATTTTCAAAATTATCCATTTTCCATTAACAAAAAAAATAATAAATAAGTACTGTATCAATAAAGAATTTTAGAGATAGAAATCACAAAAAAGTGCAACTTCGTCACAGCTGGTGGATGCTTATTTCTCGTTCGCTCACTCAAAAAGAACTTTTTCTTCTTTTTTTTTCTTTCAAATAGTTCGCGCGAAAATTAAATGTTTGCGTCGGAATTTTCAACAAAACCCAATCGGCTGTTTGTTGTTTTTTTTCCAACCAAACGAATAAATATTTGAAACGAAAACGAAAAGTAAAAAGAAAAAATCTTTTTTTTTTAATTGATAAAAAATTAAAAAGAGTTCTCAACCTTGTTTTGTGTGTTAAAAACTTGACACCATGTTCCATGACATTCTAGTTTTCCAACTTTTGGAGTGCATTGACATCTGAAATTATTCATTTTTTCTTTAAAAATAATTTTGAATTTGACAGAAAATCAATGAATATTTTAAACATTTATTTCAAAATATTTTTTTGGAATTTAGAAAGAAGAAAAAGAAAAGTCTTTTCTTTCTTCTTAAATTTGTACAAATTACCAGGTGCACGCAAAATTTGTTTTTTGAAAACTTGGCTCAATTCATCTGTCATTTTTAATACTTTTAAATTGTTTCATTCAACATCTGCCTCAAATAATGATCAATTTCGATTTTTGAAGAAATTGATTTTGATCATTTAAGAACTTGGAGCGGCGAAATATACGAAATGATGGGAAAAAATTGTATAAATTGGTGAATAAGCTCAAATGAGGTCTTCCTCGATGTGTGAGACAACGTCATTTTATTTGCTTTTTTTTTGGATCGTATTACTCAACATTTTATTGAGAATTCATAAAATAAAGATTTTAAGCGAAACAAATTTACATTAAAAGTAATTAAACACCAATTAATTTTCGTAAAAAAATGTTTTTTAAAGGTTTTTATCATATGTATAAAAGTAGTGTTTGAGCATATTTTTTATTTTTTTATATACAAAATTTTGTCACAATTTATAAAAGAATTTAAAATGAAACTTTTTATCTTCTGTTAGGATTTAATTGAGAAAACAACGGGATATGTTCGTCATAAAATTGGTTGACCGGATAAGCGAAAATCGGTCTTTTTTTTGTTGAAGATATTTCTCAATGATTTACAATCTTTTGTTTTGAATTTTACATTTTAAAAACAATGAAACACAAAAAGCCAATAAAAATGTTTTGTCAAACTATTTTTATTAGAAAAAAAACATTTAAATTCCTTATTTCTTTTTAAATTTAATTTAAAATGTATTTTTAACACATTTTTTAAACAATTTACATACCTTAAACTTTGAACCACATTAACAAAGATAATAAAAAATAGGAATTGAATAAAAGTAGATTTCATTTTACAAATATGTATTCGGACCTTTTTTTTAAAAGTGCCAATCACTTTTAATGACACAATCTGAATTTATCGTCACTAATTTTGATCTGACAGACTGTTTTTCACTAAAAAGTTCAGCTTCTTCTTCAACACTGATGACACAATTTGTCAAATGAAAAGACGGAGACGCCGAGAATGAGAGAGTTGTTGATGATGCTGCTGCTGCTGCCACTTCGGTCGTCGCTACTGATGATGACGAAAATTGGGCGGAGTTTTGAGAAATACCACCAAAAACAAATAATGGATGGTGTCGATGATCAAATTTATTGGGAAATGGTGATAATCGTCGAATTTGCAATGGGTTCGTTAAAATTAAGCAATTTGGTGATTCCAGTTCAAGAAACAACACGCCGAAAGCTCTGAAATAATTCATTTTAAGTTCTGTTTTTGAAAATTTTAAAAAATGAAAAAAAAAGTTTTTTTTTCAAAGTGAGAAATTTTAAAGTATTTTTCAAAAATACCAGCATTTCTTCCCTTTTTTTAAGTTGAAAAAATAAAATACCATAATTATTAATTTTTTAAAGGCGCATACTAAAAATGTGTTTTTTTTCGTTTTATTTAAGAAACAATTAGAAGGAATCGCTTTATTTTTAAATTCAAAACAATTTATTTTCTTTTGTGAAACACAAGACAATTTTATTTCTTATCTTTCGAAATAATAAAATAAAAACTTTCCGGTGTGAAAAAGAAATGAAAATGATTCATGAAAACCTTTTGTGATTAAACAAAAACTTCGAAAAACTTCACTCAAGTTTTGAATTTCAAAAAAAAAACAAAAAACAAAAATAAAAGTCAAACTAGGAAATATAGTATTTTGGTTAGAAAATTTTAGAAATTTCTTCTCAATTCGCATCGGGTCATTTAAAAAGATTCGGAACCGACAAAGGATCAAATTTCTGTTGGAAATAAATATAAACGTGCACACAAATAGAAATGTATAGTGTTGTTTGCTTGATTTTCAAATAAAAACAACATCAGAAATTTCAACATTTCTAGAAAAAAAATGAAAAAGATTTCACATTTTAAAACAAAACAATTCAGCTTTTTTTAAAATTTTAATAAAAAAAGATATTTTATCAAAAATTTGTTCAAAAAACGTGTGATAATGATTGAAACTGTTCAATACTTGACAAGTTGAAATAAGAGAAAAATGATAATTTGATTTTCAACAAGAAAAAAGAAAAATAATTAAACTTTCCCTTACCTTTCATATTTTTTCACATTTTTTTCAATCATTTTTCTTTGTGGAACAATTCCTAATCTCATATCTGATAATAATAATTGTCTTTCATTTGCTTTTGTTGCCATCATAGATGCAAATTGTGCTGAAACAGCATTTTATTCATCGAATCGTTTTTTTTTCTTGTTTGAAAATCATAATAAATATGCCCGTACTTTTTCTTCTTTTTTTTTTTATGACTTTTTTGCTTTCGTATTCAATAAAACACAATAAAACACGAATAAATAATAGAAAAGGAAGGAAATGAATCATAGTTATCGAAACTGAATACATTTAAATTATTTAGGACATTTTTAACTGTTAAGAATACAAATTAACGAGGGAAACGTTTTTTCAGCAATTTTGTTTCAGGAATATTTTAAACATTTCGAAGAAATTAAAAAAAAAACAGTTTTAAAGCAGAAGAAAAAATACCTGCTAATCCAACAAGTTCATCTTTGGGTATTATTTGATTTTTTTCATAAACAGTTAAGGTTTCAATGACATTTCTATTTTGTTTTTCTTCATTTGTTTCTTCTGCTTTTTTAATTCTCTAAATTTTAGTAATTTTAGTTGAAAACTTGTTACTTACCTGAGTAAAAGAAAAAACCTCTTCTGAATTTGAAGATTCGCTTATATTTTCCAATTTGTTTTCATAAATTTCTTTACAAAAAAAAATTAAAATTAAATTTCATTTCATTTTTATATTCACCATTTTGTGTATCCTCAATAATATATGATCGAGATACACTGGGCAAAATTGGGAATTGTGAGCAACTTTCTTCAATTAAATGTTCTAATTCGAATTCTTCTTGATTTATATTTTTTATTTTTTCCGAAAGATCAATTTTTGCTTTTTTTATATTAGAGGGAATAGCGAATATTGGAAAATCTTCATTTGCTTTCTCTTCAAACATTTCGATTGATGAACTGAAAATCATTTTTAAAAAATAAAAATAAAAATTACGATTTTTATTTACCAAGCTGAAATACTTTTTTGGATATCAAATGCTGTCTGAAAATCTCCAAATTTTATATAATTTTTTTTCAGTTTCAAATCTGGAAAAATAAAATTTGACGTTTTGGAAATTATTTTCTTTTACCTTCTTCGATTTCAGCGAATTTATTTTTTATTGGAGTTATATTTTCTAAAACATTTGAAATTTCTGAAAACAAAAAAAATGAAAATAAACAAAAAGCAAAAAAAAATGACCTGAATGATCACTTTCATCTTCAAATAAATCGTCTTCTTCGCCTTTTTCTTTTTTCTCATTTTCTTTCATTTTTTCCTCTTTTTTTCCATCAATTTCGATCAATTTTAATGCTATTTTTTTTCGTTTTGGTGTTAATTCAGCAAAAACTTCGCTAGGACTTTGACGAGTCATTGTCATTGGTAAAGAATCATCTGAGTCACGAAGAGAAACTTCAAATATCAAATTAAATTTCAAATTTGGAAAAAAAAATATTTTTTACTTCTTTTAATAAAAAGTGGCGATTTTGATGATGTTGGAGTTTTATTTTTTGAATCCCATTTTTTCCGTTGCGATTTATAATTTTGATGTGTTTCTTCAAAACCTAAGAAAGAAAGTTAATTTTAAAAAAATTAAATTTATGACATTTTTAATACTTTTAATATCATTTTCAAAATCTTTTTGCATGGGTTTTTCAACTTTTTCATTTGAAGAAAAATCATTTGATCGGCATTTCTTGGGATTCACAATTTCAACCATTTTCAATTTGTTTATTTTTCGTTTCCCTTTTTGTTTCGAAAGCTTTTTTTCTATTACTGTAATTATTTAATTATTATTTATTTTTTAAAAAATAACCGCTAACTTTCAAACTTTTTTGGTTTATAACTATTTGAGCATAACCATTCATCGCTTTCCTTTTTTTTTAATTGTATCACTTCTTTACGTTGCATCTCATAAATTTCTTTAATTCTACAAAAAAACATTGTTGTTTTCATATGAATCAAGATAATTAAAAATTAAAATAAATGTTTAATACAAACAAATTTCTATTATCTTTACAAAGCAACAAAACTTTTAAAAATTTATTTCTAAGAAAAAAGAAGAACGAAAATACAGGTTTTCCTCGTAAAATCTATCCCGAAAATAAACTTTTCTATCACATAAAAAATGAAGAAAATTACGCATAAACTGTTTACAAAAAAGTTAAATTATTAGAAGAAATGTTTCAAATTAATTTTTCCGCCTTTTCAATATTCGATCATCAGTTGGTGAGTTTAAAAATCGTTCAATTTCTCCTTGCTCATTTACTGGACTCACTGTACTTCGTCGCATTTTTTCTAGACGATCTCTGAAATTTATTAAAATAATTGCATTTCATTTTTTTTATTTTTTCTTCCAACTTTATTGCTTCTATTAAATGATTTGGAGTATTTGGAGTTGCTTCCAATAACCCAATTGATTTTTCAAAATATTCGATTTCATCAGTTCTCTGAATAAAAAAAACATTTAGTTTTTAAATATTGAAAAAATAATTCTTTTACGGATTTTACTGCCACAATATCGAAAAAGTCTTCTAATTCTTTTGAAACTAGAAAAAACAAAGTTAACGGATTTGCTGGTGGCCTTAATTCTGTTCCATCGAGCAATATTTGAGCAGCAAGTTCAGTTGCTTTTTTACCGATCGGAATCATTTGAATCTTCTCGATAATTGTCCATAACACTTTATCAGGTATTGTTACCAACACATTTGCCAAATAAGTTGGTTGAGACCACATTTCTTTTGCTTTCAAGTCTTTTCGTTTTTCCAGAATTTTAATTATAATTGGTGCCACTTTTTTTTCAGGTTCAGAATCCGCGAATAACGATGTATACGCTATAAATTGCTCATTCGATAATATCAGTGGGAACACCGACGATCTCAGAGATTTATGAAGTTCGTCAATACGAGTTCGAAGTTTTGCCAAGTGTCCACGAGATTTTAAAACTCGTTTTGCTTCAACAATTGGTAAACTGAAAAAATTATAAATTTTAAATAAAAAATAATTTAAAATACTAAATAAGGGCATTTTCTAATGACGTCATATGTAATTGCCATTCATCGATGTTATACGTTTTAGCTAATTCTAAAGCATCATTAAATTGTTGATCTATTTCAGTCCTGAAACCAAGTAAAAATCAACCATTTTGTTAAATAAAAACAAATTACATTGCCAATCCAATAATTGCATCCTCTCGATATTCTGAGTCATTTATAAATCGATTTGTATCGCAGCCTGAAATATAATTTTAATAAAACTTGGATTAGTTTTAAAAGTACCGTAGTCTTCAATTCTATCGATAGCTGATAACGTTTCATCATTTTGACTTGCCGCATGAATTAAAACTGATGGCTGGATTTTTACTAAATAGGCCAATGATGCACGTTTTTCAAAATATCGTAAGCTCTGAAATTGTTTGAAATATTGCAAACATTTGTTTATTTTTTTTCCTAACCTTTTCATATCTTTTTAGCTTTTCATTTTTTGTCCATGATTCATTTTCATCAAATTTTGAGACAAAAAGGGATTGGCACATTGCTAATGTTACTGATTCAATTGCTACTATTTTTCTTGACTAAAAATATTTCAATATAATATGTTTTCTTTTTCTTTTTTCCATTACCTCTTCTAATTTAAGATTTTTACTCAATTTACGTAAATTTACAATTTTTTTCTTTTCTGCCTCATCAATTTCATTTCTTGGCTTAAAAACATTAATCTGAAAATTGAACAAATATCTTTTTTAAAATTTGTTGTTTTTTTTAAAACAAACCGACGTATACATTGGATCTTGAACGATTGTATCAAAAAGTGGAATATTCCAATTTTCGATATTTTTCTGAATTTAAATTGTACTAAAATATGTAAAAAATATTGATTACTTTTTTTTCATTTTCTAAACGTTTTTCACTGTTAGAAATGGCATCAACTGTCGCTAACAAATTTTCTGGTGTACAATTGTTTAAAGCACATGCATATATATCTCCCATATCCTTAAAAACCAAATTGATTAAATATTTTTCGCTCATTTCATTAAAATACAAACTGTAGGAACATGTTTCGATTCCATAATTTTCATACACAAATGATGAACAACACCAATTCCTTTGGCTTTTGAAATAACTTCATTGATGTATCGGCTTAAATATGTTGCATCATTCACTGTTAATGCGGCTAATGCACAATATGATAACGCCGTTGCAACAGGTGTTTCAATATCTAATAAAAGTGCCAGTTTAGCAACTTTTTTTCCATGTTTATAATTATTTCCAATGTGCACAATTTGATGTAATAAAACGTCGTGATCAGTTAACTTAATCGAAATTGGCATCATTGTACATCCTAATTCTTGAGCTAATTCAATTGCATCTAACCATCTTAATTTTTCTTTTGCTTGATCTGCTGATATCGACCTTGCAGCAATAGCAAAGAATCGCGATTTTCCTAATAGTGGATCATCACGATGTGTTGCTTCAGACATTAAATCATCTGATTTCGATAATAAAACTTCTGCGCTTTTTTTCCATGATAATTTATTTTCATTTGCTGGTTCTTTTGAGCTTAATGTCAAAACTAATCCCATTAATTCTGGATATTGTCCTATTTTTTCGTCTTCTAAAATTTCTCCAGCTATCAATTCTAATGCTTCTTCTTTTGTTATCAAATCCGTGTAAATTCTTTAAATATTACAAGTTTTTTTTTGAATTTTTAAAAAGAATTTAAATTCACCCTTGTGCCATTTGCATAACGTCATCCTTTAGTTGGGTCCAGTCTTCTAAAGTTTCACAATTCCCACTTCTTGATAATTTTATTAAAACTCGTCGAGCTCCATCTCTTTGAAATTTTGTATTGGAAGTTTGGAATTTTCAAGTTTTGAAAACTTACGGTTCTTTCATACTTTCGAAAATTGATTTAAACGTCATTTTAACTCCCCGAGACATAAGAGAACTTAATGATGACGTCACATTTGTATATTTTTCAACTGGTAAATAACCCAATGATTGGAGAAGATCTCCACCAGTTGTTGTCATATTCAGTAAACAATCAAGAATCTTTGTAATTTATATTATTTGTATATTTTAAAATAAAATCAAAACTTTTATTTTCACTTACAACTTTATCATCGATTAAGTCTTCTCTTTGCTTTCTAAATTCGACTAAAACTTTTGTGGTTCTTTCATTTGTTGACATCATCAAATTTGTCAACGTTTCTTTTATTTTTTCATTTATGTTTTCTTCTTCTTCGCTTGATTTACATTTCCACTCAATAATAGAAATTATTGTCGATGAATGTTCAATTAATTCTGATTCTAACAACTGAAAAAAAGAATATCAAAAGATTGGTCAGGATTTGATTTTTTTAAATTGTTTTTTGTACATAAAGTTTACTGTAGGTTAAATTTAAAAAAAAATAAAAACACAACAGTAAATTTTTCAAATTTTATGAAAAAAATGAAGTCACACTTAATAAAAAAGAAACTATCGATGTGTTCAACTTACTCGTGAAAATTTATCGGTTAAAGTTTTGACGGAAGCATCTTCAAATGACGAAATACTTTCGCTAACAGAAGAACAAATTGTTACAAATTTTGAATAAAGTTCCCATTTTGGTAAATCGGTTGTCAACTCCTGAAAACCAACAAATTTAAATTAAAAAAAAAAAAAGGAAAAAAACGTACCTCGAATCCTCTTTCACAACCAATTTTTAATAATGAAACACAATTTTCTGTAAGGCCACACTCAAAATCAATTTGCCTCAATCTTTGACGAACCCAATCCACAAAATCAAACGCTTTTTCTGCTGTTCTTTTACCAATATTCACATTTTCTATTAAACATCTGGCATCTGGATTTTCAGCCGCTATTTTTTCCATAAGTTCCATTGCTCCTGTTCCCGGCATTTCTTCCAATTCCCATTGTTCAATTTCAGAGTTTTCCAATTTTTTCGGTAAAAAATGCTCAAATTTCGTCGGATAAATACAAGTGGGAAAAGACGACAGAATTTCTTTTTGATGGTTTTTCATAAATTTCAAATTTGTTTCAACCATTCTTAACACTGATTCCATATCTCCATTATTTGCAAATGTCAACACTGCTTCAAGGCAGCTGCCATTTCTAGCTCGAAGGTATGTTTCAATATCTTCGTTAATTTTACAAACTTCAAGAAGACGCATATTGTGTAAAAGTCGAATTTTCCACATAATACTGGTTTCTGATAAAGAAAGGCCTGAAAATATTTTTTACAAAAAAATAAATTAAAAAAAATATTTTTTTAACCTAAATCAATCAAGCTTTTTTGAACTTCAAAATCTCCAGCATTAACATTTACACATTGTTTTGCTACCCATTCTGTATCTCGAACTTTATGCTTAATAAAATAAATGTGTACTTATTAAAAAAAACAGCTTAGACTTCAAATAAATTTAAACATACTAAAATATTGTTGACATCATCTACATTTACTTTTTCTTTTTCACATTTATCTTCCCATTCGGCTTTTAATACAATATCAATATCAATTGATTCAAAATTATTTGCTAATTCTCTTGCGCGTGAATAATTATGTTCTACTAACTGCAAAAACTAAAAATTAAAAAAAAAACAATTTTAAAATATTTCCTACCGTTCTGTTGAATAATTCTTGCAATGTTCTGGTTGGTGAATGAACCAAAGAAAACTCGTAACGAGCGACATGTGTTGCCATTTGCAATGGTTCCGCTGATTCTCCCATTGCCATTCCAACTAATTTTTTAAATGAATTCCAAACCGTATAGAACCATAATTGTCCAGCTAGCTGAACTCGTTTATGAGCAGCTTCTCTGAGAACTGAACTATCTCCCTTAAAAAACGAAAAAAATGTTAAATAATAATAATTTTTTTTTACTTCTGCTGATATCAGAAATATTTCTCTTTGTGCTGGTGTTATCATAACTGTATGACTTGTATAAATATCTTTTTCAGAAACCACTAAATATTTTTTTTAATTTAAAAAAAAATATATGTTTTTTCACCGTCTATTTCTTTTTTATTTGTCATCTTCATTGAATACATTTGTTCTTCAATATTTTCTATTCGACACCTTAACAATACTCCAGTATCATAAATGATCGCTACTTCCTAAATTTATCGGCAATAATTTGGAAAATAATTTGATATTTCTCAACCTCATCATCAACAAAACAAGCTTCAACTGGTTTCGGACCGCTAATATAATTAAAAGTAAATTTTAAATGAGTTGAAGGAATCTTAAAATATCTGATTTATAAAGGATTTATAATAATTTGAACAAACTTCAAAAATGTACAATGATCCTGATGTAGCAACCGATATTAAAAGATGTGATTTGTATGAAAGTGATAATTTCGGAAGATAAGACATGAAAGATGCAGAAAATGGCAATTTTGAAAACCAACCATCTGATTATTTTTGAATTTTGAATTAAATTGAAGAAAATTGAAATTTAAAATTACTTTCAGGTGAAGAAATACGAATTGGCTCAACAAATGGATCAGAATCCATCATTCGAAATGAGCATAATCCACCTGGTGGATTGACTAATGTTGATTCCTTATAATGTGAAGCCACTAATAAAAGATTATATTGAGGAAGAACTAAAAATGATCCAGTTTGGGCAATATCTAATTGAACAGACCACATTTTCGTGTACTTTGAAAGTCGTCTGAAAATTGAAATTGATGCTTAAAAAAAATATTTTCTTACCCAATTTTGAAAGCGGAAAATGTTCCAGAATATTGTAAAACGTAAAGAATTTCAATAAATTTGTCGTTTGAGGAAACTGCATGATTTGGAATGGTTTGCATGCAACAAATCGCCGAATCAACATTAAAAATTCCATCGTGATTTTCAAGTAAAATATCATAACAATAAGCTCCCAAATTGTCAAAAACATCAATATGAGGTGTACTTCTTGATGATAACAATAAACTTCCTGAAGAAGTAAATTGAAGTAAACAATACTCAGGGCATGTTTCTTCAAGAACTTGAACACTGGATTCGTGTTCTAAAATTTCGCCAGTAAGAGTATAAATATCTAATTGACGCGTATAACTCATTAAAGCAACTCGATCACATTTTCTAAAAAAATATTTTTCAAATAAAACTTTTAATTCTGTTTTAAAAAATTACGGTGAAACTGCTAATTTGCAAAATGGCAGAGATTCAATATAGTTGGCAATTTGAACAGGAATTAAAAGATTTGGAGTTCGCAATTCTACATTATTTGTCCATTTCATTAGATCATATCTAGAAATAATAATAATAAATAATTTTTTATTAATTTAAAAATAAAAAAAATATTTAACCTTTCTTTTAAAAGGATATTTGAATTTTCAGAATTATTTTCATTTTGACCAGAATCGTTAAAATTTTGTTGAGACATCTGAAATTATCTTTTTAACAATTTTTTTGTATTCATTTTGATAATGAAGATTGGCTGTGAACACGATGTCTGAATATCTGAAAATGCGTCTTTCATTTCTTTGCGTATTTTTTGTGTGCTGATCTAATAGAGCGAATTTACATTTTACAAAATATTATTTTTTTCACGAAGAAAAAGATTCTAAATAAAAAATAATTAAATAATTAAAACGTCTTTATTTATTAAATAGAACCGTAATCAAATAAAACGAGAGATCAAATATAAAACATAAAAAACAAAATGAATATTTTTCACACTTTGTGAAAAAATATTATTTAATTTATTAAAAATTGGAGGTTCTTTTAATTTCAAATAAAAAATGAAAAAAAAATCGGTTCTCATTTTTTACTTAAAAAATTACAAAACTTTAGAGTTAATGTTTGATTTACTTCGAAATGAATAATTCATGGTTGAAGAATGGAAAGCTTGTTCATAATTTTTTCGAATCCATTTTGCTCTACATTTTTACGAATTTGAATATAAGTTCGAAAATATCTGCACAAGGAAACCTCAACCTGAAAATAAAAAATAAAAATTATATATATATTTAATTTAACTGAAAATTTACCTCCTCTTCTCCATTTTTAACACAAACAGTTCTAGAAACTAGAATTGCTGAAAGAATTCCAAGTTCTTCATTTTTAAGTACTGTATTTCGAATTCCAGTTCTCAACTTTTCAATCATTTGAACATAATTATTTCTAGATTTCAAATAATTAATAGAATCCATTGAAAAGGCAGCTCTTAAAAACATCAAAGAATCGATCAAATTGCGAATATTTTGAACATTGACTTCATCTGCCATTATATTTTCAAAAAAAGAAATTTTTGAAATAAAAGTTGATATTCGGTCAAAAGCATCTGTTTCTGATTTAACATTGTAGTCTTGTGGAAACGCCAAGCTATAAGCACTTTCAATTTCTTTTATTTTTATCAAATCTTCATTGTTTGGCTTATTTGAATTGTTTTCACGCATTTCTGATTTCATGCCTTTTTTTTCAATTAACCGAACTTGTTCCTAAATTAAAAAAAACTTAAATATAGATGTATTAATTTTACAAATACTTTATTCATTCCCATTTTCAAACATTTTTGATATCGGCAAGATTGGCAACGATTTCTAGAAACTCGATCAACCTTAAAAAATATTTAGTTAACTTTGTAATAAAAAAAACAACGCACATTACACATTCCCGTTTTATGGCATTTGTAATGCATCATTTTTTGTACTGTTCGTCTGAAGAATCCTTTACATCCTTCACAACTCATGACACCATAATGATAACCACTGGCATTGTCGTTACAAACTACACAGACTTCTCTACCAACAAGTCGTATATCCGGATGAAGCGTATGAAATTGTGGAGTGAACGGAGAATGTTGTTGATATGGTTGAAAATGAAACTGATGAGGTGTTTGTGGGAAAGTTGAAATTAGCTTAAAAAAATCAATGAATTTAAGTCAGTTTGTAATTTATTTTGAATACCTTTGGTGACATATTTTCCTTACAGTTATAATTGTTCATTCTTATTGGGTTTCTAGAATGTGTAGGTGTAATTAATGATGAAGCTAATGAAACATCGGAAGTTTCATCTGCTTTTTTAGCTTGAACATTGTCTTTTTTATCAATTTTTAGCAAATTTGTAATTGCATATGAATTGGAGAAAGAATTCGATCTTAAATACAAATAATAAAAAAATGACAAAATACAATTTGACTTGTGTTTTGACAGTTGGTAATCAATATAAAAATATTCGAATCAAAAGAAATGTTACGCAACTGCCAAATAACACTTGCCCTTTCTTTTTTGTTGTGCTAAAATGATACTGCGACTCAAACACCAATCGATGCAATTGGTGACATAATTATGGATTACATCATACCTTGACGAACTATTTGGAGTACTGAATTGACTTGATGATAATCCTGATTCATTTCCTGAATCTTGATCTTCTACTTTTTCACAATTATTGATTGATTGAATTGCTGGTGCAGTCTTCTCCATTTGTTGTTGAAGATACATTGACAATGCTGCATAATGAGAAGCAAAATTTTCACTAAAAAAAACTTTGTAGAAAAACAAATTTTGAAAGGAAAAGTAAATAAAAACCTATAATTTGGAATCATTGGAAAAGCAACTTCAACTGGTGGAAAATATCCGTTATTAAATGGTTGAAAAAGTGGATATGGAGCAGAATTTGGTGGTAATTGACGTTGAATTCCAATTCCTGGTAGAGAATAAGCTGCATTTTTCTGTTCTTGATCTGTTAAAGCTGGAGTTAATGATGATGATGATGATGAATACATTTCTGAAACTAAACTTGAATTTTAAAAAACCATTTAAATCAGTATGGAAATTTCCAAAATTAATAAGAACATTGAAAAAAAAAAGTTTAATCCAAAACTGACAAAATACAAAATTTACAACAGAATTTGAAAATATTTTTTAATTAAAGAAATTTAAATTAAATGTTTTATTTTTATTTGAATTTAAAAAAACTTGAAGAATTTAAAGAAAAAAAATGAATTTTTGAATATTAAAATCTGGCGTGAAAAAAAAATAACAAACGCGCGAAAAAGAGGCGTCCATATGAATGAGAATTGCACAATGACATGGTGACCTGCCTGGCAAAACTTGAGCACACCTGTCGAATATTCTTCAAAGTCTCTCTTACTATCTCCACTAGTTTTTATCTTAACACATTTATGGCCATTCATCTACGGTCATCGAAGGTGACAATCAAACAGGAAAACTTCCCATAATCGTTTTTACTTCTATCAAAATTTACAAAACAAAGATTTTTGACCAAAAAAATTCAAAATATTGTATTTTTCTTCTTTTAAGTGTTTTTTTCCACATAAAATGATGTTTTTAAAATAATTTAAAATTTGTTTTAAAAAATAAAAAAATTGAATAACTTTATTAGAAATCAATCTGAACTCTATTAAGTTTGAAAAAGGGGAAGTGAGAGAATTAGAACTCAGCAACTTTAACGAAAATTACTTATATTGGGCAAGAAATTCATTATGGAACTCCGTAAATCGATTTAACATATCTTTAAAGAGATCCGGTTGTGGAAGAATAGTTGTTCTGAAAATATAAATTTTTTGCTTCAAATTTGAAAAACGAAAAAAAACCTGAAATGATAAGTTCCGTCTTTCTGACCAAACCCACTTCCAGGAACAATACAGATACCGGTGGTTTCTAATAATTGCATAGCATAGAAGAAATCTGGTTCTTGATTAAGCGACTTAATTATTAAAATAATTTTAGTTGAGAAATAAAAATTATTAACAAACTCTAGCTTTTTCTACTGCTTTTGCTGGTAGTGTAACTTGTGGGAATGCATACATTGCTCCTTGAACAGGATTACAGCTAATTCCTTCAATGTTGCTGTATGCTTTTTCAACAAGAGTAGCCCGTTCTTTCAATGAAGACAAAACAGCATCTTTTTCCTGAAAAAAAAACACATATTTTTGTAAATATAGTGATTTTTTATTAACCGATTTCCACAGATTATATGACGGCTCGCCTTCAATTGGTGGATTTACAACGGCATCAATGACAGCTTGCCCCAACACAGTTGAACACAACTTTGCGGAAATCATTTTTTTGAATAATACGTAAACTTCTGGATCAAGATTTAGAAATTCGACATAACCTCCTCTCATTCCACATTCTCCCATATATCCCTTTGAAACAGAGTGGAAAGAAGCCAATTCAATTCTGAAGAAAAACAATTAATCTTAATCTAAAATTTTGTAAAAAAAAACTTGTTGTATGGATCTCCCATTTCGGATACAACTTTTTTAAATGAATGAAACTTTGATCCTTCTGCATACACATTATCCTTCAAAATACTAATACATTAAATAAAAGAAATATCAAACTTTACCTGATACACCTCATCAGCTAATAAGAAAAGCTTATGTTTATATGCAAATTTCACGATTGTTTCGATATTATCACGAGATAAAACCTAGAAAAACCAACAATGATTTAAAATAAATAAAAATGAAAAAAAAAAACTTGTCCAGTTGGATTTCCAGGGTTGATGACGCATAAAACACGAATGTCAAACTCTTTGCTGTGATCAGCAAGAGATCTTTCAAGCTCGGCTTCGTCTAACGACCAATTACTACCTTCATTCAAATAATATCCAACCTAGTATTTAAATAGGAAATTAATTATAAAAAATATATTGTGAACCTGTCCAAGTCCAAACTCTTCAATAGTGGCTGAATACAAAGGATACTGAGGAATTGGAATCATGATTCCAACTTTACGTGGATTACTTCGATTAATAAATAATTTCAAAACATTCCGAATTGATTCTGATGCTCCACCTGATAAACAAATATCTTCTGAATTCGAAGGGATTCCTCCATCTCTTTTTTGAATATATTCAGCTACATGTTTTCGTACCAAATCTACACCAGTACTCTGACTGTAAGCTCCAGCTGATTTTCCACCACAGCTGGCTAAAAATTGTTTTGCTTTTGAAACTACGTCGACTGGCACAGTTCCAGTTTCTATTATTGCTGGGTTAGCAATACAAGCCAAAAACTGTCGAATATATGTAATTGGCTTTTGTCCCATTGCGTGAGCGTCACCAATGTTTGCTTTAATTACGTTAGGAAAAGGTTTTTGGGCTCCAGCCGCTAATTCTTTTTCCAATTCAACAGCTCGAATGACAATTGGTCCACGAACCGCATATTGCATTTTAATCACATTGGGATTTATATTTGAAACATTAAGAGTCTAGAATTTTCATTCAATTGATAAAAAATATTTAAACATTTTTTTTTATAATTTTAAAAGTAAGTTTATTTCGAAATGATTAATTATTTTACGTTTTAAACTTTTAAAAAAAACCTTTCCACTAGCCATGATTCGAGATGATGTTTGGAAAAACCTGCGCGCAGAGAAATCGACAACTGATTGTATAATTCGCATACTAAATTTAAAACATTGAAAAAAGAAAACAGAAATTAATTATGATTGAAAGAAAAGATACGTTTGTGAAGTGATTTTTTTTCTTTAAAACAGTTTATACTTTTGAACTTAGTTTGTCTATTTAACAAAAATTGCAGCAGATATTGCAGCTGAACGTTTTTTTTTCAAATAAGAATGACACTCTTCTAAACTAATTGAAAAACTGAACAAAAGAGAGAAAGTAAACCACGTGGTTTGTTTGAAAAACTGAGATTTAGTGCTTCTCTTTTTCTTTTTTTTTTATTGACTTTATTCTCTCTTTTCAACCTAAAACATTTTTAAGTTACTTTTTTTGACAGTAATATGTATATTAACTTTCTTTTTTTAATTTATTATAAATTTATTTGAAAGAGATAATTCTCAATTCTTTTAACTTTTCGACAGAGCATATAATAGGTGTGAATACTTAACATAGTGAACTTATTTAACAAAATTTATTTCTGTTCATGTTTTTAAAAATTTTTTTTTTTTTTGAATTATTTAAAATAAATTGAAACAACTAATACTTACAACTTTAACAGCGAAGTATTTTCCTTACTGGGAGTGTTTTTTCTTTCTGGCAACTGCCTGTCGATATACTGAAAACTATTAAAAATGCGTTTTAAATACTCATGTTTTTTATAAATAAGTGAATTGGTGGTTTTTAGTAGAAAAATCTAAAATATGATACGAAAACTAGTGAGTTGAAGAAAAAATAGTCGAAACGTAGAAGAAAACTTCTTATTGAGTAGAAAACAACAACAAACAAGAACTAGAAAGATAGAGAGAAAGAGACAGTTGTGTTTTTTTAAAAGATGCATCAACCTCATGACAGAGACATTTTTTTGTTGAAATGGAACGATGGATGCTGGTTTACGTGCCGATGAGCATTTTTTGACGATTCTGTATGTGAAAAAATGCATTTTATCGAAAGAACACTTATGAGAACTGGTTTTTAATTGGTAGAAAAAAGATCAAAAACAGAATTTTTGGCAAGGCCAATTAATTTTTGAAAAAAGTTACTTACACGTGCTAGGTGGAAAAAGTCAATGATTAACGAATTATAAACAATTTTAAAGTTTCATTTATTTATAATATTAATTTTAAAAATAATATTGTTTTTTCTTATGAAGGAATACTAAAAGGAAAAAATGAAAACCTGCATTACTCATTTTTCAAAATATTTATTGAATACTTTGACTATTTATTGAAGATTTCAATCTCAAACAACAAACAATTTTGATTTGAAAAAAAAATGATTTGATGTCTGTCAATTAATTAAGAAACTCTATTTAATTAACTTTTATATAAAATAATTATTTTTCAACTTACGTGAAATAAAACATTTTCACACATTAAATAATTAGCTTTGTTTAACTATTTATATAATACTTTTTAGTTTTTATTATAGGTTCAATCGAAAGAAAAATCAATAAAATAAAATAAAATTTTTAAAAGAATAAATAAAATACTAAATCGCAAAAAATTATTTAAATTTAAAATTTTGAACCTTCCTAAAATGTGCACAAACTTCGCGCCAATACTGAAAACGATTGGCACAAACAAGGTTATTCAACTTTTTATTTTTCCATCATCGCAACTATTAGAAATTATAATTCAATAAAATGCACAATTTATAGACTTTTTCTGACTATTTCAAACATAAATTTTTCAATTTTTCCCCTTTTTAGTGTCTCTATCTCTTCAATCGATCTTTATTTCTCTAAATGTTTTCTGTCTGCCTAGCTACCTTTAAAGACTATTTTCTTTTTATCTTTTCTCTTTTTATCTTTTTTTCTCCCGCGCGCCTTGTGTTTTTTCTTTACTTTTTCTCATTTTTTTTCGTCAACAAGAAAAATGACGTGGAACAATTTCTTATTTAAAAAACAAAACAAAAAATTTCAGATATTTTAATAAAAATGGAAGGTCCGTTGTCAAAATGGACCAATATGGTACATGGATGGCAATATCGTTGGTTTAAACTAGAAAATGATACTTTACTGTACTACACATCTCGAGAAAAAATGTTAAAAGGCCAACAAAGAGGTTCTTATAAATATGTTTGTTTCTTTTAACTTTTTTTCTAACTTTTAGGCCAAATTCGTCTTAATGGGGCCGTTGTTGGGATTGATGGGGAAAATAATAGTCTTTTCACAATAACGGTAGATGGTAAAACGTTTCATATGCAGGTTTGTTAGTTATAATTTATAAATATTAAGTTTATTTTAGGGTCGCGATCTTCGTGAAAGAAACCAATGGGTACGTCATCTAGAAAATAGTATTAGAGCATCAAGGTTTAGTTTTTTTTTTTTAAATTAAAAATATCTTTGTTTTTAGTGGCTATATCAAAAGTAATACTTCATCAACCCAGCATTTCAAACAAAAAGCCGAAGAAGCCAATGAATTTTTGAAGCACTTAGTAGATCAAGTATTGATTTTTTTAAATAATTAATAAAATTTAGTTTTCAGGTCAAAGAATTAGAACAATCAAAAAACAATGATGAAAGAATAAATGAAGAAAAAAAGACAATTGATGCACTTATAGCATCTAGCAATAATTTGATAAACACCTTAAAACATGCAATCATTTACTTACAAGTAAGAAATTAAGAAAACATAAATTTTATTAAAACAAAGTGTTCGAAATAATTTAATATTCACATTGATGTTAAATATAAAAGCAATCTACATACGTATTTTCATATCTTTATTCTAGATGGTTCAAACGAGGCTAGATCCGAACATGAAATCTGATAAGCTCATTTTCACGCATCCTGATATTTCAATAAAGGTAATATTATTATTTTTTCGAAAAAAAAAACAAAAAATTGTTAAAGTTTTTATCAAATATTATTTAAAAAACTTAATGTTTCTCTAGTTGAAACAAATTATTTATTCTTAAAAATAAATTACTAATTGAAACAAAAAAAACTGTTCTTATTGCTTTTTATTTAGCCTTGATATTTCTTTTTGCGATTATGATAACGAGTAAAACTATCATTTAGACTGCAGTTTTTACACAAAAGAAAAAAAATTATATTTGAAATACAATCGTGATTTAAAATAAGAGAAACGAGAAATTCGCATTCTCTTTTTTTCTTTAACAATTCTGTTAAAATAAAATAATACGATTTAACAATTTTTGTTTTTAAAAATGAATTTTTGAACTATTTATTTAAAATTGTTTTGAATCAACAATCTTTTCACACGTTTAGTTTTTAAACATATTATTTACAGCATAAAATCACGTAAGATTTCATAGTTTAATTTGATTCATTATCGATTTTTCTGCAATAAAAACAGTTTCAAAAGTGTTAAACTAAAATTTAAATATTCTTTTCTTTATTAAAATTTAAAAGTGAGTTTTTATTTTAAAAAATACAAAAAAAACCTAAGAAGTTAGTTTAATTAAGTTAAATAAGTCTTATTAAACAATTAAAAAATTGAAAGTTTAATTTTACTCTAATTTTGATCATATGTAAAATTGCTCAAAAAATAAAAAATAATTGTTTTGATGATTCAATTATACATTTTTTTAAACTAAAAACAATACAAACATCAAAATTTTTTTTAATTGTCTAACAGTGTAGAGTTCATTGTATATTTTAAAAAGCAATGTTTTAAATATTGTTTTATTAGAAAAAAAACTGTGTTATTATAAATATAGTAAAATGTGCTTATCAAAAAAACGTGTGCAGCAAACCGACAAAAAAAATTCGATCGACGGACAATCCCTAAAAGAAGAACCAACAAAGAAAATTGACGGTGCTGAAACAACAATACCATCAAGTGTTTCGACAATTTCCGGAATTCAACATTTGGATCATTTAAAATCTCAAAGAACTGAATCTTATGCAAGGTAAATGAATTTGTTTTCACAATTATCCAAAAATTTTTAGTAGTGACGAAGAAGAGTTCTACGACGCTGACGAAGAATTAATTGATTTAGATAAATTCGAAGCAGAGAAAAATTCAGACGAAACAGGAAATACGAAGACTGTTATGCTATCGGTTGGTTTTCATACTAGTAAATATTTTTTTAGAAAATGGGAAAATTTAGGAAGAAGAAGGTTTTGATTTTGGTGATTCAAATGAAGATTTTGACGAAATTTACAACAATGCTGAAGAACACGATATTGGAAATGTACAACAAGAGCATGGTTCAGTTTTAATGCATTTGTTAAGTCAGGTTCGCTTTGGTTTAATTTTAAAATTTTACGTTTTTAAAAAATTTTATTTAGGTTAGCGTTGGAATGGATTTAACAAAAGTTACATTGCCAACATTTATACTTGAACGGAGGTCTTTATTAGAAATGTATGCTGATTTCTTTGCACATCCAGATTTATTTATTGCCACAAACGGAATTGATTCACCAGAACAACGAATGATGTAAAATTTTCTATTTTTTTGAGACAATAATTTCTTATCGAAGCAGTCTAAAGTTAATTATTTAGTTCTGTCGTTCGTTATTTTCTCAACGCGTTTTATGCAGCAAGAAAAAGCGGTGTTGCGAAAAAACCATACAATCCAATTCTTGGTGAATCATTTAAATGCAGGTCAGTTATTATGTTTTATTAGTTAAAATTGCTGTTTTTACAGATACACCGTTCCTAACTTGAAAGCATCCGGTAAAAAAACAGACCGTGGACCATGGCCCGGATCTGATTCGACTCAATTAACTTTTGTTGCTGAGCAAGTTAGCGATTAATCAAATTTCTCAAATAAAATTCTCGGTTTTTAGGTTAGTCATCATCCGCCCATTTCGGCATTTTATGCAGAATTACCAGCTGAAGGAATTTCTTTCAATGCTCATATTTATACAAAATCATCATTTTTGGGATTATCTATAGGTATTTTATAGTTTATTCCATTAAAAAATGTACTTTTTTAAGGAGTTGCAAATATTGGAACAGGAGTTTTAACATTGCATAATTTTGATGATGAAAAATATACTTTTACATTTCCAAGTGGCTATGGAAGATCAATAATGAGTACTCCTTGGGTAGAACTTGGTGGAAAGGCATGAAGACAACAATAAAAAAAATGTATTTTGTAAATTATATTATTTTAGGTTAAAGTATGTTGTGAAAACACAGGATATTTTGCTGATATTGAATTTTTGACAAAACCCTTTTTTGGTGGAAAACCACATAGAATTCAGGGATCAATTTATAGGTAAAGTATAGAAAAAAAGTTTTTAAAGAATTTGGTGAAAATTCATAGGGATAATATCAAAAAACCAGTATTAACAATTCGTGGAGAATGGAATGGTATAATGTATGCGAAACCTCGTTCTGGAGATGAATATGTGTTTATTGATGTGAAAGCGAAGCCAGAAGTTAAAAAAGAATGTGTTCCAGTCATGCAACAAGGAAAACGGGAAAGCAGAAGGTGCATTTTTTCAGTTTAAGTATATATACAACCATTGCCTATTAAGGTTGTGGAGGCATGTGACCGCAGCATTATTAAGAAATCGAATTCAAATAGCAACAACTTCAAAACGTATAATTGAACAAAGACAAAGAAAAGAAGCAAAAGTAAACGATTTTTTAAAATGGAAAAAAAATCAAATTCTTTTATCAGGAGAGATTGGAAAAGGGTGAAAAATGGGAACCCGTGTTGTTTGAGGAAGGAGAAAACGAAGGAGAATGGGTTTACAAATACAAATTAGGAACAAAAAAAGAAAATCAAAATTAATTTGCCACTTTTTACTTTTTATAATCTCAATAGTTTTCTATTGGAGTTTTATTAAGTAATTTTTGCAAATTTTTGTTTAGCTTTTAATTCGAGTATGTTCTATGAGTTAGTTAAACAAAAATGGCTGTTTTTGTAGAACATTTAGATAGTTTAATTTTCATTCATCCAATTCATCAATAAGAATATTTTGAAAGTTGCCGAAATGATCATTCTTCTTTTCAAATTTTCTAAAAAATTCGTGTGAATGACTTGAACTGTATTTATTGCTTCCTCCTTTTTATTTGGTTGTTTTTGTTTTATAATTCTAACGGTGTTTTATAAATGGAATAAATGAAAAATATTTGTTTTATTTATTTTTGTGATTTACACGATACATTTCTATTGAATAAACATTATTTATAAAATATTTTACATATGTTAAGAAATATTTTTGTTTAAAAAAATTTGGGTTAAAAATTAAAGAAAAGTAAAAATGTGTGAAAATCGAAAATTATTATTTATTTGCCTTTTTCATACGTTTATTTCACTGTTTCGTTCAAACTCATCTTATCCCAACATCTTGTTTCGAGCAAATATTAAAAACAAAAAGTCATCGAGTACATTATAATAAAAGAGCATAACAACATAACATATTAAAAGACATAGAGAAAAAAACAACAAAGAGACATGGGCAGGTATGAGAGAGAGAAGAGAGAGAAAGAGAAAGAAAGAGAGAGAGAGAGAGAGAGAGAGAGAGAAAGAGGGAGAGAGAGAGAGAGAGAAAGAAAAAGAGAGAGGGAGAGAGAGAGAGAGAAATATAGAAAATTATTTTTTTCAAAAAAAAATACCATTTTCAAGAAAAAATAACATTTTTGGAGGGATTTTTTTTTAATTTTTAATTCTTTTTTTATTATTTTTATGTTAAACATTGTTGTTTCATTGTTTTACTCTCTGACCTTTTCTTTTCACATCACACCATTTCTACCACCATCAGCACCCTCCCCTCCCCTCTCCTCCTCCCCCCTTTCTCATCGTCTACTAGCCGCGTCCCTTCCTGTAAGCTCCGCCCATATGGCACCATGCCAAGATTGTTTCTGCTGCGTCTCATTGAGCAACGCGTTCATTTTTATTGTAGAGGCCACCATTAGCATCAGTAGTGGGTCATTGACGTACGCATATTCATTATGTCTCTCTTTTTTCTTAATATCTACTCGCATTCCTTTCCCTTTTTTTAATCATATTTTTATTTATTTATTTAAAAAAATCGTTTTTTTTTCTTAATTAATTTTTTTTGATTTATGAAGTATAAAATAATAATTTTCAGAAAAAAAAACCATCAATTTTGTCTCATTATCAATAATTGTTTGATTTTCAATTGTTTTTCGAGAGTTTTATCAATCATGGTAAGTGGCGCGAAACAATAAAATTCAAATTATGAATAGTTTTTTGATTATTTTCATAATGAAAGTTGTATGATCAACCAAATATTTGAAGGTCATCAATTTGACCAGAAAATAAATGTATAAATCTCGCGTCAGATGAGAAAGAGACAACTGTACGCATATAAAAGAAAGGAGGAAAGAGCGTATAATAAAAGAGAGCGAGAGAGAAATAATTGGCTTATTGCCAAAACATTTCTTGTCCTAATTAGGATTCAAAAGAAATTTTAATATTTTATAGACGTCGCGTTCAAGAAGTGTAAAAAAAAGCTCAAGCAAATCAAATAAAACAACATCAAAGTCACCAAGTCGTTCAAAGTCGACATCAAAAAAATCGGCATCAAAGTCACCATCACGCAGAAAACCAACGAAACCTTCAACACCAAAAGTGTCGTCACCAAATGTTACATCGAGAAGTCGTAGTCGATCAAGAGCTCGTCAAACAAAAACGGAAGTGTCATACAATGAAAACAAAAAGGTAAAGAGAATGAAAAAGGGAAAGCAGATGGTCATTGAATTTCTCTAAATAATAAACATGAAATAGACGGAAAAGGAAAAAAAATAATTTTTTTTCAGACACCAACAACTCGAGTTGCATCTCGATCAACATCTCGATCTCGATCGTCAAAAAAAGTTGCAACACCAAAAAGTTCAAAATCATCAATTGCCAATTCGGATCAGTCAACATCTGTGAAATCTTCCAATTCATCTACAAATCGTCCAACAAGAACATTTGAAAAAGCTGATGATGCTGTCAGATCAGTAAGAAATTTAACACAATCGCGTGAAAGACCAGCATCAGTCTTAAAGGTTTTCATTTTATTTTCCATCACATCCACATCATCGATTTTATTTAAATTTCAGACACTTTCTCCAAAAAAATCGTCGTCTTCATCCAATTTATTGAGTTCGATTAAAACAAGTGGACAAAATGTGTTGAATCAAATTCAAAATAAACATAAAAATATCAAAAAATATTTAGGAGCTTTATATTTTGAAATTATTTTTATTATTTTATTAATTGCTATTCTTTTAGCTTCAACTTATTCACTTTTATTAATTGATCCATCAAAAGTTCGACTTTTTGTAACTTCAAATATTAATAATGGATATAAGCATGGTTTAAATGCTTTTCATTATTTGAAAAATTCAATTAAAAAATAATTTTATTTTGGAAAATTTGGTTTTTGTAAATAATCATAATAATAATGACTTTTTCTTTCTTTCTTTCTTTTTTAAATCAAAATATTATTTAATTTTTGAAAAGTCTTTTTGCTTTTCCCCCTACAGCCTGTTTTGAATGTGTTGCATTTAAACTGTAAACCGTTTTCCCCCGTGAGATTAATAATTTATTATTAATCAAAACTATTTTAATTTAATTGAATCTCAAAATATTTTTGATTCAATTTTATTAACGGGCAGTTTTAATCCACATTCATGTGCTTTCTTTTTTTATTAACACGTTTTATGAATTTAATTTTGTATTTTTTTCTCTTTCAAGTCAAGTAATAATAAATTTTTATTAACAAAAATCAATAATTAATCAATTGAAAATTCACTTGGTGGCATTTTAATCAAAGCAGTAACAATCGGAACAGATCTTTGATCATGAATCAACATAACACGAATCTCTTCTTGAGTTGCCTTTAAGAAAAAAAAAACATTTTTTTTTGTAAAAATATTTCAATTAAGAAAACTTTTTCTGGATCTTTACAAGTCAAAAATGTTGTGAATGAATACTTTTGGCCGGGCGATAAAAACGAAACTGGAATAATTGGCGAATCGAATTCATACATATTCGGATCAGAAATAATCGATAACCACATTTTGAATAAATTGCTCTTGGCTGATGAAACTAGAAATATATTGATTCGAAATGTTGGCCCAAATCCATGAATATCAACTGAAATATCGATTGGTAAATGATTTGTATTTGATATTGTTGTTGATGATGATGACGTCATATCACAAAAGACTTCTGCAATTCGACAACGTAAAAGAAATAAATCTTTTTGATAAGCCTGGAAATAAAAAATAAACAAAATTTCAACAATTTTTTTTTGGTTTTTGAATTAACCTGATTAATTTTTATAAAATTATCCTTTTCTCGAACAGTTTGATCAATGAAAATTTTCGTTTTTTTCGGAATTGCTAATTTGATATTATGAGAAGGAGTCAACGGATTAAAATCCATTTTTTCATCAAAATTCGCCATTCTTCGAAACATTCGAACACAAATTGAACCATCTTCAATTTTAAAAAAAATCAATATTTTTTAATAAAAAATTAGAAAAAATGAAAACCTTTAAAACAAATAATCAATGATCCTTCTTCTCTTCCATAACTTCCATATTTAATCCATGATAATTGTTTATCAAATTTTAAAATATCTAAAAGATAACTCTCATTATACATTCGAATCTGAAATTTTATTTAAAAAACAATTTTTTTTTAAAATAATTATTTTTATTACCTCTTTTTCAAACATTGCTAAAACTGCTGTGAATTGTTTTGGAGTGTATTCGAATTTTTCCAACATTCGAACTTTATTCTCACATTTTATTGTATTGATTTTTTTTCCTTTTAACGTATTAAAATTGATTGTATTATCAGCAGTGCTATAAACTACCTAAAAATGAAAAATAATTTAAAAAAGGGGCGGGGCGAGGGGGCGGACCATTTTATTGATTCGAACCATTGAAGTGATTAAATTTGATGAAATTATGATTGGTTTTGTTACTTTTGTTTGACCCCGTTTTACAATAAAAATTTGTGAATCTCTTGTCAAAATAATAATTCGATAATCGACATCATATGTTCCTTTAATTTGAAAAAAAAGACTTCAAAAAAGAACAAAAAAAAGTTACCAAAAGTTGATATTGAAACAGGTGGAGATGGAAGAATCGTGGTTTCTAGTACAGTAAATGCTTGACTATCAACAATATGAAGAGCACAGTGCTCAGTACCAATCAATAAAACATCAATAACTTCAGCTGATGATTTTTCCATTTTTGTGACGCAAGTAATTGAAGAAGAATTGGAAATTGGTTTATTCATGTATCGTTCAACAAGAATTTTCAAATCTTCTTTTTCGCTTAAAAGAACTGTTTGAGATAGAGGCGTTAAATTATTCATTGAAATCTAAATTTTATTTTTTTATTAAAAAAAATGTTTTTTTTTTCAAAACTTCTTGAGCCAAATTTGTTAAAACTGTAAATAATTCATTAATATCGATTTGTTTTGATGCAACCGCCGTCCATGCTTGTTGCTCAATCGGATTTATTGGTGATGATGGAACCGTGAATTTATAAAATGGTTTAAGATTTTTATAAATTAAAAGAGATGAACCAGCTGCAACTGCAATTGATGGAAGAGAAGACTGAAAATTCAAAGAATGAAAAAAAGCCAAAGAGGTTGAATTTCTGATAACCAATTCATTGATGAAATGAACAATTGCCGTTGGCATATCGGCCAATGAACTTTCGGCAAATGGTGCGACTCCCTTGAAAACTTTTAATTTCATATTCAACCTAAATTTTTGCAAATACAAAATTAATTATTTTTAATTCAAAAAAACAAAAATCACCCTCGATGTCCACCATGAGCAACAATTAATTTTGTGTCTCCATCTGAGAACAAATCACCAAGTGCAACACATGTTGATGGGCAGTGAATTTCACAGTTTGTTAATAAAACCGGTGATGTCCATTTCGATTTTGAGTTTTCCATTATTTTCCAAACAAAAAAGAAAAGAAAAATAAAATGAAGAATTTGGTTTGGTTAAGGTTGAAATGTTGCCATAGCAACGAAACATCAAATAATATTCAAAAAGTTAAAAGAAAAAAGAACGAAATTTTATTTAAAAAATTAATTATTTTGATATTTCAAGGCACAATTTTATCAATTTTTTTTAGGCAAGAAACAACTTTTTGTTGTGTTGATTTTCAAAAAATAAAAAAAAAAAGTTAAAAAGGAAGAAGAAAATTAGATAAGTTTTTCAATTTCAGCTTGATGCTCATCTGGAGCATATTGAAGACCATTATACAATTTATAAAAACAATCATGACAATATGGTTTTCTGTCGTGTTCACGAAATGTTCCATGCATATTTAAAGCCTAAAAAAAACTTTAAAAAACAAAATTTTGTTTTTTTTCTCTCACTTTTTGACAATAAGTGCACATAAAATGATAAGTATGAAACTTCTGTGCTCTTTCAGAATTTGGAGCTAATGCCGTCAAAATTGGTCCATCGATTTCTTCACTACAATAAGCACACACTGATGCGGCTGGTGGTGGTGGTGAACTCGAAATATGAAGAGTTCGACGTGGAGTTGTACTACGAGCACGTCGACGACGAAGACTATCGGTTTCTTCAGACATTTGAACACCGTAATCACGAGAAATATCATCAACTTCGTAATCGTCTTCAGCTAAAAAATTTGAAATGAAATTGGGAAAAAGAAGAAATGCAATGAATGGATACGTAGTTTTGGCCGAACTTGTGGAATTTCTTCCGGTGCTGGTGTCAATCTCAATCGATATTCAATTTCTTCCTTTTTCTTTTTATTCAAATCTCCTTTATTCTTTCCTAAAGATCCTCGACGCAACACTTCTGTCGTCGCATTTACATCATAAACCAAAGCCGCCAAAGTATCGGTGACAGCATTTTGTCGTTGATCGTCTTTCAATTTTCCAAGCTGTTGATTCATATCATCTGTACTGACGGCTTTTAATCGAGCTGTTAACCAATCATCAGCTGGATCAATTGAAATTCGTCCGTTTACTTCCATTTCAGTTTGAAATTGGCGACGTTCGATTCTCTTTTAATTTTATTTGGAAATTATTTTTAATTTAAATTTTAATATTTTCTTACCATTTGTTCTTGTTTTCTTCGAATTATTTCAGTTGTTTGTTCAACATCATTTTTTAAAGCCGAAAGAGTTCCATTTACAATTTCATCTTCTGCAAATTTTATTTTTGTTTTTTTTTTAATCTTAAATTAATCGGCTGCTGAATACGTTGACTGAATTCTTCGTCATTTCGAAAAACTTTGTCGCGATTCGAATTTCGGCTTTCACTTCTCCATCGTGCAACATGTCTTTCAACAGGATCAGGAATTGTCGATGCTCGTGAATCACTTCGTTGTTGATATTCTGAATTGAAGATTATTTTTAATTTAAGAAGAAAGTTTTTACGTTGTGATGGTGTCAAAACTCTTTGTTGACTACTTCGACTTTCAGTTGTCCATTGTTGAGATTCAAATTGATGATGTTGAACAGGATTTGGTGACACCGTCATTCTAATCATTTCAAATTGTTTTTAAATTAAAATAAAAATACAAAAACCGTTTTTTAAAATAAAAATTCGAATAATAATTGAATGTCATAAGGAGAAAATTGATTTAGCTCAAAATGTTATGAAAAGAGAAAAAGCAAATGTTTGTTAACACGAAATTGAGAAAGGAGAAACCAAATTTGTGTACAAATAAGGCGAGAATTGAAGAAAAATGACTCATAAAATTCAATATAAAAATTGCGGGAAATTTGAAAAATAATTTTGAGTCGATCGAAAAGTTCAAAGAAAAAGAAGCAAAAGAAATTGTTGTACATCAACCAAATTGTGCGCAACATCTGGTAATTCTCTGTCAATCAATGAATGACTTTCAAAAATTTTTTTTGGTTTTTTTCCTCAAATTTCAATTAAATTAATTTGAAAGAAAAATTCAAGCTGAAATTGAATCAAATCGATACAAAAAATAAATAAAAATCAAAGGTTTGGTGTTTTGTGATTTGTGTGAATTTGAGCTTCAATGTTGTATCTCCTTCTCTCTCTCTCTCTCTCTCTCTCTCTCTCTGTGTGTATGTGTGTGTGGGAGATGAGATGAAATGAGATGGAAACAACAAAATCTCATCGAAATATTACAACGAAAGGAAACGAAAAAGAAGATGTAAAATATCGTTGGCAAATGATATTTATTTTAAGTAAAAATAAAAGTGTTAACACCAAGGGATTTGACAAAGTTCAAATTGTTTTCAAATTTCAAAAAAAAAAGGATTTTTGATTCTTAGAAAAAAAGTTTTTTTCCTTTTAATTCAGGATAATTGAGGAAGACTAATCAAATATTTAGGTGCTAATTCAATGTAAAATGGAAAATTAAGAAATTAGATTTATAAAAAAAAATAAAAATAAAAAGCTTTTTCTTCTTCTTCTTTTTCATTTTTTTTTTGGTTCAAATAATTCGAATAAAAGATTAAGGAGAATTGTGGTGCATTTATTCTTTGAAAATATTTCAAAAATCAGTGTAACATAGAAGCTCAATTCTGTCACTCAATTCTCATCTTCTCTTTTTTCTTTTTTTTTCTTTTTCATCTCAAAACTATATCAAATGATTCAATCGATTTTACAGAAAAAAATTTCTTCAAATGAAACTTTTTCTTCTTTTTTTTTTTGAAATGAAAAATATTGAAATTTTGCGAAGATTTTTGAGCGGCAATTTTAAATAAAATATTTTTGGGTATTAAGTGTTCTTATGATGCGTGTTATGATTCATTTTCATTCACATTTTTTCCTTCTTTGTTTTTTCTTCTTTAAAATATTTTCTTTATTCAAAAAATCAATAATTTTTTGAATTTTCATAATTTTTTTTGTTTTAAAAATGAACATAAAAAATTACTTTTTTTTCTTGGTTTTTCATCATTTTTTGTGTCTTTCATGGTCTCCTAAAAGAGGAAAAGCACTTGAAAGACTTTTGATCGATAACCTTTTCTAAAAAGACTCTTCCTTTTTCGTTTTCCCCTTTTTTTTTCTTTTTCTTTTTATTTTTGAAATAAAATAATGATTGAAAATAAATATGAAATTGGTTTTAGTTGGGAAATAAATTGAAGATTAAGTTACATTTTATTCAAAAGTGAGAGTAAACCAAAATAAAATTGAATTTAAGTAAAAATACTTGAATTTATTCAAACAAAAGTCTCCAGGGAATTTCAGATTCTTTAAAATGAGATGTTCATGAGAAGATTGAATCTAATTCAACTTTTTATTGATTTATCCCTTCAAAATGGGTCGCATTCAATTTTGGACAATTTTGAAATTGAATACTAAAAACCAAATCGAAAAATGAAACGACTCATTTTTAAATAGTTTGAGCTCAACAAAACATGAAATCTCACCAAATTTGAAAATTCCATTAGTTTAACACCCCACCATTCCATTCGGATTTTTTCATGTTTCCTTATTTTTTTCTCTTTTTTTTTATACATTTTTGATTTGAAAAGAAAAAAAGAAAAGCAAATTTCTATTAAATATTTTTACTTATTTAAATAATTTAAAAAGATTTTATAATCTACAGTAATTATTTTCCCTTTTCTTTTATTTCTAATTAAAATATTTTTTATTTTATATTTCCTTTTTCCATCCAAACTACATACTAAATCAAGCTTATTACCATATAAAAATCGTATACTTTTGCATGTACATAAAAGACGAATTCATCCATATTTTTCTTTTTTGTTTTCTTTTTTATTAAAAAATTATTTTTTTTCAGTTTGAGTAAACGGAATAAAAAAATGAAAAAATAAAAAAATCGAGGAGGATGTGATGAAGAAAAATGACAAAAATCTACTTCAAAATTGTTTTTTATTTATTTGTTTCACAACTTCAATTAATTAAATCTTCAAAAAATAATAGAAAAACAATTTTCCGTGAGTTTTGTTTTGTTTTTTTTTTTTTCAATTCAGTTAGCGCATCGAGAAGCATTCAAAAAGAATAGAAAAACGTTTTGAATTCATTCAAAATTTCCTTCATTTTCCATGATTTTTCTTTTAATTTTCAAGTTTCCTTCTCTTTCTGATTCATTTTATTCGTTTAAAGGTAGTCAACATTTTGGTTAAATTTCTCATCCCCCCAAGGGAATATTTTTGCAACATTTTCTTTCCATTTTTTGTTGGCTTTTTGTCAAACTTTTTGAAATAAAACGTCTTTTCGATCGACTAATCTTTACGTTTCTTTTTCTAATCCTTCCTTCCTTTCTCCACCGCTTTTCTTTTTTTTCAAATGTTAATGCTCAACCTTCAATTGTTATTTCCTCCCAAAGATTTTCGTTATTTCCTAACAGTTTCCTCTTTTTTTTTTCTTCTTTTTTTTCTATTTAATTAAAGTCTCCTTGTGTTTGATTATGTTTCCCCACCCCCTCATTCACTTACATCACTTAATAATGATTTTGCGAGAAGAGAAAAAAAAAATCTCATTTTTCGTTTTCTTTTTAACCACAATTTTTTTTTGTCCAAAAATTTCAAATAATTGATTGATTTTGTTCTAGAAAAATTTGAAAAAGAAATGAGAAGTCTTGAACGAATAGTTGAAACTAGAATTGAATTATTAGAATGGGATTCAAAAGAAACCAAAGAGGATTGTGCAAAATGTCGAGCTCTTGATTGTGATATTATTTTTGCTCTTCTTTTTACAATTGTAATTGCTTGTCTTCTTGTTCTTATTATGGTTTTTTGGTTGAAAGGTGTTTTACAATATGAAGAGTAAGTGCTTTTCCTATTTCCATTTAAAACAAAAAAACAAAAAACTTCTCGATGCGCTGGCTTTTTTTCTGCTTCAAAAATGCTATTTTGTGCAAAAAAAATTACAGAATGTGACCAACATTTTGATTCGAGCCAACCTGAAGGAAAAATCAGTTTTCCTGATCTTCCAGATAATTTGGTTGTTAGTCAAATTTTAAAAAATGCATCAAATAATAATGATATAAATCATAATTTACAAGTAAGATTAACATTAATTTTAAAAAGCCAGCGCATCATTTTTTTTAATTTAATTAATAATAATAATAATTTTTAAAGTGTGTATACACGTTTGTTGCGGGACCGGGGCAACGTGTAATGCTTGAATTTGATCATTTTTTGCTTTCTGGTAGCTCTGAAAAGTAAAATTTAAATTTAAAAAAGAAAAAATAATTAAAAAAAAAGAATATTTTCAGCTGTGATATAGAATATATTGATATTTATTCCGAAATTGAATCAATTGATGAAGATATTCTTTCTTCACCACTTGGTGGACGATATTGTGGTACTGTAGCACCACATATTCGTATTAGTTTATATCGTATTATGAAAATTATTTTACATTCACGATCAATAAATCGTGATGAAAATTACGGTTTTTATGCAAAATATTCATTTATTCCTGAAGGTTTAAAAACAAACAAAAAATAATAATTAAATTCGAATTTTTAAGAAAAATATATATCGGGTGAGCTGGAAGCTGGAAAAAAATGCAGTTATATAATTGATTCTGGCGATCGACCATCTGGTACAATTTTATCTCCAACCTATCCTGGCACATATCCAAATGTAACAAAAAATCCAATAATTTTTTTTGGCCGCCGAAACGATTCGATAAAAAGGAAATTTGTTTCAGAATATGCATTGTTCATATTTAATGCGTGGCTATCGTGGCGAAAGAATTCGCTTATTTTTTACTGATTTCGATATTTTTTTTGGTGGTGAACAGTGAGTTTTTTCATTTCTTTTTTTCTGGATTTCAATAATTTTTTGATTATTTTTCAGCTGCCCATATGATAGCATTACGATTTTTGATGGTCCAACATCAAAATCACCAATAATTCGAAAAGTTTGTGGTTTACAACAAAGAATGGAAATATATTCCATGACAAATACACTTTTAATCCATTTTAATACCACAAATCCGGCGAAAAATGATCCAAGAGGTTTCGTAATGGATTATGAGTTTTCGGCCAGATTTGTCGATGTTGAAAAATTGCTTGGCGGCCAAAGAGGAGTAACACATATTCGTGGAACCGAATGTGATGTTCGGGTTGAAAGTAATCGAGAAACAACACATACAATATCAAGTCCAAATGTATTGAATTCCCTTCTCCCCCTTTTTTTTAAATTTTAAACCATTTTTAAGTATCCTGAAGCATATCCAGCAAATACAACTTGTACTTATATAATACATGGTTTACAAGGAGATCAAAATTTGGAAAAAGTGATTTTAAATTTTGAATCGATTGCAGTTTTATCGTTTGATACAACGTAAAATTATTTTTTTTTTTCCTTCTTTTTAAATTTTATTTTTTTTATTTAAAAAAATTGTAGAATTTCAACAAACCCCGATGATATTGCTTGCCCAAGTGCCTGGGTTGGCGTTGCAATTTCAGAATCAAATATGAAAGCTGTGATGTCATCAACCGATGATTCAACATTTGATCATACAATTTGTGAAAGAATACCTGGAAACTCTGAATTATTAGGTCCATATATAAGTTTAGGACCTAGAATGGTTATTCAATTTGGTGCAACTGATACAAGAGATGATGGAATTACACCGATGGGGTTTAAAGCAAATATTGAATTTAAAACTGGTTTTTTTTTTAATTTTTGAAAGAAAAATTAAAAAAAAAAAAGAATTTCGAATTTTAGATTTTGGAGTAACTGGAGAATCATTAGGAACTTCAAATGAATGCAAATTTCGATTTACTTCATCAACTGGATTTTTTAATAGTCCAAGATATCCAGCTAACGTAATAATTATATATAAATTGAATTTATTTTGATTTTTATCAAAAAAAAAAAAAAAAAATCAATAAATTACAGTATCCATTAGATACAAATTGCACTTATTATATTGTTGGTGATCCAGGAAAAGAAATTTTGATTCATTTTGAACAATTTGAATTACAAGAAGAAGAAACAAATAAATGTTCGGATTATTTGGACATTTATGATGTTTTTTATGAAAATGGTCATGAAAGATTACAATTAAAACGTAATTTTATTTTGATTTTTTATTTAAAAAAAAAATATTTTTCTAGAAAAATATTGTGCTGACTCATTTCCTGGCCCAACAGTTTCAGCTTTTGGATCACATGAAATGCGTGTAGTTTTTTCATCTGGAAGCACTGGAAGAGCAAATGGTTTCAAGGCTCTTTTTGAAATTCGAACATCAAGAGTAGAAGATATTCCATCTGGAAGTATGAAATTGAAAACTCAAAAGAAACAAAAAATGAAAGAAAACAATTTTTAGATGCTCAAATTCGTAAAAATTCGTATCGTTGTGGATCAATAATTAATGCAAATAATGATAAACCAAGTGGTCACATTGCATCACCAAATTATCCAGTAAAATATAATAAAGATGTTCATTGTGATTGGCAAATCAATGTTCGAAAAGGATATCAAATATTATTTAAAATGGAAGATATTTATATCGAAGGAGAAATGACGTCAACATCAATTTCATGTCAAAAAGCTGTGATTCGAGTTGAAGGAGCTGTTAAACCAGAATATTGTGGAACAAACATTGAATTTTTCGAATCATTTTTATCCAAAAATAACACGGTTCGAATTAGTTTCTTAACAGCTCCTGATAAAGTCAATGGACTTCGAGGATTCAATTTATCATGGACAGAAGTTTTATCAAATGTTGAGGAAAGTCAATGCTCTTCTGATTCATTATATTTGTGCACATATTCAAAACTTTGTATTGATTCAAAATTAAGATGTAATGGACAAGATAATTGTGGATATTCAGTACAAGATGATACCGATGAACAACATTGTAAACATTTTCTTTTCTTTTTTATTCTTTTCTTATTTGTTTGCTTTAAATGCTTTAATTGTGTGCTGTGTTTATTATTCAGGTGATAATATTTCTGGAAGAATTCAATTTCAAAAATTGCCACCTTCTTCTTCGCCTTTATCAATTGAAATTATTAATTCAACATCAACCATTTCTTCATTTGTTGCTTTCAAAATTATTTTTTATTATTTTTTGTCTGCAGTTTGATGTGTCAGTTTTAAAAAAAGTCTGAATTTCTTCATCACCGGAATGCTAATTTGAATATTATTTTATTAACTTTTTAAAACAAAAAAAAATTGTGTTTTTAAGGTTCTTTAAAAGAAAATTCTGCTGATCGAACAGTTGTTGTGGCTGCTGTTTTATGCGGAGGAATATTTCTATTCATTTGTGGATTTTTCTTTTATTTATTCAAAAAAAAATTGGAAAGAAAAAAGAAGAAAAAACGAAAAGACGGTAATCGACACAGGTAATCGATCATTTTTATATTTTTTCCAAACAAAACCTTTTTTTTTTGCTTCAGACAACGACAACCATATCGTCAACAACGACCAATGCATAAATCTCATGAATCTGAGTGAATAAATTGAATCGTTTCTTCATCAAAAAAATAGGAAAACATTTTAGATTATCATCTCCTGCCACCAGTAGATTTGTTCATCATGATGCTACTGGAATAATGCCTCCGGTTCAATTACAGCACCAATCTTCTTCAGATCGACACAACTCCCAAACGTTCTATGCTTAAATATTATTTGTCTTCAGGAATAATTTATTTTTTTTTATTTTGATGTCTTTCATTTGAGTATTAAACATTTTTTTACGAATTTAAATATTTTTTAAAACGATACATCAAAAAGTTGAAAAGAATTGGTAGGATACAATGTCACTGAATCCATCGTATTTTCAGTTTCTTCATCACTATCTAATAAATCTAAACGCGGATATATTCTTTCACCAGTACAAACAACTAATTTAGATTGATTAGAGCTGACACATGGAACACATGTTGAAGAAACTCGAAATGTTGAAAATGGTTCAACTATTTCATTGTAATTGTCAATATCATATGAAACTATTTCGCCTGATGATGTTCCAGAATAAAGGAGACGATTATTGCTGAAATTATAAATATTTCCTTTTTTTTTAATTTTTATTATTAAAAAATCTTACAAATCAATATCGAAAACTGAACGATGATTTGTTTTCATTTCTCTTTTAAAAACTTGGCATAAAGCATTCATTCTCACATCGAATACATGAATATCTCCTTTTCTTTCTGATGCAAACAATTTATTTGAATCTTGCGAGTACTTAATGTGTGTGTATCCATTTGAACTTCCAATTATTGTTGTTATTGCTGTTTTCCATTGTTCTGAATAAATTGATATTCGATCTGAGCATCCAACGGCGGCAAAAACCCGATCAGTTTGAGGATTTGCATCGATTGAAATTGTTTTACCAATCAGCCCATTTCCTGCTGTAATTTTTACTAGAAATTTCGAATTTAAAAATTTACCAACATTTTTTATCATATGAAGGAAATGTTATTATTGGTTTTCCTCCTCGCTCAGTTTTCCAAACTTTTATATTATTTTTATATCCTCCGATTATTAGATTTCCAACTATTCCAACACTAAAAGCAGATTCAACAGCATCCGCATAATCTTTTCCAATGTAAGCACCAAACATTTCTCCATTTTCAGCATTCCAAACATGAATTGGATGATCTTTTGAAGTTGTAGCAAATATTTCCATATCAGATGATTTGATCCACGACAAATCATATATTAACCCACCCAAATTATGACTCCAGTCTGGCTCGGGTAACCGATTTTCAATATTATATAAACGAATATAACGATCTTGTGATGCGACAACAGCAAATTTCGATGATGGACTGATTTGGGAGAATCGCACATAATTGTTTGATTGTGTTCCTTTATACCCAAAAGATGCTTGATAGTTTTGAAAAGATTTTTCATCACTAAAAACTTATTTTTAAACATTTTAATTATTTCTTTCCTCACCAATATATTAAATTTAGCTTGGGAGGAATAGCCTTTTTGGTGATCACCGGAATCGAAGACGAAGATTCTATTGACGATTTATATTTTTCTTTTAATTTTTCTTGATTTAAAGCCCGTCTTTCTTTTCTATTTAAAGGACGGATTTTATTTTCACTCAATGTTTCATTTTCATTCAATGTTTCTGTTCGTTGTTTTTTGGCTACTGGGATTTCCATTGATTCTTCAGAAGTTGAAAGCTGGCATGTACTTCGTAGCTAAAATCGCGCTAAATTTGTTTTTTTTATATTGAATTTTAAAATTACACTGGTTAAAAGAGCCCCAAGACCAGTGGTTTCTGCTCTTAAAGAGTGTTTCTTTTTTGAAATTGTAGTATCTTTTTTTTCATAGGTAATACTGTAATTACAGACTTGGTCGAGCAAATATGAAACAACCGTGTGTATTTCCGCTTCCATTATCTGTAAACATCTAATTTTGAACATTCAACAAAAAATTTATTTTAATTATTTTAAAAATATAATTGAACTGAGGTTTAAACCAGGTAAAAAAAAAATATTTTTTTTTAGACTCTTGACGCAAACTTGCAGAACGCAAAGAAAAAGAGTGCAAACACTACAACATGTCCGTCTGCGCTCTCTTAAAATCGTGTAGTCGCCTATATTTGGCCACATAATTTGTCTCCTCTCAACCATTCAGCTTTCTTTTATAAAAATATTACTGAATCTATAATAATTCGTTTTTATGTTTACGTGTATTTCATTTTTCAATCATGAAACTGTGAATTTTCAGTACAAAAAACCGAGCAAGCAAATGGCGAATGCCGTTGAGCTCGCCATCGAGAAAATCGATGAATACAAATCTCGAATAGGTAGAACATTGGGAACTCCAATGCGTCTTCGAGATTTAATTCGACAAGTTCGAGCAGCTAGAACAATGGCTGAAGAAAGAGCAGTTGTTGACAGAGAAAGCGCTAATATTAGGTTGAAATTTATATTTTTCTTTTTTTTTACGATTTTGTTTTCCAGAGAAAGCTTCCGTGATGATGATTCTCCCTGGAAATGCCGTAATATAGCGAAGTTGTTATATATTCATATGCTTGGATATCCAGCTCATTTTGGCCAAGTTTTCTTATTAAATTTATTAAATTACATGAATTAAATCAAACTTAAGATGGAATGTATGAAACTAGTAGCCCAACCAAGATTTACTGATAAAAGAATAGGATATTTGGGAGCAATGCTTCTACTTGATGAAAGATCCGAAGTTCATCTTCTTGTCACAAACTCTTTGAAAAAGTATATAAAAAAATATGTTTTTAATTCAAATTCGCGTTTTTTAGTGATTTAACTTGTTCTACTCAGTTTGTAAGTGGTTTAGCACTTTGTACATTGGGATCAATCTGTTCGGCTGAAATGTGCCGAGATTTGGCAAACGAAGTAGAAAAAATAATAAAACAGAATAATGCGTATTTAAAGAAAAAAGTTAGTTTAAAAATAAACAACACCGTAATTTTTAAATGTTTAAAGGCTGCTCTTTGTGCTTTCCGAATCGTTCGAAAAGTACCAGAATTAATGGAAGTGTTCATTTCTTGTACTCGTTCATTGCTTGGCGAGAAAAATCACGGGGTTTTAATGGGAGCAACTACCTTAGTTACAGAAATGTGTGAACGAAGTCCAGATGTGTTGAACCATTTTAAAAAAGTTTTTAAAACTTTGAGTTCAAATAAAAATATAAAATTTCAGCTTGTACCAAACTTAGTGAGAATTCTCAAAAATCTTCTAATGAGTGGATATTCTCCAGAACATGATGTCACAGGAATTTCAGATCCATTTTTACAGGTAATGTGTGGAAATTATATAATCGAACCTTATAGTTATTAAGGTAAAAATTTTACGTCTTCTCCGAATTCTGGGAAAAGATGATGTTCGGGCAACTGAAGAAATGAATGACATATTAGCGCAAGTTGCAACTAATACAGAAACAGCAAAAAATGTTGGTAACGCAATTTTGTATGAAACAGTATTAACAATCATGGAAATTAAATCAGAAAGGTAAAAAAAAAATTACGCGTTTAAAAGATAATTGAAAATATTTTAGTGGTCTTCGTATTCTGGCTGTTAACATTCTTGGAAGATTTTTGCTCAACACCGATAAAAATATTCGATATGTGGCATTGAATACTCTTTTAAAAACCGTCCATGTTGACTATCAAGTAATTATTATTATTTTCTAACTTTAGTATCATTTTATTCATTTTTTTAGGCGGTTCAAAGACACAGAAGTGTTGTTGTTGAATGTCTTAAAGATCCAGATATTTCAATTAGAAAGCGTGCAATGGAGTTATGCTTCGCTTTAATAAATAAAACAAATATTGCATTGATGACCAAAGAAATATTGATATTTTTGGAAACAGCAGATGCTGAATTTAAATCAGAATGTGCCTCAAAAATGTATATAGCAACAGAGAGATATTCTCCAAATCATGAGTGGCATTTAGATACAATGATAACAGTTCTTCGATTGGTTTGTTCTGCTTTTCGAGTTTTATTCAAATAATAAAGTTTTAGGCTGGAAAATACGTTCCCGATGAAGTTGTTTCATGTATGATTCAACTAATATCAGCTAATTCTCAAATTCAAAGTTATGCTGTTGTTCAATTATTCCACGCTGCTCAAAAAGATGCCATAAATGCTCAACCACTTCTTCAAGTAGCATTTTGGACGATTGGAGAGTTTGGAGATGTTCTACTTCAACCAACTGATGCTGATTCGAGTGCGATATCAGAAAGTGATGTTGTTGAAATATTTGAAAATGTTTTACCATCAACATTGACATCATTAATGACAAAATGTTATGCGGTCACTGGACTAGCTAAATTAGCCACTCGATTTGTGGCAACAACTGAAAGAATTGAAGCATTAGTTCGAATTAATCAAGCACATATTCATTTAGAGTTACAACAAAGATCTGTTGAGTTCAATCAAATTTTGCAATTAGGAGAGCTAAAGTAAGATTTATTTTAAAATTTCTCCATCAAAAATCTAATTTTTTTGTTAAATTTTCTTTTTGTTTTTCTAATTTTATTTTTAAATTTTAAATTTTTAGATTTGGGCTGTTAGAACGTATGCCAGTAATTACACACAATTCCTTGAATGCTGCTGCTTCTTCAATAGTTGATGGAGAAAGTTTGGTAGATGAGCCTTCAAATTTGGAAAATTCAAACAATATTGGAGGAAATGAAGAAGTTGTTGATTTACTTGGTGAACTTGCTGGATTATCATTCGGAACAAATAATGTCAAATCAAATTCAACAAAAAGTCCATCCAACAATGATATAATTGATATTTTGGGAGGTATTGGTCAAGCTAATACATCACCAAATGTTGTGAAAAATGGATTACAAAATAATGATCCTTTTGACATTTTTGGATCAGGAACCACAGCTTCAAATGAACAAGTAACTAAAAATCGCCCAGTTATTGCAATAAATTCAAAAGGAATCGAAGTTCAAATAGAAGTAATAGAAGGATGGAAAAATGATAAAGCCCGAATTAAAATGACAGCTTATAATTATACCCCACAGCAAATCGTTAACTTTAACTTTTTGGCTGCAGTTACAAAAGCATTTGAAATTCATCTAGAACCAGCTTCAACCGCAAATATTGAAGCGGAAGGAAATGCTACACAAATGATGACTATTGTAAGAAAATCACAAGGAGCTGTAGTAAGATTCATTTTTTTTTTCTAAATCTTAAAGAAAAAGTTTAGGTAAGAATGCGAACCAAAGTATCGTATATTGTAAATGGAGCTGAGCAAATTGCAAATGGCGAGGTTAATGATTTTCCTGGATTGAATTAAATATTCGAGTTGATTTTCTTATTTTATCGTTCCTTTCTTTCTTTTTTCATGTGAATTTTATCGAATATTCTAATTCTTCTATAGAACACTTTTTTGTTATATCGGATACTCGCGAATTAGTGAATATTCATCTTAATGTGATAAGTTAAATTAATACCATGAAACAGTTGTGTTGCTAGAATTAATAGTATAACATATTCTTTAATTGAAAAAAAAATCAATTCTAATTTATTTTTTTATTTCTTTTTAATTATTTGGCTAAATGTTTTATACATATACTCAAATTGCACGGTTTTTTATTTCATTGGATAAATAATAATTTTTTTTTAATTTGATTACCAAAAGGTTAAAGTTCCGTCATACATATTTTTGATAAAAATCTTTAAAAAACTAGATATTGAAATCATTTTTTCAAATATAAAAACATGTTATTTTCATTTTTTTCGTAAAAAAAATTGTTTCAGTTTCTAAATTGCAAAAAGGAAAGAACTGAACTCAAACAAAGATTTTGGTCTCTTTCTCAATTGCCAATGCGCCCTTTTTAGGTCAGTTTTTAAAACATTAAAAATTTTAGGAATGATTAAAAATATAAATGTTTTCAATTAAAATATATTAAAAAAAACGATGATTATATTCCTTTAAAAAGTTTAAACGAAAAATGTGTGAAATAAAAAATCTATGTCAATAAGTTATAATTATTCTGTTAAAATTAAGAAAGTAAATATTAAAAGAACGAATGCAAATAAAACAGAAACACACTTGTAGCTAACCTGTAGCCTTTTTAACCTCTTGTACTTCTTTTTCAAATAGATCTAGACATTTGATTTTTGTACGTGCATTCTTTTTTTTTCTTTTTTGTTTAAAAATCAACAAAATGTATAAAAAAAGAGACATTTTCAAAAATAACGAATATTTTATACGAAAAACTTCCCAGTTTACCCTAATTTTATAAAAAACCTTTAAAATGATAAAGATAAAAAATTCATATTTGAACTTTTAGTCATAAAAAGTTGTTATCTATCTAAAAAATTTATTTACACAACATTTGAATCATCTTGAATGAAATTTAGATTAAACTTGGTTTTTTAGATTTTTTTTATTTTTAAAAAAGAATTTTTAACAAATGTTTCTGTCTTCAAATTTTAATGTTTAAATTTAAATAATAATTAAATTGTCTACAACTTTTTATACTTTAACCGTTTGCAAAGTTTATCATTAAAAAGTTTTCGCAAATTTATCAGTTCACATTTTTATCGTCTTTTTTTTTTAATATTTCGGTCTAACGTTTAATTTTATGGTAATCTTTTTAACTATGTGAAAATGTTATGATTTAATTTTAACTATGTCAAAAACTTAGATAAAAAAATAATGGCGCCATAATTTAAATTAATCAAACAAATGTTTATTTGAGTTTGTTTCCATTTCTTAAAATGTTTCATGAAATTAAAAAATGTTGCTGGAAATTTTGTTTTTCAAAAACAAATATTTTTGATTCGATTAAAAATGTTTTCATTTTTCTCAGGGCATGCGAAAGAATCGTAATTCAAAAAAGTCAGTCAAAAAAATGGCAAGGAGAGCTATTTCGCCAATTTATGGGTAATTTTTTCAGTGAACTTCTACTTAATAAAGTTCTAGTTTCTACTAATAATTAAACTTTGTAGCGAAGGCGAATGTAATATCAGTGAAGCATGGATGCCGTCAGAAATGTCTGAAACTGGTTGGAAAGCTCGCGGAGATCGAAAACCAAAAGAAAAGCGAATTCCATTTAATCGACCGACACCAAAACAAGTCTACGAAGCTCTTCCTTTTGTCCGAAGATATTTTATGTATTGGATGAAGCACACATTTGACAAAGAAAAATTATTTATAAATACATTCCAACCATTGAAACATAAACCATTTTATGGTTTGTATTTTTTTAAAGTTTAGTATAATTTTCTTAGTTTTTTAGGAGTTCCATGTGGAGGAATTGGTTGTGGAGCTATTGGAAGAGATTTTCGAGGAGGGTTTTGTAAATTTAGTTTAAGACCAGGACTTGTAGAACACAAAGTTGATATTGTAGCGGTAAGTACAGTATAAATGTATATATTTTTATATAAAAATAAACATTTTTTCTAGGCTGATCAATTTATCTTGTCAGTTCGTGAAGAAAATAAATGTATTTATCAAAAGGTTTTGTCAGCAGCAGATATTTCCCCTCCTTCTGGTCAATTATCATCGTGGGATTTTAAATTTCCGAAAAAAAATGTTTATTATCGGTATGTTATTTTTATATTTAAAAGTTAAAACAAAAAATATAAATTGAAAAGTAATGACAAACGCAATTTGATTTTTAGGTTTTGACGCAAAATTTTCAGAATAAAATTTGTGCTAAAATCTCACAATATTATAAACGCAAAAAAAGTAAAATATAAAGCTGATTTAAAGTAAAAATTTAACGATTTCGCATAATTATGTATTCCATTGGGTTGTATTGAGGCCTATGTTCAATTGGCGCTTGATGTTTTTGCCACCAATCTTGACGAATTTGTATTAAAGCGTTTTGTTGACGAGATTCAATAAAATGATTAGTATAAAATTGGGTAGTATCATAGGATGATTTTCTTTTTTTTCTGTTAGAAAAATCGATTTCTTCTTTTTCCAATTGAATATTAAAAAGAATATCTCCTAGAGAAAAACAAAATTTAATTATTATTTCTCTGTTATTAAAACCAACCATTTTTAGTATCAGAAGCTTCTAAATAATCGTTGGCTGTCAATTGTAAATATTTGTTTTGTTTCATTTTGTAGTTTCGAGAATCATTGTTTTTCATAGCTCGATAGACAAGCTAAAATTAAGTTTTTTTGAATTATTCAAATATTACGAAAACCTCCATAATATATTCTCGAGCCAGGTAGTCTAAATAATATATTAAATCTGTTTCCAATGGTGGAAGAGCAATTGCTTGATGAAAGTTTGTTGCTGAAATCGGTGAAAGATAACCATCTATAGCACAAAACGATATTTTTCGAGATGTTAGCCATGCGATTCTGAATTTTTGAGGCCAATATTGAACAGCTTCACTAAACCGAATTGAAGCTAAATCATGATCGGCAGCAGGGTTTTCACAAAATTTTCGAAATTCCTCATTTTTCAAAAATGACGCGTAAATTTTTGAAACAATATGATTTGGTTTAGAAAATGGATAAAGCTCTTTTCCGAACATATGTGAATTCTAAAAAAAGTAAAAAATATTTCGAATTTGAAAAAAAAATACTTACCGTTAAAAAATGAAAAAATCGATAAAGTCGATTATTGTTATGACTTAATAGTTTAATCAAATCGAAGCAATTGATTTCTTCTCGTTTTTCTTCCTGAGCATATTTCCACATTTCATTACAGTATTGAACAATAATAGAAAGAGTCTTCCTCAAAACAAATTTGACAGTTCCAAGTTTCGGTTTTGGACCATCTCCGTAGGCAAACATCATATTCGAAATAATTTTTAGAAATTTTTCCGAATTAAAATTTATTTGTCGAAAAAATCGATTATCCGAAACCAACGGTGAACGAATCAATTGGAGACCTTTTATCATTGGCCAGGCAGCATCCACCAATTCAATTTTTGTTAATCGACTAAGTTTAAAAAAATTAAAAAGGAATATTTCATATTTTTGATAATTGGAAAGTATTCTGAAATTTAAAAAAAACTCATTGAAAATTTAAATTCACTACTGTTACTTTAATTTTTTTTCAAAAAATTCTTGATCACAATTTTCTTCATCATCAATTATCCAATTTGTAGTACAGAAAGAGCATGTTTTGATCATTTTCTAAAATATAAAAACAATTCTAGAATTGAAAAAATAAGACAGGTTAGGGAAAAACGTTTTCACTAACGAACGATAGCCGTTTTCTTCATGGGTGGTCGTTGAGTGTCTGCGTTCTCTATGTTTGTATAAAGACTCGCTGTGTTATAACGACCACCATGCTAGTTGAAGAGAATCAGACAATCGTAGAGAAAAATTGAATACACTTTTAAAAAAAGAAACAGACGGCGGGCAGAATAATTTCTTTAAACTATTTGAATTCCAAAAACAAATTTTACATTTTTTTTAGAGGGCTGTATCCCAGGTCATGGACAACATATCGAGTTCCAGAAATTGGAATAGTAGTTACAATTCGACAAATTTCACCAGTTATTCCTAAAAATTATGAAGTAAATCTTTTAATTAAAAAACAAGTAAATCTTACAAAAATAAAAATGTTAGGATTCATCATTACCAGTCAGCGTTTTTGTTGTCGATGTTGAAAATTGCACGCCAAACAGAAAATTTGAAGTTTCTGTAGTTTTTACATTTCGAAATGGAACTGGAAATAGACGATGGGATCGAGAATCGGAATGTGCAGCAGCCAGATTTTTAGCTGTTGCCAGTGAAAATGACGCCAAAGTCAGTGGTGTTGCATTGTTTCATTCAATTGCTTCAATGCCATGCACATATGGATTAGCAACCATTTTGGTAATATTTTATTTTGTATTAATTTCAAAAATAATAATTTATTTATTCCTTTAAAGTCGTCGGAAACCCAAACAACAATTTGTCAACGATTTGATCCTTCGAAAAGTGGTTCAAGTCTATGGCTTTCTTTAGAACAGACGGGAGATGTTCCAAATTATGTATGTAACTATTCAAATGAAATTATGTTTTTAAAAGTTTTTTTACAGGATGAAGATTGTGCACAAAACTCAAGAGAAATGGCCGTTGCCATTTGTAACAGATTTGAAATTAATCCCACCAAGAAAAAAAGTGTCGAGTTTTCACTAAGCTGGGACATGCCAAAAGTGAATTTTGGATCAGTCGCACGAAGTTATCGAAAAAGATATACAAAATTTTTTGGAGCATGTGGAGCTGCTGACGCATTGTGTGTGCAAGCGTTAAGACGAAGATCGAAATGGGAAGAAGAAATTGAAAAATGGCAAAATCCAGTATTAAAACATGATCGTCTGCCAAATTGGTATAAATCAGCATTATTCAATGAATTGTATTTCATGACAGATGGAGGCTCGGTAGTTTATTTGTTTGATGCGTTTAAATCATATTTTCATTTTTTTTAGGTGTGGTTCGAATTTGATAATAATTGGGGAATTCATGAGAGTCATTTAAGTGAATATACAAAAAAAATGATGAGCGCAACAGGACGATTTGGATATTTAGAATGTAAAACTAGCTTCTTCTTCATTTTCTTCTCCTTTCTTTTCTTTTTTTTAAATTTTAAAATGAAATATTTTAAAGCTTGGGAGTATCGAATGGTAAATACTTACGATGTACATTTTTATGCTTCATTTGCTTTAGCAGAATTATGGCCACTACTCGAATTAACAATTCAAGCCGAATTTAGTAAGATTTAAATGAAATTGCAGTATTTAACTTCTTTTTCAGCTGATCAAGTTTATCATTCAATTGATAAACAAATTCGTTTTCATATGGAAGGAGATTGGGCAAATTTAAAAACAGCCAGCCGTGTTCCACATGATCTTGGAAATCCAGCTGATGAACCATGGATTGCGACAAATGCTTATGTGATGCATGATACAGGAAAATGGAAAGATCTAAATATGAAATATGTTTTAACATCATGGAGAGATTATGTTGTCTTATCAAATAAACAAAAAGATTTTTTACAACACACATGGACAGCCGTAAAGGTAAATAAACATCGTTTATAATATTTAATGTTTTTGTGTTTCTCTAGGTGATAATGACAGAAGCACTCGAAGTATGGGATAAGGATGGAGATGGAATGATTGAAAACTTTGGAAAAGCAGATCAAACTTATGATGCTTGGCAAATGGAAGGTGTTAGTGCATATTGTGGCTCACTGTGGTTAGCTTCTGTTCGAGTTGCAATGGAAATGGCAAAAATTATTGGGGATGAAGAAACGGAAAAGTTACTAAGTAAAGTACTTCCAAGAGCTCGAAAAGTGTTTATTGATACTTTGTGGACTGGAAAGTATTTCAGGTTTTGCCAAAAATCGAGAAGGTTTTCAAATTATTTTTTTCAAAAATATATTTTAACTTATTTTTTTTAGCAAAGACACAGTTATGGCTGATCAATTATGTGGCTATTGGTTCCTACAGTCAGTTTCTCCTGAAATGGCAGACGATGTTCGAAAAGAAAAAATTTAAATATTTCAAATTATATTTTTAAGATTTTACCAAACTCCATGGTTCAATCAGCGCTTTCTACTATTTATGAATTAAATGTTTGTCAATTTGGAAATGGCCAATTAGGAGCCGTCAATGGAATGAAACCAAATGGAACTGTTGACCGAGAATATATTCAAGTATTTTTTCATATTTTTTCCTTAAAATAAATGTTATAAATAGGCGGATGAAATGTGGACAGGAGTTACATATGCTGTTGCTTCGTTATTAATTCAACAAAATGAAGTAGAAAAAGCATTTCATACTGCATCTGGAAGTTATTTAACGTGTTTTGAAAAGAGTGGGTTACAATATCAGACACCAGAAGCATTATATGAAAACAAGTATACATATTACTATTTAAAAATAATAACAAAATTCTGATTTTTCAAGATTTTATCGAGCAATTGGTTATATGAGACCATTAGCGATTTGGGCAATGCAATGGTCCTTGGAAAAACATTGTGGATTATTTACAGACCTTGAAAAACTGCCAAAAACATTAAAAAATGGAAAAGTAGATTGTCCTCAACAAAAAATTGTTAATGGTAATTAACAAATTTCATTTTTCGTCTTTCAAACGTTTATTAAAAAATTGTAGAAAGAAATGAAGCAACAACCAGCGAAGATAATTCAAGTTTAGGATATGTCAGTGATTTTAAAGAAGATAAATAGTTTTTATTTTTATTCTTCGTACAAAGTTTTTACTCACTTCTGTTAAAATAACTAAAAATTGTTTTAATTCATAGTTTCAAATTATTCTAGATTCCAATTTAATTTCAGGTTTTTAAAAAAATTATTCGACTTATTTTCTTCGTTTGTCATTGGTGAAAAATTATTGTGCGTTTAATCTTTTTTCACTTTTATTTAGATTCTTATTTTTAGAAATTATACGGTTTTTTCTTTTTTTTTTTGTTCAAATTTAAATAAATTTTTTTTAAAAAATATTTTTGATTTTCAAAAATGTTATTAAATTCAAAAATTATATCTTACAGTATTTAACAAAAAAATATGAAAAATGCAATATCAAATTTCAATATTTTTCGAACGAAATGTTTCGATTCGTTCCACAAACTTTGGCCAGGACATTGACAATTCGTCAAAGTCGTGGATGTTGTGGTGGACATGAACACACAAAGTCTGAAAAACAAATGATCGATTTATTGAACAAATCAATTGAGGGATGCTCGAAAGTTGAAGTTCATGATGTTTCCAGTAATACTTTAAATGTTTAAAAAAAAAAAAATGAAAATATTTGAGATGGATGTGGATCAATGTTCGATATAGTTGTTGAAGCTTCAAGTTTTAAAGGAAAAACGAAGGTTGCTCAGCATAAAATTGTAACAAATATTTTAAAAGAAGAAATTAAAAATATGCATGGATTAACAATTAAAACAAAATCATCGTAAATAATTTTTAAATCAATTTTTCCGCATAAATTTTAGTTTTTTTTCCTTTTTTTCATTTTTTGTTTTAGATTGAATTTAAAATAGGATAAAATAGTTATTCTTTAATTTTTTTTTCTTTTTTTCACCCTCGCAATCATTAAATTTTAAAAATAATTATTTTTATATTGGCATATCATTAGAAACTTTTTTCTTTCCTTATTTTATGTCATGTGAGTACTTGTAATTGTAGATACTTCATATGACTAACTTTCAATTGGTATAATAAATAATTTATTAGGGAAAATGTTGAAAATGGACACAAACACTTTTGCCTTCTTCTTCTTCTTTTTTTCCGGAAAAACAATAAAATAAACAAAGTGGGGGCGGAACATGGGATTTTTCAGAACAAATAATGAACATTAATAATTTATTAAAAAATAATAAATATAAAATGTCTGAAAATGGTGCTTAAACTCCACATTTTTTTGTTTTCTAACCAAAAATATTTGAAATTTATTTAAAATCTGAGATTTTAATAAAAACAAGATTCTGATTTTAAAAAAAATTGTAAAGCAGATTAAAAAAAAAAAGGAGAGAAGAATCAAATTTCGAGCATTTTTCAATGGCAATTTTATTTCGTTGAAAATGACCATAAAATTGTTCAATATTTGCTCACAATTTCTATGTTTTTTTTCAGCTTCTACTCAAGTATTTCTCTCAATTCTTGAAATCCGATCTGTTCCAGAATTTGTATTTATTACACACTTTTTCTTTTAAAAATATAAATTTATTCGGTGAGCTTTTGCTTTTTTAGAATTTTTTTTTGGATTCGATTTTGTAAAAAATTTTGAAAAAAAATTGGAAATTAAAAAAAAAAGGAAACAAATTTTTCCAAAACTATAATTTTTGTTATTTCTTCCTCATTTATACAAAAATCTAATTATAAAATAATTGTATTGAATCTTTTTATTTTTAAAAATACCAAAAATTGAATATAAATTATAAAATATAAATTAATTATATTTTTAATAAACTTTTCAATTAGTGAAAATAATATTCTTTTAATTTTACTTCATTTTTACGATGCTACTCAATTACATTCATCAAGAAAAATTTCCCAAATTAATAATTAATTGAATAACATTTTTAAAAATGGTCAGAAATCTATTTTTATGATTTTTTAGAGCTTCTTCTCATTTTTTACAAAAAAAATTGAGCAAAACTTTGCTTTTTTTTTGTGTTTCGTCACAAAGATTGACATAAACATAAATATTTTTCGCCTTTTTTTGTTTTTTTTTCTTCGAAAAGATTTTTGATGTTATTTTGAACAAAAACGTCGATAAAATGTTTCATTTTGAACATCAAATCGAAAATTAGATTTCTTCAATTAATTTGTTGACGTTGAACGATTTTATTTATTCATCATCTTCTTCTTCCTCTTCTTCTTCTTCTTCTTCTTCTCCTTTTCAAATATTCCAACCATTTTTCTTAAATTCTTTTTTTCACAATTAAATGAAAAAAATAATTCACAGAACAAAAAATGAGAAAAGGGAAAATGTTTAAAATAAAACTCATCAATTTTTGACGAAATTGAAAATTTTTTTACGTAAATAATTTAATTATTCAATTTTAATAAATATTTTAACTTCCGTTTGCTCATTTTTTTCAAAAAATTATCTAAAAAAATGACAAAAAATATTTATTGAAAATTAAAAATCTTTTTCATAATTGATTTTTACTCATTTTAATTTCGGTTTTAATTTTTGACTTTTCTCCTTTATTCAACTTATTTTTCTTTCCACTGAAAACCAACATTTTTCCCTCACTTTTATTTTCTGAATCACAGCATTTTTAAATAAAACAAAAAAATATTTTTTTCGAAACAATTCTTGGCTGAACATTTTCTGATTTTCCACCAAAAACAAGCATCACGTGCGGCTTCTTCTGTCATAATTTCTGAAATCTCCGCCCACTTGACATTTCTTTCTTCTTCTTCTTCTTCTTCATTTTCTTTCGTCGCCGTTTTTCATTTTAAAATTTTTCAAAAAAAAAAAATTTTTTTTTACAGAAAACTAGAAAATTTGTTTCACTTAAGTCAATTTATTGCAATACATTTTTTTTGGTCAAAAAATAAGAAAAAAAGCTTAAAATGCATGAGATTGATTATGTTCGACATCGAGTTCATCATCAAAGAAAACGTAAAATTTATCGATTTTATTTTATTTAAATTTCCAAAAAAAACATTTTAAAAAACTTCCGAAATTTCACTTTTTTTTTTTGAAATCATTGAAAATCGAAAAAAAAAATCGAATTTCCGTTCAAAAAATTCTCAAAAGACTTCGTGACGAGCTTCTTTTTTTGGGTCTTCATTTTCCTTTTTTTTTTCTTCCATTTTTTATTTGAAGAAGAAAAGCGATTTCAAACCAACAAAAAAATGTTGCACAGCACAAATTAGAAAAAATTCAATTATTTTTTAAGCAAATAATGCAACAATTTGTGCCCTCGGTGGTTTTCATGGAGATTTCTCATGGTATTCACTTCAATCCGTTATAACACTTCTTAATATTTCTGCAATTACAGCAAATATTTTTTTTATTTTCGTTTGTCGAGTGAGTTTTCTTTTTCTTTAAAGTTTGAAACAAATTTAAACTCGAGAAAAAAATGAAATTGTAAAAAATGTGTCATTTTCATGTATTTTTTCAAAAAATTTCCTTCCTTTTTAAATTTATTTTTTGAAATAAAAATGAAGAAATTCGCAAAAATTTCAAAAATTGAAAATTTTTAATTCAAAAAAGTAAAAAAATTTAACCAAATAATCAATAATGAATAAAATATAAAACAAATTGTGGAAACTGAGAGAAAAATGAAAAAATAGATTTTTTTTCTTCAGAAAGCCGGAGTAATGCACAAAAATACATGTGCAATGTTGGCAACAATTTCATTTTGTTTTGCTGTAAATGCTTCAGCTGGTTTATTATACAATATTTATTTTTTTATAATTGGAATAATTGGTTTTCCAAGTATTCCAGTTCATAGGTTTGGAAAAGAAAAAAAAAACGAGAAGAAGAAAAAGAAAAAATGGGTTAAATTTAGTTCATGGTGTTCATTAATTAATTCAATAATGGTTCCATGGGATGTCGCCACTTGTGTTTTAATGGTTGGAGTTGGTTCTGAAAGATTAATTGCGACAAAACGACATGTTCCAAGTGGAACAATCAGTGGATATGTTAAAGGAATTTTTTTATTTGATGCTTTTGCTGCATTATTGGTTACATTTAATTATGTCATTAATTTAACGTTTCGAATTTTATTTTTAAAAAAAGAGAAAAAAAAACCAATTTTTATTCAGAGATAAAGGAGTTTGCGTCTGTGATGGAGCATCATTATCTGAAAGAGGAGCAATGTTTATTCGAATTTGTACCTGTGCATTAGTTGAAGCTGGAACAATCTCATTATTTAGTTATGTTCATATTTTATCAAAAAATGAAGCTGATGGTCTTGGAATTAATACAGCAAAATATTGTCTCAGTCAACGTTTTCAAGTTTGCTTAAATTTTTGGAAAAAAAAAGGGAAAATTTTTCAAGATTTATGAAACATATCGTACAACTCATATGTTATTACCGTCAGCTGTTCTTCATGCTCTTTTATATTTGTCTTATTTATGTTTATTGATTCCTATTCGAGATTTAAGGTTTCAATTTTTTTGATTTTCGAATTTTTATTGATTTGATTTATTTTAGAGCTGAACCTGATTTAACATTATTTCAATTTAATCTTTCAACAATTATATTTGCTTTTCCATCAATTCATGCTTTAGCTCATCCAATTGTATTTTTGTGCTCTTTTTTTCTTTTTCTTTTCAAATTTTTTGTTCATTTTCAGATTTGTATGACTCGTCATTATTATCTTCGTAATCGTGTTGTTGAAATTCTCCAAGGAATTATTCCAATTCAACGTTGCTATAACATTGCTCATCAAGATCAAAGATCTCAATTAAATTTAAAAAAACAAAAATCAATGCCAGAATTGAGCAGCAATCACAGGTGATTTGATAGTTTTGATAATTTTTGCCAATTTTTTCTTTTCTCAGTTTTCGATCAGATTGTGGCCGAGTTGAATTTCGAATTGCTCCAGAAAAACATGCGGAAATTCTAGAAACATTTTGGGAACATAAAAAGTCGTCAACTTGAACAAATTAATTATTTTGGGTATTTTTTTTTTCAAATTAATATTTATTTAATAAAAATTATAATAAAAATGTTTCAAAACAATAAAAAATACCCTATAAGGCACATTTTTTGATAAAAAAAAACTTGGAAAAAAAAAACGAAAAATGAGTGAGTTGTAAATATAAATACATATAATATAATAATATATATTTTTATAAATAAATATATACATATTTATATTTAAATTTACAGCTCACTCTCTACTAGTCACCTATTTGGCGGTAAACGAGTTGATCGATTATTTGAATTAATACATTTTCCATTTGATGTTGCTCTTCTTTCTTCAATCATTTCACGAAGCTTTTTCCTTTTTCTCATTTGATCACAACAAACAAAGATAAGCATTGTTATAATGATAAATGTAAATCCAAAAAAGGCGGATGTTATAATTTCTTTTGAATAACAATGTTGCTCATCGGAAAAATCGCCTTCAACACAATTGTGAACACCATCGCAAATCAATGATTTATGAATGCATAATCTTGAGCGTGAAGCACATATTCCATGTCCCTTTAAATTTAATTTTAAATTCCACTTTTTTTTGTTTTTTTTTTTGAAATTTAAATTTCCAAAACCTGTTCAACACAAACTTGTCCACCATCGCATATAAATTGGCCCTGACATGTTTCAGCTTTATCAACTTTTTTATTCACTTCATTTACTGATGGAGTTTCCCCAATAAGACCTTCAACTGCTGTCCAAACAATCTTAAGCAACAAAAATATTTAAAAATCGGTAGAAAATTCAATTGTTTAATTACTTTGAAACCGATACGATCTTTCCCGCTCATTAATTTTGGTGGTCGATCTTGAGTGATCAATCTAAAAAAAAAAAACACATTTTTTTTTTGGTTTTATTCAAATTTTTAATAAAAACCTGACGAGAATTCGATTAGCACTTGATAAATAACTTTTCATTCCTTCTTCCGTGTAATACGATTGACTTCCGCAAAATTTTGCTTCCCAAATTTCATTTGAATCTTTTTTATCATTCGTCAATTCGTGTTTATATCCATCCATTATTGTTAAAGACGCAATATCACATTCAGCTTAAACAAAATTATTTTAATTAAAAAAAAAGATTTTTTTAAAACCAATTGTTGGAGCTAAATTCAAATGAACAATTCTGATATAAATTCTTTGTCGAGCTTCAACTCGAATCAACCAATTACAAGTTGCATTTTTTGGATAAACCAATGGATATCCCGGTGAAATGATTTCACCTTAAAAATTGTTTAATTTTAATTTAAAAAAAACCAATAAAAAACCAGATAATTGGCCTGGTGATGAATGACCACCACAGCCAGTATAAATTGGTTCATTATTAAATGATAAAGGTTCACGAATTGCAGCTTCAGAAAGAATTCGATATTGAATTCTAAATCCACGATTTATATGTTGAGATGTTGTTGAAACAAATTGAATCTGAAATTTAAATTGAATTTTATTGGATTTAAAAAAAAAAGAAAAGAAAGAAAATGAAATGACTTGTAACCAAGATTGCATTGTATTAATTGGTGCTGGAACATCATTTCCACATAATCTTTGACCAACATGATGCCGACCTGATTTATTTTCTTTTCTTGAAGAAATTTGTTTTTAATTCAAAATTTACCATGTCGATCAACAACAACAACAAGTAGATAAGCATCCAAGCATTGATGGCTCATTTGACTTTTTTCAGCCAAATCAAATGTAACAAAAGCTAATTGAATTACATTTGATGAAGCCGTTGTGATATTAAAAATACAATCTAATGGTGCTGAATATGTTGATGGATATCCAGGGGATTCAATAAAACCTTTTTCAAATATTTCGAAATTAGGAAAAAGAAAGAAGAAAAAAAGACAACGATGATACCTGTGGTTGGAGTTGATGAATGAATATGTTTAATTGGGCAATAAGTTGAATAAAAACCATTCAAAAATGAAAAAATTATTGGAAAAATTGAGTTTAGCAGAACATTCTGACACTTCATTTTGTAACGCGTCGTCGCATTTTGTTTTTTATAATCAAATCAATTTCAAAAATCGATAAAAATCACTTTTTTCAATTTTTATTGATTTTTCAATTCAATTTTTGATTTCTGAAAACACACATTTTCTTTCTTTTTTTATTATGAAAAATGAAAAAAGAAAGGGAAAAGTCTGGAAATAAGAAGACATAAGAATTCAATCATATATGCGTTTTGCACTTTTCTTTTTCCTTCTTTTCTTTTTCCTTCTTTCTTTCACTTCTTTTTCATTGATTATATTTTCGATTTATAAAGATTTGAAAAAAAAATGAAAGAAATTGGATCGTCATAACTTTATTTTAATAAAAAAAGAAATTTGATTTTTAAAAACTTCAACTTTTTCCAAATTTGTAACAAAAAGAAAATACTTTTTTATCTTTTTATGTTTCAAATATTCGACTATTTTTATTTATTTGTCGAGAATTGATTTTTTCAAGGTGTTGAACATTTTAAATTAAAAGAAAACGAATTTAAAAATACAAAAAAATGTTTTTCAAAAAATGAAAAAGAAAGAAAAAAGTCATTTTTTTGGTGAACATACTTATCGAGCTCATCCATAATGTTGTTCAACCAACCAAATAAAAAAATAACGTTAAGAAGATGAAGAAAGAAAGAAAAAGAAAAACGAAAAGCTTTAAGGCCATTGAAGAAGGCATCGACGACAAACTACTTGTGCCCAAAAATGAACGAAAATTGAGTGCTATATGGGGGATGGGACGAAGGTTTTGTGGTAGTGAAAAGAGAAGATGATGAAGAAGTAAAAGAAGAAAAATGAAGACTCTCGCTGAACCAATTTGGATGCCAAATTCAATTTCGGCTTTCTTCTCTTCTTTTTCATTGTATTTCTTTTTCTTTTTGCATCGTTTTAACCCTGCTTCTACCAACATTTTTCCATCACTTGTGCATTTCAATTAATTGCTTCCTATTTAGTTACGTGTTGCCAAACTCAATTTCAATATGCTTTTCACTTTATTTATTGATGAATGTTTAAGTTTAATAAAAATTTAAAAATACATTATATTATAAACATCCTTTTATAACTATAAAATAGGGTAATCTCAAAAAGAGAAAGTTAATCAACATCAATCTTCGTTTTTAAATTTAAAAAAAATTTATTTCAAAAAAATGTTTTAACAAACTTTTAATTTTTTAAACATGCATTACATAACTTTAGAGCAAAATTTGCTTTTATGGAACAGCTAAAATAATATTCAAACTTTGTTCACATATATTTTTTAAATATTCATTTAATTTATCAGATGCCCCACTGAATATAAACACAGCCAATAATAACAAAGCATAAATAATCTGTTAAAATATTAATACCAACATTTGAAAAAATTGAAACATTGACTTACATGAATTATTAAAGGTAGGAAAACGCCTACAACAAACGAATTTTCTTCTATTAGTTTTTCCAACTTATTAAATTCGTTTTCAGGTACTGACGTTATGGAAGCCTAATATTTTAATTTAAAATTTATTTTTTTAAACTAAGAATACTTACATCAAGTAATACACTCCTTTCATCAACCGATAATGATTGAGATACATTTGTGAATGATCTAAACTATTGAAAATTAACGGATTTCAATTTCGATCGTTTTACTGATGATAATTGTGATCTTCGAGATTGATAATATCGTTTTCGGCATCAAACTCATAAAAGGCGGTATTTAACAGATCATTATTCTTAAATATTTCGGAGATCATTATTCTTAAAAATATATTTGAAAATTGTTTAGTTACAACTCACTACAGATAATTTACTCGTTTGCCGTCTTTTCAACCCAATATTCTTGCCAAAACTTTCATTATGCATTGAAGGTGATGTTTTGGCAATTCTGCCCATTCTGAAAATAATAATGAATTGTAAAAAAAATAATTAAACTTTTAAGTATATGTTAAGAACGAAACTAAAAAAAATAATTTTTTAAAGTTGTAAGTGATAAACATTTATTTCAATTAAAAAAGCGGAAAGCAGTAAAATAAGAATAACATTTAATAACAAAAAGTAAAACAAGAATAACTTGACTATTCACAAGACCTGGTTTAAAAATAGAAAATATACTATAAATTTAAATATTTTTGTTTGAATATTTACATTTTACAAATTGGTGATGGATTCGTCTGAAATCCTGTGAATGTTCTGGCTAAATATTCTCGATGTGATGGTTCTTTCTGAAAAAACGTTATACACCTTTTTTAATAAAAATAACTTACACTTGAAATTGGTGTACTGGTAGCAAAGTTACTAGGTGTTTCGTCTAATATACTAGAAAACAATGTATCTGTCGAAGGGCAATAGTTATTAAAATTATTTGAAATTTTTTCAATTCTATTCCGCTGTTCAAGAGAATTCGATTTTGTTTCTAATGATAATCGTTGTTTTTTTAAAAGATTATATCTGGAAAAAAATCAGTTAAATAAATACATTCGAAACACTAACTTCGCCAAAAGATCTGATTTTTTTTCTCTAGTATTTTTGATTCGTTCATAAACTGTGTTAAGCTCTGACTGAACTAGCCTTAAATTTTTAAATGTTTAAGTTTAACATTCTCTCGCTAACTCAGTTTCTTTAACAACTTTTGAATGTTCATTTTGTTTGATGTTAAATAAATCATTTTCTTGTTCCTGCTTGAAATATTAAAAAAAATTAAATATAATCGATTATTTACCACTGATTTACGAAACTTATTGAAAATTGTTCGTTGCTTTTCTTGAAAAGATATAACATTTTTTATTTCTTTCATGAATGTTTCCGCCAAATCTTTAGGATCACGTAACAACTCCTAGTCCAAAATATTATGTTTATTGACATTAATACAATTTACCATTAAATCTGGACGCATTTTAGAGTTTATTTCTTCAAACTGGCATTGTTTTTTGCATCTGCAACATTCTGAGTTTCCTAAAAATTTAAACGTTAATTTTAAAGTGTTTTAATTGTAGAAAAACCATTCTTTCTGCATTTATCACAACAAAGATGACCGCATGATGTTAAAAAAATTTTTACTTGATTTGGTTTTGAAAAACAACTATTACACAGAATAAAATCCATAATTAAACTGAAAAAACTGAAAAATAATTTCGATGGTCAGATGATATCAAAAACATTTTAAAAATTGTTCTGCGCCTTTAAAAATATACCGTAGCCATCGGCGCAAACCAAAAATGTTTTAATTGTTTTCCTTTTTAATTAATTCTTGTATTATTTATGTATTTCTTTTTTATATTATACAATTATTCCCTGTTTTTTGTTCCAATATGAAAAACTAAAATTCACAGTTAAATCAGAAAATAGAAGATTTTTTAAGAGAAGTATGGATACCACCACAACATCTTATGGTCCAGCAGTATGTCGAATTTGTATGTGTGGTGAAACCTCAATTCCATATCATGGAAAGCAAGCTGGTGAACCCTTAATTTCTCCGTGTTGTTGCTCGTTAGTTCTTACTGAAAAATAATTTGTTTTAAAAATAAGTTTTAGAGGAACGATGGGGTTATATCATAGAAGTTGTCTAGAACACTGGCTGACAATAACAAAAACCAAAAACTGTGAAATCTGCAAATTTGTTTTCAAAATTTCACAGTTAGTTTCAACTACTTTCGATTTTTATTTTTTTTAATTTTCCAACAATACATTTTAATGATTTTTACTAAAAAAACTTAGTACTTGGTCCTCTTATTGAACAATTTTTTTAGAAAGTCGAGAAGTTTTTGGGATTATATTAAAATGAAAGGATACAAAACACGAAACAATTTAAATAGCCGAAATCCATTTGTTGATTTGGGATTTATTTTATTAGTCACTCCGCTTGCTGCTACTGCACTTTATTTATGTTTAAGAGGAGCTGCGATAGCCGGAAGAAGGTATTTTTTAAACATTTTTTTCATGTATTTTTTTTTAAAGGTATCATATTGCATATCAAAATCGACTAACAGAAGAAAAAAACAAAAATTTAGACACAAGAAATGAATCATCAATGGGTAAATTCATAAATTGACATAAAATCGACTTATTTTATAAATTTCAGAGTTTGCACTTTTTGTTTTCGTGGCTTCTGTTATTTTTTTCGCGTATTTCATGTTTCTTATTGTTATGTTGATCAATCATCGATGTCAGTTTAAAAAATGGCAAAGTAAAAATATTGTAAGCGTGTTGAATTGTTAGTTATTCTAACCATAATTCTTTCACAGTTGCTTTATGTAGTCGATCAATTAGATGCGGAACAGTCATTACACTATAATCCACGATGGAAACCAAATTCTTCCCTAAAATCAAAGTTTTTGAAATACTTTGTAAGTGTAGTTTTATTTTTACAATTTCAGACATTTGAAGTTTCAGACATTTTTTAAAGCAAATGAACAATCAATACCAATTACAGAAGTTACTAGATCTGAAATGGTAAATATCAATTATGAAAGTTTTAATTTTTCCGGTTTAGATTCCAATTAATCCAATTATTGGAATTCCACCAAGCATGATTCATAATTTTAATCAAACCTCTAGAGATAGCGATAACACACATCTTCATGACAATTCTCAAAATCCTCTTCCATTTAATGTTCGATCGCCAAACCAAATGGTACAACATAAAAATAAAAGTGATCGAAGTTTAATATTTTAGTTATCTAGTTTTTCAATTTTATCAAATTCTCCCCAAATGTATTCAGAAGACAAGGAATATTCAAAAAATCATGCGTTTCCACCAACTAATTTAGATAATTTATTTTGTACTACTGCACTTTCACCATCAGTACGAATTCCGTCAACATCGTCATCTCATAAAAACCTTCACAGTTTTTTTTTCTTGATTTTTCATTTATGAAAAATATTTTTCAGAAGTTCAGTCCGTTTATTCGGTTTGTTCGTTTGGAAACGGAGTCATATCGTGTTCAACACCTGTGGCAGATAAAAAAATACGGGTTAACTATTCAACAGAATATCCTTTTTCAACTTTCAAGGTAAGGCTACATAAGTTTTCAAGTATTATTAGAGAGTTTATTTTCATTTTCTTTGTTTTAGAATCCAAATCCGATAGCACCAGTTCTATTAGAGGATGAAACTGTCAACGATAGTATGGAAATGCGGGGTCGTTTTCATATTGAAAAACTTGAAAATCCAAAATTTTGATAAGAAATTCATCATTTCATGTTTAAAAAAAATACTAAAAAAATACTAACCTTATACTAAAAAACGTTTAAATGTTCTTGTACTTTATATTAAAAAAACGAAATTCTTATGACAAGATTAGTAATACTGATATATGACACTATTGGATGAACATTTTTTTCCTTTCTCTTACTAATTTAAATCAATATTTTCGTTATCCTTGTAGTTTCAGTTGTAAATATTTCAATTTTGTGCATTGTTACATATATATTTATATATAAATATATGAATAAACATGTTTTATTTCATATTTTTTCGCCTGAATATACATTTTTTTTTATTTTCTTAACTTGATAGATTTCCGTATTTATTTCTCATATACTAAAATATAGTCATCCATCTGTGTCATTTTAGGTTGTCTTCACTTCATCCTTGTTCCATCATTTCACCCATTTTCACCGCCTCTATTCAATAAGCTCCGCCTATATATTTGGACCACCTGCACTCAATTCACACAAATACAAAAAGAAAAAGCTCTCATTCATCATATTGGGACAAACATCAAAAATGTATTTATTTATTTTATTATTCTGTATTTTACTCATATTTTGTCCAGGTTTGTTTTTTGCCTTTTTTTTCTGATTTTGCGATATTTTCTTGTAAAATGAAAAAGTGAAAAAGTGACGACTCGTTTTGTCCGTTGATTCAATAATTTTGTCAAAGAAAATCTCGAGGGAAATTAAAGGGACAATGTAAAATAACTAACACAAAATTTGACAAAAATATATAAAAAGTTATTTTATATTTTTCTTGACATTTCAAATCATGTCCTTTTCTTCTTCTGTTGCTGCTGCTTCTTCTTCGTCTTCTTCGTTTTTAACATTTCCAACTATTTTATGCCATATTTTTAATGGTAAATTTTAATTTGGAAAAAAAAATTGAATTCTATTTTGTTTTTGAAATATTTCAAAATAAAAAATAATGATCTCACGAGTATCAAATTTGGGAAAAAATGCATAAAAGGGCCTAAAAATCTTATAAATTTTTCATTTTTTGTTCATAATTTTTTTGTTTTTCTTTTTAACGAAAAAAAAAATTAAACTGACATGAAAATTCAAAAAAATCTTCTCTTTTTTTTCGGCCAAAAAAAAAGTTGACGAAAAGAAATGAAAAAAAAAGAAAGAAGAAGCAAAAAATGAATGATGAAAATATTGAATTGAATCGACATCAATTTAAACCAGCTTTTGCAGCTTGTTCAAGAGGAATTCCACCAAAAATTATTCAACCATCAATGTCAAATACAATTGCTCTTCTTGGACAAGATGTTGATTTTACATGCGTAATCAATAATCTTGGAAATCATATGGTGGCATTTGTAAAAGCTGAAACGCCGCCAAGATTAATTTCATTTGATGAAAAAGTATTCAGAAGAAGAGACAAATATGAATTGAAACCAAAAATTGGAGATTTGCACAATGAATGGGTTTTAACAATCAAAAATGTTCAAGTATTGATTTTGTTTTAAACATTTTTATGGAAATTTATATTTTTTTTTAAATCAGGAATCAGATCGTGGAAATTATTCATGCCAAATCAATACTGAACCTGTTACAATTACAAGCGGAGAATTAGATGTAAAAGGTATTTTAAAATTTAAAATTTTTTTTTCTTTAAAATATATTTAATCAAATCCTAATTCTTTTTCATTTTCCCAACGAATTCTATTCGAAATAAATTCAAATAAACATAAAAAGTCGATTTGTATGCTAATAGAAAATAGAAAAGAAAAAGCATTTTTTTTAATTGAAATCTTCATAAAATTATTTTCGTATTTAAAAAAAAAAGAAGAAAATATTGATTTTGTTCTAGAAATTATATCGTAATTAATCAACCAATTTTGATTCATTCAGGTATTGTTTGTTTATATTTCTTTATACATATTTACAGTAATTAAAGACCGGCTGACTAAAAGCTGTTGGAATAACAATAGAATGCGGAAATCTTTTGAGACCAGAACGCGGAAATGTGTAAGAAACGAGGCGAAAGAAAAAGAAAACTCATTTGTCCTTATTATCCGAATCAAATATTAAAAGACTTTCGTAGTTCTAAAATATGCAAAATAATTAAGAAAATTTTGCCCAAAAATTTTGTCGAGTTCAACGATTATTTGTTTTAAGTTCCTCCAATTGTTTCACGCAACACTCCAGCGGCTGTAGAAGTACGTGAAGGTAACAATGTTAGTCTGACGTGTAAAGCTGATGGAAATCCGACACCAACAGTCATCTGGAGACGTCAAGATCGACAAATAATTCGATACAATGGAGCGACGGGATTTGGTGGTGAGCCATTTTATGTTATTTGACACTTGAATTCCCATACATGCTTAGACATTGCTTAATATTTGTTGAAATTAAACAAATCTTGAAAAAAAAACGAAATGAAATGAAACAAAAGTTTGTTACAAATAAAAATAAAATAAAATTCATATTTTTGTTTTAATTATCCAAACTTGATCGATTTTTCTTGTTACCAGTTGATTAGGTAAAACTATGAGTAATTAGTTTGATGTAATTATATCCTAGAAAAGAAGCAACATATATTCTATTTCCGACTTTTTGATGTTAAATGCTCACATCTGGAAACATAAGGGACCAAAAAAAAAAAAGAAACAAGAAAAAGAATAAATAATTAACAGGTGAAATATTATAAAAAGCGGAAAAGATTGATTTCTTTTTATTTATTTAAAAATTTTTTAATTAATTCAAATCCACAACGATGTGAAATTATGAATTTTGACTGAAAAACAAAATGGATAAAGTCAAGAATTAAATCAAAATTCTGTTAAATTATGAAAAGAAGCTTATTTTAAAAAGGAATTATTATTATTATTATAAGAAAGCATCTAATTATATAAATATATATATTTATATAAGAATATATACTATATAACTATATATATATATTATATATGTATAGTTAGTTAAGTAACTCGTGTTCCATCTTCTCATACCAGATGCTCAATCCCATTAATAGTCTGTCACATTCTTTTTCCATCTTTATCCACTCAATTAGTCATATTTTTATGAACTCGTATTCTTGACCTAAAAATTGAAAGAATCTGGCGACAAAATCAAAAGAAGGAAGAAAGAAAAACAATTGTTTTTTTTAAATTTCAGCAAGCGTTTTTCAAGGGCCAATTCTGCATTTAACAAAAGTTTCAAGAAAACATATGAGCGAATATGTTTGTGTTGCGAGCAATGGAATTCCACCAGATGAATCATGGACAGTTAAATTATTAGTTACATGTAAGTTTGTGAGAAATTAACACTTTTGTGCTATTTTCTTTCCATTTCTTCTTCCTCTTCCTCTTCTTCTCTCAAAAGTTTATTTTCGAAACAAATTTTTGAAGCTTTTTTCATCATTTTTCCAACTGACGACTCACTTATTCGATTTTATCATCATCATTTTTTTGAATTCCACCAACTTTTATGACATTTTTTGTGTATTTTTCACTTTTTTTTCCACAACACTTTTTTCAACCAAAAAAAAAAGAAGAAAAGAAAAAAGAGAGAATTTTGTTTGGGACAGAAGAGAAGTTTTTCGGCAAAATTTTCTCAGCGCAATGAATACAACAAATTTTATTCATGAAATTCAAATTCAAATTGCGCAAAGCTTTTGAGTAGAAAAAAATAGAAGAGAAATTCTGAAATGGGAAAGAAATGACCATGCACTTTTAGAAAATAAATAGAAAATTATTTATTTTTTTATTCGAGATTTTTGAAATTTTCTTTAGAGAGGGGGTCACCCGAATTTAAACTGAAAATTAAATCTGAAAAAAAAAAGCTTAAAAATTAAATTTTTGATTTTAATCATTGAATAAAATCAAATGATTTGTAGTTCCGCCATTGATTCAAGCTCAATCTGAAAATGTTCAAGCAAGCATTGGAGCAATGGCGCGATTAGTTTGTACAACAGAAGCTTGGCCAAGACCAGAAATGACATGGGAAAAGGACGGCGAACAAATATTTGAAAAAGATAATTTTACAATGGTAAAAATGAACCAAAAAAAACTGTTTTAGTCATTTTAATTCTTTTTCTTTTTTTTTGTAGACGCATACAGTTTCTGGACAATATCATAGTGTTCACATATTAGAAATTCGAAATGTTCAAGAAGAACAATTTGGAACATATCGATGTGTAGCAAAAAATGATAACGGAATTCATTATTCTCATGTTAATCTTATTCGTAAGTTTTTTTTTATTAAAAAACAAACTTTTTTGATTTTTTTTCAATTTTCAATTTCAGAAATTCATCACAATCAATATACGCAATCAAATATGATTCCAGAAGGTAAATTTTTTATTTTTCAGAATTTTCCATATTTAGTTTTAATAATTTTTGTAAAATTTTAATAATTAATGCATGATCACTCACACAAAAATCACGTTTTTCTTTTTCTTTTTGCTTGCTTTTGTATTGTTAACTTCTTTCCAGGTTCCGGAAATGAAATATTAAGTGATGATGAAGACGGAGACAATGAAGTTTACGGTATATTTAATTTTAAAAAATATTTTTAAATTGATTAGCAGCATGTGTGGGAATATATTTGTTGTTTTTTATTTATTGATTTTTTGGTATTAAAAAGCGTTTGCATGTTTGAAATAAAATTACAGATATTCCGCCTCCCACACCATTACAATTCTATTCTTCATCAGAATCGAAAAATTATGAAACATCACAAAATGTAAAAGCACCACACTCAGGCATGTCACTTAAAAAGAACAACAAAACTTTGATTTAAACCATCTTTTTTTGCTGTGTGATTTTTCTTTTTAATTTTTTTTCAAAATTTTATAAAAAACTAAATTTGTTTTTCTTGGTAAACAATTTCAAATAATTTTTCTTCTGCAATGAGAAATTTAATTTTTTTAATTTCAGAACTTCGATCAATTTCGTCAGCAAATATTCAGCTTTCATTAATTTCAATCATTTTTCTTAAAGTTTTCCTCAGTTTTTTTGTTTAACGGGTTCATTGATATTTTTTTCCTTCTTTCTACTTTTTAATTTAAAATATATTAATTCACCAACATTTTTATTCTGTGAAAAATCGATTTTTTCAAATAATTTTTCCCTTCACTTTTATTTGCTCATTAAAATTAATAATTAAATAAACTTGAGATTTACAAAAAATTTATTGATTTTTTTGTTGTTTGCCAAGCATTTTATTTTTAGAAAATTTAAATTGTGAAATTTTTCAGCTTAAATATTTCTGAAATTTATTTTTAATTTAAAAAATATTTAAATACATTTTTTACTTAAGAAATTCTCTTTTTTCATGGTTAAAAGCAAAACTTGTTCAAATAAAATTTTTTAAACAAACTTTTTTTATTGGTTGAATGATTTTCTTTAATTTTAATCAAAAAAATGATTTAAAAAGAAATTTGGAATTTTGAAATTCTTTGTTTTATTTAATTTTTTTATCTTTATATTTTCATATTGATTAAAACAATTTTGAAATTTTGTTTTTTTAGAATTTTTAAAGTTTTCAATAATCATAGAAATATGTTTTCTGAAATTCTGATTCATCTTTTATCAAATAAAATTTTAAATGAAACGAAAGTTTTTTTTTCCATGAAAAGGAATTTTCATTTGATAAAAAGTCGGTTTTTATCAATTTTTTGAAAAAAGAGATTTTTTTTTATTGAAATTTTGTTTGAATGAAACATAAAAAACTGCAAAATAAAATTTGATTTGATAAATGACAAAAATAGTGATTTAAATTGTAAAAAATCTTCTTTTTTTGTGAATTTCCTAAACCTGTCAGACTAAAAATTGAATTGATTGAGTTCAGATGATCATTTTGAATTATTCTCACCATTTCCAATATTTTTTAACGTTTGTTTGTCAAATTCTCTTTTTTTCAATTTTCTATGAATAAAATCAATTAAATTCTAAAAATGTTGCGCATGATTCTTTTTTGTTGAGAGAAATTAGAAAATCAACATTTTTTTAAATTATTTTTTATCTTTTTTTTTCATTAAATAGAAAAGTTAAAAAAAATAGAAAAACAACTTCAAATTTTTGTATTTTTCAATCAATAATTTTTTTAGAACAATTTTTAATTTTAATTTTAAAATTAATTTCAAAACAAAATTTACGTTTTCAAATAAATTTAATGAAAATGAATGCGCTTTCATTGCGCATTTTTATATATTTTTTCATTATGCTTTTATGTATTTTTCTTTTTTCTTTTTTTTTTCTTTTTTTTCTCCATTTTTTCTTTTTTTCTTTAATTTCTATTCAAATTCTCTAATTTTTCCCATTTTTTTTTCTTTTTTTCGTCTTTCTAACTGTCATTCGTCTCTTATCTTATAATGTTCTATCGGTTTTAACGTTTACCAGCAAATTTTACCAAATTTATTTTAAATGAAAAAGTAAACCTTCTTCCTTCTTTCTTTTTCTTCAAATTTTTCCATTTTTTATTAAATATTTAATTCATAATAAGTTGAATTGTTTACCACAAAAAAAGGAGAAAATTAGTAAAGTCAAAAATCATAAGAATAGGAAAAATAGAATGAATAATATTAAGGATTTCTCGCTTTTAGTTTTAATCGTTTTTTATCAAAATTTGTTAGTTATTTTAATTTTATTTTAAATAAACTATTTTTTCTTTTGGTTGAAATGTTTAAAAAGATTAATTCCATTTAAATAATTATTTCTTCTAGCCTTCTTTTTTGAAATTTTATCAATTTTTTTCATTTAATAAACCCTATTTAATTAAATGTTTAGAAATATTCATGTAAATTTACAAATCTTCTGTCTTTCTTTCTTTCTTTCTTTTTTTTGAACAAAATGTGGATTAATTTTTCAATTCTTTCTTTTATTCTGAATTTATAATCTTTGTATAGTTAGAATTCAACCTATAAAAATGCTTAAATTTTTTTTTCTTTTTTTTTTTTCAAATTATTAACAAAAAAATATATTCTCAGCCCCCAAAAACACTAACTTTCTAACATTTTTTATTGAAAAAAAATTGGCTCCAGTTTTCCTTATTTTTTTTCAGTTCCTTCTACCTTGTCAACATTTCAATCACGTGTTTTTTTTTGTTGTTGTTGTTGTTGTGTTCCATTTTATTCTGCGCATTTTTCTTATGCTCCTATGTATTTTGGCTCATAACTACTGCTTCTGCATTTTCTGCTTCATGCAAAAAGCAATAACAACATAAAAAATAAAAAGAGACGAAGAGAAAACGAAAAGAAGAGAAGGAAGAAAAAAAGGCAGAAATGAGCCTTCGCGGCCATCGACATACATGCTAACCACTTGTGCTCATCTCCGGCAACAACAAGCAATGAAATGTGATGAGCTCAGCTTCCAAATGACACCATTTTCATTTTATTTAAAAATGAACATTCATTTTTTATAAATTTTTGGAAAAAAGAGTTTGAAATTTATATAAAATTAATTAATTTTTCGTTTGTTTGATTAAAAAAATTATACAACATTCCCTTCGTCTTTTTTTAATTAATGTTCTTTTCTTCTTTTATTTTTTCTCACCCCCTGTTTTTTTTCCTTTATTTTACTTCTCTTTTCTTTTTCTTTTCTTGAAATTGAAAAAAATAAAACAGATGTCACTCACATGAAAAAATTGTTTTTTTCTTTTTTTATAATTCAAAATTTTATAAAATTATCAGTTCACTGATTTTTGTTTTTTTCACATTTTTTAACGTTTTTTTTTAATTTAGAAAAAGAAGTCACGATATTTTGGTTTTAAAAAAAGTAGAAATTTGTATTGCGTTAATTTTTGAACAAGAAAAATGTTTATTTTCATTGAAAAATTTCGTTTTATTTATTAAAAAAAAGTTTACCGTATAAATTGCAGGTGATTAAACTCAACCAAATAACAAAAAATCTGTGAATATTTTAATTTAAAAAAAAGAAGAAATAATGGAAGTTTTATTACCCGAAGGAGAAAAAGTATCTATGGAGAGTTTTGCATTATTAAGAGTTCTTGGAAAAGGAGGTTTTATGTTTCAAAATTTATTTCTTTAAAAGTCAATGAAAAATTTCAGCGTACGGAAAAGTGTTCTTAGTGAGAAAAGTCGGAGGAAAAGATCATAACACAATTTATGCGATGAAAGTTTTAAGAAAAACTAGGGTTTTTAATTTAATTTTAATTTTAATTAAAAAAAAATGATATTTAAAGGTTTTAACGAAACAAAAAACCTTAGAACATACAATGGCCGAACGTCAAGTTCTTGAAAAATTACGAGGATCCCCATTTTTAGTCAATTTGTTCTATGCGTTTCAAACAGACACTAAATTACACATTGTTATGGGTAAAAAAAATATTTTCGTTTTTATTTTTAAAAATATGATTTATTTGTTCTTCTTTAGAATATGTTCGTGGTGGTGAACTATTTACTCATTTATGTTCTAGAGGACATTTTGAAGTTGCAGCTGCAAAATTTGTAATTGTTGAATTAATTGTAGCCATTGAAAGTCTTCATAAAGTCAGTTTATATTTTAAAGAATTCAAGACAATTTTTAATGTAATTTTAGAAAAAAGTTATTTATCGAGATTTAAAACTAGAAAATATTTTATTAGATGAAGAAGGACATGTTAAATTGACTGATTTTGGACTTAGCAAACTATTGATTGAAGGTGAATTGGATCGGGCTAATTCATATTGTGGAACAATTGAATACATGTAAACTTTAAAAAAAATAAAATATTAAAAAAAAAAAATTTCTAGGTCTCCTGAAGTTATTAATCGACCAGATGGTGGATATACGGATGTAGTTGATTGGTGGTCACTCGGTGTTATTTCATTTGAATTACTTACTGGATGCTCACCATTTACTGTTGATGGTGGGGCTAATTCTAGTAAAGATATTGCCAAGTAAATTTAATTTTGAGAATTTTTCAAAAAGATAAATTTCAGAAGAATTCTAACAAAAAAAGTTCCATTTCCAAAAACAATGGATCCAGAAGCAAAAGATTTTATTGGAGTTTTATTAGAAAAAAAATTAGAAAAAAGGCTTGGATACAATGGAGTTGATGAAATAAAAAATCATCGATTTTTAAATGGAATTGATTGGGAAAAAGCTGAGAAACGAGAATTAAAACCAGTCATTATTCCAAGAATATCACATGATTTGGATACACAATTTTTCTCGGCAGAATTTACTTCACAACCTCCATTATATTCACCAGCTGAATCACCATTAAATGCCAACACATTATTTCGAGTAAATTTATTGATTTTTATAAAATGAAAAATAATGTTGAATTAAATTGAACAGGGATATTCATATGTTTCACCATCTGTAATGTTCGATACAGAAAATGTAATTGGTCAAGAATTATTTGCGGAAGATGTTCAATCTTTGCTTGCAAATTCACCATTTTTCTCAAAATATTCATTGGACAAATCAGCATCAGGTTTACTTGGAAAAGGATCATTTTCGCTTGTTCGACGATGTGAACGATTTGAAGATGGAAAATCATTCGCTGTTAAAATCGTTTCGAAACGTTTTTCAAATCAAGCACAAAGGGAAACAAGAATACTAGAAATGGTACAAGGACATCCAAATATTGTTCAATTAATTGATGTTCAATCAGATCCTTTACATATTTATATTATTATGGAAATGTTAACTGGATCTGAGTTATTAGATCGAATAAGGAAATTAGAAAGATTCACAGAAGTATAGAGAAACATCTTTAAAAAAAAATTAAAGCTTTTAATAATTTCAGATGGAAGCTGCGGATATAATGAGACAGTTAGTATCAGCTGTCAAATATTTACATGATAAAAAAATTGTACATAGAGATTTAAAACCAGAAGTAATTCAAAAATTTAAAAAAATATATATTTCTCAATATTTCAGAATATCATTTTTGAAAATTCGGATTCTAACGCTCGTTTACGTCTAGTCGATTTCGGGTTTGCCAGATTATTACCAAATTCAATGGAACAACAGCTGAAGTCTGTACAAGTTCACCGTAAAATGTACGGCTTCCCATCACGTTTTCGTCTTGTTCAGTTTCAAAATTGATTAAAATAAAAGAAAAGAAAAAGTTTTTTTTTTAGAAAATATTAGAATAGACAAAATTGACTGCTTCTCTATGTTTTGTCTTTTTTTTTTTAATTTAAGTATGAATGTTTTTTTTTCAAATTTTATTTTAATTTTAGAAATTTTTAAAAGTTTTTATGTTTTCTGATTTAGATAGGATATAGATCGAAAACGGTGGTGTGATGTCTGTGCATTTTATGATTTCTTCATCTTCTTTTTCAATTTATTTTTAAAATAACTTTCATACTTTTCAATTAACTTGATTATTTTTATTAATTTTTATATTTTTTAAATTTAATTATAGGACGCCATGTTTCACACTTCAATACGCTGCTCCAGAAGTTCTTGATGTTGGAGATTCACAACCTGAATACAATGAACAATGTGATTTATGGTCGCTCGGTGTTATTTTGGTTTGAATCAAATTAATGAGAATTTTGTTTTTTAATTGATTTTTTTTTAGTTTACAATGTTGTCAGGACAAGTACCATTTCATGCAAGATCTCGACAAGAATCAGCAACAGAAATAATGGCAAGAATATGCCGAGCAGAGTTTTCATTTGAAGGAGATGCATGGAAAAGTGTTTCACAGGATGCGAAAGATTTAATAACAGGTAAAATTTCGAATTTTGAAATTTCTTAAAGTTAAAGTTTTTTCAGGGTTATTAACAGTTGATCCGAAAAAAAGATTATCGATGAGAGAATTAAATACTCATAAATGGCTTAAGTCACCATCACTTGATACACCACTACAAACTCCAAGTATTTTACCGAATTCTGTTGGTAAAAATTTGATTTTTTCTAAATTCAAATAGAGAAAAATGAAATTTCAGACGAAACTTTTAATGAAACAATTCGCGCATTTCTGCATGCAAATCGAGATGGTTTTCATCTTCTTGACGTAGCAGCTGCACCTTTAATGAAGCGAAGAGGAATAAAAAGACAAAGTGGAGACAAAGATTCTAGTGGAAATTCAACCAAAAAGTAAAACATCTATTTTATTTGTCATAATTGTCGTCTTGAAAATAATTTTAGAATCGCCCAATTTGAATCTTTACCTGAAGAGCCAATCGAAATGACAAGTTCAACATCTCGACCAACGAATTTAGGAATGATGAACTACAGAGAACCAAATTCGGGAACAATTCGAGAAACAAGAGGATCAGACTCATCTTAAAAAAGAAAAATTATTCAGAAAAGTTATTTGATTTAGCAATTTTTTTTATAATCAATACATATTTGTATTTTGTAGTGAACATATAAGTACATTGATTAGACATTTTTTAAACCCTTCAAACTTCTTTTTCTTCTTCTTCTTCTTCTTCTTCATTCTTTTTTTTTTAATAGAAATTTAGAAAAATATAACTTTCATTTTTCATTTTTAAAAATTAACTCATTTTGTAAAAATTTTCTTTTTTATTAACAGGTAAACTAGTCCTACCAAACAAAGTTCGATATCCGAAAAGTTATATCAAAAGTCTTGTAATTCTATTCTTTAAAAGTTTTTTTGTCTTGTGCATTTTGAATATTTGAAAAGTAGATGTTTCACATATCTTTTTTAAAGAAAAAACCCTAATGATTTTATTTTATTTTTTAGTAAACATAAATTTTTATTTTTCTTCAAGATTATAAACTTTTTTAAAAGTGAAGTAATTGAAATTTTATATGGCTTGTTGGGGCCAAATTTATTTTTATTGTTAAAATGGAATTAAAATTATATAAGATTTTTGGCAATTAAGGATTGTTGAAGTCGATAAATTGGAAGTCCGATTACGTTTGAAAAGCATCCATCAATTTTACGAACAAAAACTCCACCAAACTCGCTAATATCATAAGATCCGGCTTTATTTCTGTAGAAAATTATTAAAGTAAGAAATTTAATTGTTGCTTATCACAATGGGCGTCCAGAATTCAAATATTTTTGAATAATTCTATCGGGAATATCACCAAAATGAACAATCGTTTTTTCAACAATTTCCTCAAATTCATCTGATCCAAAATAATGAAGAATCATTCCAGTATAAACATTATGAGAATTATTTCGTAATCTGAAAATGTTATTGATTTTTTTAATTTTTTAAAATCAACTTTTTTAATGTTTGAAAAGCATCATTTGAATCAATTGGTTTTCCAATTATTTCGTTATTTAATTCAATAACAGTATCACATGCTATTATAACAGAATACAATTCCTAAAAAAAAAGATTTTAAGCTTTTTTATTTTTATTTTTTTTTTGAAAAACTTAAAAAAGAAACATTATTTTTCTTCATTTCTTCAACTATCGTCTTTAATTTTCCTTTTGCAGTTTCAATTACAAACTGTTTCGGTGGAAGGTTTTTAGGCAAATTCTCTTCAAAATTTGAAACTTTTACCAAAATATTTTGGAGTCCCTAAAAACCCCAATTTTTTTTACGGATCAAACAAAAGTTATTCAAATACCATTTGGTTTAAAAGTTTAAGACGATTAGGAGATTTGCTGGCTAACACAAAAATGGCTTCTTTCATTCCGATTTTGCCTTCGGTTGCAAAACAAATCGATCTGAAATTTCGATCTGCATTGATTTTAAGTAAATTATTCACAAAATCATGGGGACATCCGGATATTTTGAAACAGTCGGTTTATTTTAATTAATAAGTTTCTATTTTATACATTTTTTAGAATTGCTAAATATCGAAAAGAAGTTATGTCAAAACGATTAGTTCTTGATTATGTGAGAGAATTAAAACCAAAAATAACAATTAAAAAAGTTTAAAATTCGAATTCTTTTTTTTTTTAATTTAATAAAATAAAAAATTGATAGAATATCACAAGAAATGGAATCATTTCAATAGATGGTTATTTTACTAGTCCTCATTCAATTTTATTTCCATCATCAATGCCTGGAAGAGTTGCATGTGCTCATTTTCGAGCATTTTTACCAGTAATACCTGGACCATTATGTATACATCTTGCTGGAACAGGTGATCATTCTTATTTCAGGTAATTTGTTTTTTATAAAATATTTGTATTGAAATTATTACAGAAGGGAACTTTTGTTAGTTGACGATTTATTGAAAAATGGAATCGGATCAATTTTAATTCAAAATCCATTTTATGGAGATCGTAAACCACTTAATCAATTTCGATCATCTCTTGAAAACGTATCGGATCTTTTTATAATGGGAGCAGCATTAATAGCTGAAACGAATTATTTATTGGATTGGGCTGAAGAAATTGGATATGGTCCATTTGCAATATCTGGTGTATCAATGGGCGGATTTATGGCTCAACTAGCTGGAACCAATTCTCAACGACCAATCGCAATTATTCCAATATTATCATGGACAACAGCATCACCATCGTATACAGAAGGAGCTATTGCGCCAGCAGTGAATTATGAAATATTAGAAAGACAATTAAAGAATCCAAGTTACATTGATAAGTTAAAAAATATTCCAAATGTTGATTGGTTGGATAAAATGGTATTTTTTTAATTAAAATTAAAATTTTTTTTTAATTTTAGCATGAAATGACAAAAAATAACGGTGATTCGAATTCAAAAAATATGATGAGAATCCTAATGGATTTTTTTACAAGTTTGGAAAATTATCCGAAACCCATTGATACTTCATTATGCCATGTTTTTCTTGCTGATCAAGATATGTACGTTTTACGTGGACAAAATACACCTTCATATCAAGTAAATTTATAAATTTTTTTTTAAACTTCTTAAAAAATTCTAGAAATTATGGCCTGATGTTAGGGTCGAAATGATGGAAAATGTTGGGCATGTGACGGCTTATTTAACAAAACATGATATTTGGAGATCTCAAATTCAAAAAATGCTTCAAACTTATAAATTTTAGGATTTTCATTTTTAATCAAATATTTTTTATATTTGATATTACTGGTCGTATAGGTTTTTTTTTTAACTTTAAAATAAAAAGCTTAGACTTTCACAAAAATTTTTGAAAGAAAATTTAAATGCAGTTTGTCATCATTTTATTGAATTGAACAAAAGGAAACGTGGAAAAATGAATTGGAAACAGCAAACCAAAGATGGAAAACATTCCTAAAATACCTTTACTAATAATTTTTTCTTAAAAAAATGATAATTCAGTTAACAAAAAGATGACAACTACTATTCTATAAGCCCGCTTCAACTGAAAAACTCAGTTTTCACGACTTTAATTTATAAGAAAAACTTAAAAAGAATAAATTCGAAGATGATCCAAATTGAAAACCTTCAGATTAAAATCAATACTAGCTAAATTTTTAATACTTACGTACACTAAGTCATTATAAAAACTTGAAGAATATGTAAGTTTTAAAAATATTTTTAGACATGAACTAAAGAGAACAAATAAAAAATAAATTTAGTTGTATTGAATTTTAAATCTGAATTGGCTTTTATTGAGACTTTGGTGGCTCTCTTCCTTTCACAGTTTTGAAAATGAACTTTTGTGATTTCGTGAATGACCAGATATGTCTCTTTCCGTAGACCAAAACAATAGCAACAAATGGAATTAAGGCAGCAATCTGAAAGTTATAAGCATAAAAATAAAAAATAAATATCAATGTATACTTTGAGAGCCCATTTCTTTCTGGTATCGTGGAATGGTTCAGCAGCCCAATGCATGAATGCAGCAACATCTTTAGCTTGTTGAGACATTGTAGCTGGTGTTCCATCCTAAAATTACCGTTATTCATTTTAATGCTAATTAATAAAAAAAATTTACTTTGTATTCAATTCCTTCATCAAACAGTTGTTGTGGCATTGAAATGATACCTCCTGGGAAGTATGGATTGTATGCTTTTCCATCATCAACCTGAAAATAACTAGAAATAGGTTTCCTTCTTTATTGATAATAAATTACTTTAACACCGGCTGGTGCCTCCAAATATCCAGTGAGAAGCGAGAAAACATAATCATCTCCACCGTGTCTAGCTAAAGCCATCAACGACAAATCTGGTGGAGCAGCTCCTGGAATTTGACTTTGAAAATGTATCAAAAAGAATCAAGCGTACCATTATTAGCAGATGCAGCAGCTTTTTTGTTTGGATATGGATTTGGTAACTTGTCAGTTAAAATTCCAGGCCTTTGGATTGCTGCTCCCTTATCATCAACATCATTGATTAAAGCATCGGCAGCTTCTGCTTTCGCCTCTTCCTAAACATTTGTTTAAATATTTTATATCATGTTTGTAATACCTCAGTCATTATGGTATCTACGAAATGGCGATAATGCAAGAATTTCATTGAATGGCAAGCAGCACAAACTTGTTTATAAACCTCATAACCACGTCTGACGCTGAAAAGAACCAGAAAAAAATTCAGAAATAATTCTTCATTATCTTACGAAGCAATATCGAAGGAAGAAAATGGTCCACTATGAGGCCAAGGAAGATGGTACGGATGAACATTGTCACCGCTTGCATTAACAGAGTTTTCTAAAGCGTAAATAAGTCCCATACCAGATGTGGCAGTAACTCCAGCAAGAACGGCAAGGCCGCGCTAAAAAATGTACTTTACATATTGATTCTACTTTTTCAAATAGAAATTTTTTTTTAATTTCACCTTAGACCCTTGAACAACGGCACGCTGCATTACGTACCACTTCGATTACCTAGAAATAAAAGTTACGATTAACTTTTGTTTAATTAACTGGGTTTAATTTAAAATAAATAATTTTAAAAAATTGTTCAACTTAAAATTTAAAGTATTCCTAAAACGTTATAGATATTGGTAATAAGAACAAATAAGATATTGCAGATATGCTAATAAATTTTTGAAATTTTAAAAGGATGCAAATCAGAAATCACTATTTAAAAAAAAATTTCAGAGCTACAAAAATTAATGTTATACTTTTAATAAAAAATGTGAAACCCCTTTTAGAACGGTCATCTCAAAATGCGTCAGTTAACTGCATTGACTTTTTTTTTTGTCGCGAGTGTGTTTTTTGACAAAATCAAATTTTATCAATACAGAACAAAAATAAAAAATAAGAACAAAAAATTTAAATAAAAAAGCGTAAAATAAAAAACTGTTAAATAATTTATTTTTAAAGAATTTAAAAATGAAAAACAACTAGTTATTTAAAAATTCTTCAATGCTATTATGTGCTTCATGATAATGAAAAACGAGAGCACTGAAAAAATCTGATCCAATTTGTTCAGGAAAACCGAACTCGCTTTTTCTATTATCCAATTCCATCATCTTAAAATTATTTTAAAAATTAATAAAAATTGGGCACATTTGTGTTGAAATTTAAATCAACTCAAAAAAATGTTATTTTGTTTCCTAAATACCTTTTTAAAATCAACTATTTGTTCATAAAGTGGTTCTATAACTTTAATCAAAACTTCTTTACAAAGGTCTTTGTTGATTCTAAAAACAAAATAGTTAAAATGTAGTTTTTAAAAAGACTGACTTGTTAAGCGCTTGAGCATATGCTAACATGAAAATGGACGAATAAAATGATGACGAATTATAAATGTTATCATATCTTAATGAATATATGATTGTCCACAACTCTCCTAATTCATTTTGATATTCAGGCAATTTGATACTTTGTCGATATGTGTCTATAACAAGAGCAACAGTACACGGTTCATACATATTTAATGATGATTTCTGTAATGAACTGAAGTTAGTAACGTAAATGTAACCGCATTTGAACTTTGTTTGAAAACAGCTTAAGAAGTCTTTTTAAAAAAATTGGTCGATGACTATTAGAAAAATTATTTAAAGTATCTTTAAATAAGCGAATCATATTTTTTTCATCAATTTCTGGACTATCATGAAAAATTTGAAATGCTGAATTCCAAAAGTTCTGAAAATATAATCTTTTAAGTTTTCCTTTTCAAATTTTAAAGTTATACCGAAACAGTTGTTATATGATTTTGTTGAATATTAAAAAACTTTAATGAATCACAAACTATTGAAATGAGTGGGATCAATGATTGAGCTTCACTATCAATATAGACGTTGGACTGAACATATATTGTAAGTTCATTCATAATCATTTCACATTTATATGATTTTGAATAAACATATGGAAAAAAACTAGCATAGTTTTGCTGATAATTATTGAGCTCTGAAAAAGATAAATTTATAGGGATAAGGAATAAGGAAAAAATAAATATTACGTAAAAACGGATGTCCTGGAGCAATTGAGAGCATTTCAACTAAAATAGTTTTTGAAAGAATTAAACGTTTCCTCTTTTCTATTGAAGCTTTTCTAACTTGTGGAAAGACGACATTAAAAGAACCAAAAAAAAATTGACGATATACGCTTTCTGGCAAACAAGATAATCTCATTAATTGAGAAGTTATAGCAATTCGATCAAGTAAATGACTTTGATCAACTGGCTGCTTTTTAATCACTTCAACTAAATTATTTGCTTCTTTTAATGTCAATTTCATGTCATGACTGTAAAACTTAATTATTTAAATTAAAAATGAACCAACAAACTCAATCATGAATTCTGCTGAAACTTTTGCACTTGAGCTACACATTGATGATAAAATTTTAAAACATTCAGTTCGCGCATTTTCCAATGTTAATTTTCTTAAGTTTAATATTTTCGAATTTTTAAATATGATTCTTGAATATGAAAAAAATACTCTAATATACAGCGTAGAGCTAATTGCGCTTCGGCATAATTTTCATTGACAGTTATAGTCAAAAAACGATAAAGTATTGAGAGAAAGGTATCTTGGTATTTTCTATTATCTGAAAAAAAAATTGTTATTGGTTACTTTTAAAATTAAAACCAATTTGATCTGGTAATGTTTCAATTCCAAGTAAAATTCCTGCGATATCATTCGCATCGATTGCTTTTGAAACCCGAATAAAAGAATTTAGGGCCATCTGAAACTGTGAAACTGTGTTATTAATAAACTCTAACAAATATTTTTCAGATTTTCTAAGAAACAACTGCTCAATTGCAAGTTAGATTTGTAATTGTAATGTTGACTTATTTATTTCAATGTGAAAACAAAACACCGAGCTGTTAACTCCACAAAGCCTTAAAAAATAAATACAACAAAAAAGCAACAAAAAATTTTTTTGAAAAAAACATCAGCTAGGAAAAATCAAATTTATAATGAAGAAAACCCATAGCCACAGAAAAAATCAACGAATTCGAATAAACTAATGAAAAATAAATTATTTTCCGGCAGTTGCTTCAGCGGCACGTCGAATAGCAGCTCTTTTTCCAACCATAGCTGTGAATCCGCTTTTAATAGTAACAACCGAACATCGGGATCCACACGCGTTACATTGAAGGAAAAATAATCGTGTGTCTTTTGTTAATTGGGTATCAGATGATTTGCAAGTGTGACACATAACATATTCTTCTGAAAAATGGTGATATAAAATTTTAATGATCTAAAAAAAAACTAACTAATGTATTTTCTAAGAACACTTTCGAAATGCTTTTGTTGCCATCGCCCTTTCACAATTAAACAATTACCTCCATCGATTGATCCCGTTGTACCTTAATTATTACACGTTTTTGAATTAAAAAAAAAAATAAAATACCCAATTCTGCTAACAAAAATTGCAAAACGTGTTTATCATGTCTTTTCATGAGCCGACAAATTTCTAAAAAGTTTGAAAAAGCTGTTTTTTTGCTTCCAGCGCGGCCAACCTGTCAACACAAATATTAGTTTTTTTTTAAATTGAAATAGGCACCTCTGGCAACTTAATTGCAAACTTTTTCTTTTCACCAGCGAGATCTGGGTTTTTGTCTTTCATGATTTGGAAAACCATTGAAAGCATTTCTTCGTACGTATAATCAGGCCACGGTCCTTTTGCATCAATTAAATTTCTTGTCCCAATTCCAATATCTAATTTTTTTTTCATTTTATCCTTTTTTACAATAAACTACGATCATACCTAATGTAGTTGCTTTCTCTTCAATTGTTTCTTCTGTAACTTTTGGGGCTTTTTTCTTTTTTTTTCCACCGAGATTGAGATCTCCTAAATCCGCCTCAAAATTTTCGATGGCAGCATCGACAGATTCCTCATCATCAATTTTCACGATTTTCTTAGTTTTTTTCTTTTTTCCTAAATCGAGACCCTGGAAAAAAAAATGAATATTTTTTTAATTTACTAAAAACTTACAAGATCATCTGCCATTTTTTTCTTAATAGACGAGAAGTTCGAACTGAAAATGAAATTACGTTGGTGTGAATTTATAAATAAAATAAAATAACTATTTAATAAAATACTTTTGTATAGTAATTAATGAATTTTCACACTAAAAAAATGTATTACAACAATTGCAAAAACAGCATGTTGAATAAACTTAAACGGTAAGATTAGGAAAACTATTTTTTAGACAGCATAAAGGAACATAGAGGAAAGTCAGTTCTGGGTCTCACACCGAATAATATGGCTCTTTGCCCGCATGATTTACGAAGTTTAAAAAATGAAGTAGGGTTTTTTTGCTATATTTTTTTCTGATTTTTAAGAAAAAGTTGATTATCCATTTTCTAAGTATTATTCGCAGTTTCTTTAAAAGCTTTGAATTCCGCAATTCAACCTTTTGATATATCATGAGATGGTTTTTATTATAATTTTAAATCGAATGTTTTTAAGCAGAGTTTGTGTTTTTTTTTCTAAATATCTACGATTAATAAACAGCAAAACTTAAAATAATGGACTTTTTTGTCAAAACGTGGTTTTGCTTCCATATGTAGATGTATCATTTAAAAATAGAAGGCGAGAGATAGAAAGTTAGAGATGAGGAAATTAGGCAGAAAAAGATAGAAAAATGTGTTGTGAGATTAGATGGTGGGTGGTTGTTGGGTCTATAGAAGCTCTAGTTGTTCTTGTTCTTTATACTTCTCGAACTCACTATTTTTCAATATGCTTCTACTTTTATAATCGATTTCATAATGTTACTTTATTTAGCCTACCTTCATTAAAGTTTAAATTCGAAATAATATTTTAATTCAATAAAATCATTTTTAAAACATGTTTTAATTATGAATTTATCAAATATTGTTTGTAAAAAGTAGAATAAAAATTGAAATCAATTTTTATTTGATTTTTAAAAATGTAAAATAGAAATCAGTTTTCATTGGATTTTTTAAGATCTTTCCCTCATGATTCACAAATATAAAAGTGATGGTTTTTAAAACTGCTGCTTCGAAAAATTGCATATAAATAATTCAGAACAGTTTTGCAAAGGAGATAACCCTTGTATTTCAAACTGTTGAATATTTAAAAAAAATTTTGGGCAAAATCTACGAATTCATCTAAGTTGCATTGCGTCTAACTTAGTGAAATTATTTTTCATTAGCTTTATTGTACATCTGAAGACGTCATTTTAAGAATTCTCTATCTTTTCATCGTATGATTTTTTTTTCAGTATAGAATAGAATTAATTAAATAAAAAGGATTTATTTTTAACATTGAATTGGTTCAATTAAAAGTTTTGTAATGTAGACAATTTTTATTTTATATACATAAGGTGAAACATAAAAAAAATATTTAATTATTAAAAGACTCATTTTATAAAATGTTTTCGTATTGAATATTAAAAAAACATTGATGATGAATAATTAATTTTTTTTTATGTAAACGCTTTGAAAGTTTAAAATTTTAGTTTTCTATAATTTTAATTTCATTTATTCAGATAGGGGGGGTACTAGACCCAAACGAAAATTTTATGATGTCGTCAGGCCCAACATCTGGATCATCAATGGATACAAGTGGTCCAAATTCTCCTCCACCAAGAGCAGGAGGAAACAATGTGTCTTTCAGGTAATATTTTTCAAAAGAACAAAAGAAAAACATTAATAATCAGGGATCTTTGTTGTTTATTTTGTTGTCCACCATTTCCATCATCGATTGTTTCTAAACTAGCTTTCATGCCACCAGAGCCAAGCTACTCGATAACAGAAAATAATAAGTAAGTGGAAAAGCACCACTTTGACGTTTGAATTTCTCAAATTCTGTTTTTTAGTATAATAAGTATGTTTATCAAGGTCTAAAAATAAATTTAATTCCAGACTTCAATTAGTTGAAGGAAGAGCTGCTTGGCCTCATGATCCGACATATTTGACAAGTTGCGTTGAAATGACATTAGCCAGGTAAACATTTTAAAAAGTAATACATGAAAAAAACAAAATTTTAGAACTCGACGACGAAACAAAATGAGTTGTGCAATGATAAAACCCGTACCAGATGCACATTTTACATTATTATTTTCGCATGGAAATGCAGTTGATCTTGGACAAATGTGCTCATTTTTATATGGCTTGGGGTATCATCTTCGGTGTAATGTTTTTAGCTATGATTATTCAGGTAAAATTTTAAAATTTAAATTTGAAAAAAAAAAAACTTTTTGAAGGATATGGGTGTTCGAGTGGGAAACCGTCAGAAAAAAATTTATATGCTGACATTGCGTGTGCATTCGAAACACTAAAAAAAGAGTTCAGTATGTTACCACATAAAATGGCTTTCAAAATAAATATAGTTTAAAAGTCTTTTAGATATTCCGGCTGATCGAATTATTCTATATGGGCAGTCAATTGGTACAGTGCCAAGTGTAGATTTAGCAAGCAGAGAACAAGTTGCAGCTCTCGTACTTCATTCCCCATTGATGAGTGGAATGCGGGTGGCATTTCCAGGAACACAAACTACTTGGTTTAGACTTTAAAAAACAATACACTAATTTTTTTTATTTTCATTAATTTTAGGTGTTGTGATGCATTTCCATCAATTGAAAAAGTTCCGAGAGTAAAATGTCCTACATTAGTTATTCACGGAACAGATGATGAAGTCATTGATTTTTCACATGGAGTTTCCATCTATGAGCGATGTCCAACTTCTGTTGAACCATTATGGGTTCCAGGTATTCTAAATTTTGGTTTTTTTTATAAATTGCATCACTCAAAAAATACAAATTGTAAAAAAAAAATAATATCAAGGGGCTGGACACAATGATGTCGAACTTCACGCTGCTTATTTGGATAGATTGCGTAGTTTTATTGCACACGAAGCAGTGGCGGTCAGAATTGATGCCCCAATAATTGAAGAACAGTCGAACCAATCAATTAATAATTAGACTGACCGTAAATTTTCCTAGAAACTATTTCACTCAAGCAAGATTTCTGTATTAATTTGAATTCATTTGAAAAATAACTTTAAAAAACCAAAGATTTTGTTTCAGAAACATGAATTAACCATTTTTTTGTTTTTTAGTAATTTTGGGAATATACGTGTAATATATATCCGATAACTTTTTTTAAATACATTTGTATCAATGTTAAATATTTGCTAACGCATACAAACATTGGCATAATTTGTTTTTTCATTCATATTGTTTAATTTGACACGGGAAAAATGTGAAACATAGCCTTTCTTGAGGAATTCTCCCAATTCAAATAGAACACCAAAGAATATCATTTTTTTTTTGTTTGTTGGTTATTTATACAACGAATCTGTATAATCGTTTTCAGCTTTTTGCAAAGAATAAATATTTCTTAAAAACTTTATTTTTAAAATAACAATAAAAAATAACAAAAAAAGTAACAATGAGAAAACTAAGCATTTGATGTTTTCCCTGCCTTGAAATCTTCATAAATATCAAGCAAATATGTTTCTGTTCGAGGTACAACAACTGATAAAGCTGAAAATAAAATTTAAAAAAATTAAATGAGAAATAAAACCTTGTTCAAAATGTTTAAAATCAACTGTGTTAACAAGAATATTTTCACGCATTGCAAACATTGCAGCTGTTCGGCAAACAGCTACCAGTTCAGCTCCAGAATATCCTAAAAAGAATTCTTTACGTCATTTTAAATAATTAAAACAAAACCTTCAGTTCTTTTTACTAATGTTTCAACGTTTTGAACTTTTTCTTCGAGATTCATTTTTTCAGTTTTCATTTCTAAAATCGATTTTCTTGTTTCAAACGATGGTAATCCAACATGAATTGCTCGATCAAGTCTTCCAGGTCTTAGCAATGCACTATCCAATTGATCTGGTCGATTCGTTGCCGCCAAAAGGATGACTCTACTTGATTTCTCTAGTCCATCTAATTCTGTTAGGAGCTGAGCTAATACACGATCTGAGACTCCTGAACTTTTTTCGGATCCTCTTGAAGAGCCGACAGCATCAATTTCATCAAAGAAAACAATAGTTGGAGCAACCTGCAAATCAAATTTCAAACACATAAATTATTCTTATGAAATCTTATACTTGTCTAGCTCGAGCAAACAAATCACGAATTCCCTTTTCTGAATCGCCAACCCATTTACTGAACAATTCTGGTCCTTTTACTGCCAGAAAATTCATTTTTGCTTCGTTAGCCAGAGCTCGAGCAATTAAGGTTTTACTACAGCCTGGAGGTCCATAAAGAAGAATTCCTTGAAAAAATGTCGAAAGTTATAAAAAAATTTAAATTTATAATTAACCTGTTGGTGGATCAATTCCGAACCTTTCAAAGGCTTCTGGATATTTTTGAGGCCAAATTACTGCTTGTTGAATTTCTAATTTCAAATTGTCATTTCCACAAATATCATTCCATGAAACATTTGGAACCTTAAAATTCAAATTACCTCAAATTTGTTTTATTTAACTAAAAACTTCTAAAATAAATTGTCGAATTCCTGTTGGTCGAACTCTTTTTCTTGCTATTTCGATTTTTTCAATTGGAGTCTCCCCTTTTACAAATTTTGCAGATTTAAGTAATGAGCATAAATCACTAGCTGTAAATCCATGAGTTTGTCTGAAATTCAAAAACAATGCATGTTTTATTTTTTTTTTAAACCCACCTCGCAATTTCAATTTCTAATCCGTTTTTTGTGTCAAAACCATATTTTTGTCCAATTCTTTTTAAAATGTCAAGCCTTTCCTCTTGTGTTGGAACCGTAATTTCAGTTTCAACTGGAAATCTCACACGTAAGCCAAGCTCTAAACTATCTGATGATCGAACAGATAAAATAACACAAATCTGAAAAAAATTTCAATCAAATAAAATAAATGAAAGTTTTAAACTTTTTCATTTTGAAGTAACAAATTTAATGATTTGACCGCTTTTGTATTTTCTTTATCAACTTCATTAATATCAACAATTATACATTGACAATTTCCTTCGTTTACATTTATCGTTTCTAATTCTGCCAATTCTTCACAATTCTAAAATTAGAAATTAACTGCAAAATAAAAAAGAATAGAAAAAAAATCTTAGCTAACCGACAAAAATATACAACTACTTCCAAGGATTTGTGCTAAGTATTTCAAAATAAATGTTTTTCCAGATCCTGGCAATGCCCACAAAAGTAATGAACAAGGAATTTCATGGCTAAAAATATGAAATTTATTTTAAAAAATATTCAAAAATTAAACTTTTTAATTGGTTCTAAAATATATGTTTCAAGGATATTTTTTGTTGTAAACATTCCGCCAATTTCTGATAAATTTTGAATATTTTCAAAAATATTTTCAATTGAATTTTCCATATTTAAAATATTTAATTGATATCCAAGAGCTGTTGTTATAACATCTTTCTTTAAAAATATAAATTAAAAATATATTTTCTTTTTAAGAAAAAACTTAACTTTTTGATTTTCATTCATCATATTTTTCATTTTTAATTCAATTGGCTCAGTGGCATAAACTTTTACAATATTTCCAACATATTTGATTTCAATTGGATTCTCATATTCGAGATAAGAATATGCTAAATACATTTGCAGAAAATCTCGAAAACCCGGTGTTATTTTAATTTTTGTTTCAACCAAAACACCAATATTAGACATTTTTTCAACATTTTCCAATTTTTCTAAAGTGACAAGTCGTTCTCTTTCAACTTTTCCAGATATTATATGCATTTTAAGTAGTGGAATCTTTAAAAAATAAATGTTTTTTAATCGTTTCCTTTTAAATTTACTTCTTTGCAAGGCCAAACAACACCAATAAATGATTGAATTTGTGAATTTTGTGAAGCAAAATGAAAAACTCGCACAGGCTGACGAGGAATAACGTCAAAATATTCCATAGTTTGAGGATTTATTAATATTGAATGTTGCTGCAATGAATTATATTTTTGTAATAAAAAATTTATTTTTCTTTTAAAAACCTTTTCCCATCCAACTGAATCTGGCGGTAGAAAGCTATCAGCTTTATCAATAAACGTATTAAATCCACGTAAAAAACCAGATTTGATTGAAGATATCTAAAAGGTTTAATAACTCATGTTTATTTAAATTGAATTCCTCAAATAAACTTCAATATCATTTATCGATTTTCCACAAATGTCGACATGTCTTGCTGAATCTTTGATTAAAATTACAGTTTCACATGTTTGACATGTTGTTAAAATTGGTTTCTTCTTGCTGCTCGACATTTTTTCTGTAAAATATTTGAATAAACGTGATCCAAATAATAACACTTTAATTCACAAAAAATTTCTTTCTCAATCTTTTAATATTATTTTTTCTACTTATTCCTCATTTCTCACTTTAACATTCGAATTTTATATTAAATATCCTGTAAGATTATTTTATATAAATTGAATTCTAAAAAAAAAATATTTGGAAAACTTTTTTAGGTTTTAGGCGATATGGGCTGCACACATAGCAAAAACACAAAATCAAAAAAACCAGATGAGAAACCATTAAATCGGGATAAAAAAGAGAATCAAATTCCACATTTTGATTCAAGGTTTCAACAATTGAATGAAAGAAACAAAAATTGAAAAAAGAAAAAAACTTTAGAAATGGAAATTCAGATAGTCATGAAGATCCAACTCAACAACATTATTCTCGTCAAATTCTCAATGAATCGTATGAGAACCATAAAAAATTAAATGGTAATTTATCAAGAAAAACAAATAAATGAGAATTTTCATTTAGAAAAGTTGGTTTCAAATAAAAATGTTCAAGAAGCAGTTCCACTACGAAACTCTCCTATAGCTCTAACAGGTAATTTAAAAAGTTTAAAACAGAAAAAATCATTGAAATATAAAAGCTCGTGCACCAACTGAAGATGTTCTACCACCAGCTATTGCTCCAGTAAAAGAAGTTTGCTCAACGTATATTCCAGTTCAACCAGAAAAAAAAATTGGACTTGATCAAGGAACAGGACAAGTTAAATCAACTCAAGTGCTGCCAAACTTAGATGGAGCACAGAAAAAGAAAAAGGTTTGTTTTTTTATAATTTTAAAATGAATTAAAAAACATTTTTTTAGGAACCATCGCGAGATAAAATTACTGTAGTTGGTAAATTACAATTTTTATATAAAATTTAAAATATTAAATGGTATTTAATTTAGGACCATCGTATCGCCCTCATCTAACTTCAGATGATTTGGAATGTATTCGAAGATCGGTTCAACAACGAAACGAAAGGTTTATTTCACATTTTTTTAATTATAAAAAAATGACGTTGCAACAATAATAATCATAAAAAAATATTTAAAAACTGAACACTTTTTAGACGAGCATATATGATGACTCACCGAAATGAACAAGATGATACACTCTATGAGCTAGAATTTCGAATGCCAGAAAGGGATTATACTTCAAGATTCGATAGAAACTCAAACTCTAAAGTTTACTAGTTTGAATAAAATTCATTACAATAATAATATCTTAAATAAATCACAAAATAATACGTAAATTTAAATAAGATTTGTCGTAAGGAATTGCAAAACATCACGCATTTCCTGTAAATGTTAAATAATTCTATAAATTGAAAATGCTAATAATTTACTTGTGGGCAGCTGGAATGGGCCATATTGCGATAAGTATGTAAAACAACATTTGGATTGAACGTTTTGATCAACTCTTCCGTCATTTGTCCAATTTTTAAAGGAACCAAAAAGTCGTCAGTACCGTGACCAAGGAAAATGTTTGTACGATTATTGCTTGTATAATTCTAAACCTTTTCTATTAAATTTAACAAATAATAAAAATTTGAATTTACTCCCGGAAATTTATTTCTTTGCAAGAAGAAAGAACTCAATCCAATAATTCCACCAAGTTTTTGTGGATAAGTTAATCCTGAATAAATTGCCAACGCCCCTCCCATTGAAAATCCACCAACACAAATTTTCGAGGCCGGAATTCCGGCAGCTATTTCTGCATCAATCAATGAATGAACGTATGAAGAAGCAGCCGCAATTCCTTCATCGTCTTCACGAGCTGTTGGATCAAGTCCAAGAAGATCATACCATGCTGGCATTCTCATTCCCATATTTAGTGTAACTCCTCGTTCAGCACTAAACAATTAGGCACATCGTAGAAATCGTTCTTTAATAATTTAATCCCAAACCTATGTGGGCAAATGAATTTAATGTTGTCGTGTCTACATTCTGATTTGAACGATTCTGCCCATCCATGACCTTGATCCCCAAGACCATGTAAAAAAATTACCTGAACATTTAAAAAATATTGATTATGAAGAAAATGCGATGCATACTGATGCTTTATGTTGTCCCTTAGGATGCACAATTGCTGGTGTTCCAGAAGAAACTGACATCTAAAAAATCGATATGTAGTTGATATTTTAATATTAACTAACATCTTCGTCAGAAGGAGGACTTCCAATTAATGAACAAAAATAACGAGAAGACAGTGAGGACCCTGTAGAAATACAATTTTATATGAAGAAAAAAAATGTAAAGGTTAAAAATTACGTTTTAAACTAACTAAAAAAACACAATTTATATTATTTTTGTTTTAATATTAATGTGAAAACAGAATAGAAATTTATAAATTCTAAAGAAGTTTTGTTAATACATTAAATAGAAAGACACAGCATGAGAAACAAATATTAAAAAACTAATTTTTTCTTTTAGGACACCAACCTATTATTGCTGTTGGAAACTTTTCACGAAAAAAGAAATATTTTTTTGGTATTTGCAATGTTTCTGCACAAAATATTGTTGATAAAGCTGAAATAGATAACGACAATAACGGAAAAACAGGTTATTTAAATGTATTATTTGAATTTGAAAGTAAAAGTCTGGTAAAACACAAAAATCGCTTAAGGAAATTTTACATTCAAATTAAATACTACAAACACTAAAACATTTTTTTAAAGGATATTTTCAGAAATGATAGATACTAAACACTTTTTTAAATTTACAGCTAAACTTTGAAAAAGAATGAAAATCTTTCTTTTGTTTTTGAAAATATACAGGCACAGTTGTTTAATTTTAATGGATTAATAAAAACGAACACCGATTTAATGTGGAAGTTCTAATCAAATTTGAAAACATCCAATACGCAAAATTATCCTATAAAAAAACACAGTTTTTGTTTAATTCTATTAAATAAAGTCTGTGAATATAATTAAAGATACATTTTCCACGAAAAAACATCGCACAAATAAAAAAAACTAATGTTTGAAAATTAAATGTTTATTTTCATCATGGTAAAAGTGATAATTGAATGATATTATACTCTTTATAAGAATCATCGTTTCGCCATTTTCGTAGAACATCGTTGTACTCTTCCTATAAATTATTTTTTTATTTATATACGTATTTCCTTCAAAAAATACTGAGAAATTAGAAAAATTGAGAATTCCCACAAAAGACACATAAGGAAACTTATTTGTTATTCTTGCCATGGTTCGCCTTGTTAAACTTTTAATTATAGGAATCTGTTGAGTTGTACATATTTCGTACAAAGAATGAAAATTCGATGATGCTAAAATTTTTACTAAAATTATTAAAAGAAATTTTTCAAATTGCCTCGTTTGTTGTCATTTTTGAAATTTGAAGCATATATAGCACATTTAAGTTTTCCTCCACTCGCAAATTTTAAACATTCGTGTGCTCCAAAAACAATAACACGTGACGATTTGAACTGTAAATAAATACTTATATTTTTTAATTGGGCAAAATGAAAAATGAGAAATGTTTATTTTTTATAACAGCAGACGGTTACTTAAACTTTTAATAAAAAAGGATTTCAAACATAGTTTAATAAATAGAATTTTACCTTTTCGTTTGAAACTTTTTGAATTTTTAAATCATTTTGTTGTTTTAATTTGCATAAAAGAATTGAAACTGTTGAATCTAGTTGAGAAAGAATCGTTGCGAAAAGAAATTAAATAAGGAACATTATTGAAAAAAGTTTTTCGTCGTTTCAATAGAGCGAACATTAGTTTTTCATTTATAATATCAACCAATTTTTTATTATTTTTTTTCAAATAAAAAAAAAGCTTTTTCATTGTAATATTTTTGTTATTTTTCAACCTTAAAAATAATATTAGTTTTTCAAAATATTTTATTTTAAATTCAAAAAAACAAAATCCTTTCTTTTTTTCGAAATAAAGTAAATCAAACAAAAATAAAAAATGGTGTTTTTAAGTTTTTTAGTTCACTCTCAATAAAATTCAGTTTTTGATTAAAAATTCTGATTTTCAATTTTTCAGCCTAAATGTCAGATGGTCAATATGCTCCAATTTCAACTAGTATTGTTCGTTCACTGACTGACAAATCGTATGAACGAAGAAAAGCTGCAGCTCTTGATGTCGAAAAGTTATTTCACTTTCTATTTACAATTAAAATTCGTGAAAATTGGTAAAATCATTCTTTAAAACTTTTTAATTCAGATTAGTTCGAGACCTGTTCAACAATAATCAATTGTCTCAATTAGATCGTTGTTTAACAGTTCTTGCGGAATTAGTCAGTTCTGGAAATTCAAATCAACGCAAAGGTGGGTTGATTGGAATAGCTGCAGCTGCAATAGCATTGAGAAATGAAAATGCTCCACCATATACATCAAAACTAGTGGAACCAATTATTCCAGCATTTTTAGATGCTGATTTACAAATTCGTTACTATGCATGTGAAGTAAATATAATTTAAAAAATAACTAAAACAATAATTAAATTATTCAGTCATTATATAACATTGCAAAAATATGTCGCAGCCATGTTCTTGCTCATTTTGAGGAAATTTTTGATATTTTATGGAGAGTTACAGCAGATACAGATCAAAATGTTCGTGGTGGAGCTGAATTATTAGACCGTCTTATAATGGACATTGTTTTATCAAAAGAAGATTTTGATATTGCAATTTTAATGACTTTAATTCGAGATAGAATTTATACTCAAACAACTTCAAATCGAAGGTTTATTATGCAATGGCTTAACACAATTCATACTACTCCATATTTTTCTGTAATTCCATATATTGCTGAAGTAATATTATTTGAAATTAAAAAAAAACATTTATATTTTAAGATATCAGATGGATTGTTTAAAATGCTTGGAGAACCAGCTACAGCTGTTCGAGACTTATGTGAAACTGTTCTTGGAAATTTCCTGGTTTCTATTAAAAAGAAACCAGAAGCATTACCACAGGTACTACAATTTTTCATAAACAACTAAAAAAAAAATTTTTTTTAAAGGAAGATCGAATTCAAATGATCAATGTTTTAGTAGTTCATGCTCATGAAAATGAGCCTTTGCTTTCTCGAAAACTTTCATTAATTTGGCTTGAAGAATTTTTAAAGTTGTACAAACAAGATCTGTTGTCAATGCTTTCTGTATTTCTTGTTGGAATTTTGCCATCGATTGATCAACACGAATTAAAAGGTCTTAAATAATAAATAACTTTTGATAAAAGTTTAAAGTTTCAGCTGATAGCGTAAATCGTTTACTAATGGGACTTGTAGGTGAAAATCAATTAAGCCAACAGAATTTAGATAATATTATAGGTAAATTAATTTATTTAAAAATATAATTAAAAATTATAAAGATGTTCTGTTAAAACATATTAAACATGAAAAAGTTGAAACTCGTGTAACTGTTCTCAATTGGATACGTCATTTACACAGTTCAATACCATCAAAAATTTTTGTACATATGCATTTAATATTTCCAGTATTGTTAGACACTTTATTCGATACTTCAGACGAGGTTTTTTTGATGATTGATACTTTTAATGATAAAATAATGTTTTAGGTTCTCCTTCTTGATTTATTTTTGATTTCTAATATTTGCCAATCAGAATTTGCACATGATCAAGTTGATATATCAACATTTGGTTTAGATAATTCTTCCATGAAACAAGTTATTCACTTATTTATAAAATAATTAAAATATTTTTTTCAGTTATCAAAAATTTCACCATTTCTGATTAAGTTTTCAATAAGTCTGCTTGAAATGTTTCGCTCTGATCCGAATCTTCTAAATGAACGTGGAGTTTTGATAATAAGGTAAATTCATTTAAATAAAAAAGTTAAATTTATAAAATGATAAGTTTAAGACAATTATGTTTACTTCTTGAACCTGCTGATATATATCGAACTCTTTGTGTTTTATTAGAAAGAGAATCGGAGCATATTTTTGCTCAGGTAGTTTTTAAAAATAAATTTGGTTTTTCTTTTTCTTTCATAAACCAATTTTAGCATATGGTTTCAACTCTTCATGGAGTATTGTTAACTGCAACTGATTTATTTATTCTTCGAGATCAGCTAAGAAGATTGGATTCCGAAGTTTAAACAATTTGTTTAACTTTTTGGAAAATTTTTTTTTGCTTTTTTAAGGAATCTCGTTCGTTGTTTGAATGCCTTTTCCGAGTTTGGTCAAATCGTCCAATTGCTTTACTTGGTTTATGTCTTTTATCTCAACATTATGAACAATCCGCCGATATTGCTTTACTTTTATCGCAGGTTTTTTAAAAATAAAAACGTCGTTTAATCAATTATTTTTCAGGTTGATATAACTGTTGATGTTCTTCTTGAAATTGATAAATTGGTAAATTTAATTGAAAGTCCAGTTTTAGCATGTAAGTTTTTCTTTGTTTCAAGCATTGCTTTATAATTTTTATCAAGATGTTCGCATGGATCTTCTTTCCGAAGTACACCGTGTTCCATTGTGTACAATCCTTTCGGCTCTTTTAATGCTTCTTCCTCAATCTGAAGCTTTCATCACATTACATAAACGTCTTCAGGCTGTTCCAGCTCTTGTTTCTTTAAAGTAATTTTCATTCTAAAACATTTTTGAAATGTCAACTGAATTAAGTGGTTCAAAGTATGCACCAAAAGTTCCACCATGTCGAATTAATTTCGATCCGTTAATGGAACACTTTCGAGCAGCTTTATCACGTCGACAAATTGAAGTTCGCTCTCGCCATCGTGATTTGTTATCAGGAGTTGTTGGACAAATGAAAAATACTCAATGTTGATTTCAGAGTTTCATTTTTTTGATCTAATTTGTTCACTTTTTATTTTAATGGGTTTTTCATGTGATATGCTGAATTTTAAATAAACAATATACAAGTTACAATTAGTTTATATTTTTACTAGTGAGTAATTAACAATTTTAAATGCAATATAGTACAACTTGAAAAAAAATATCTTGAATTAAGGGATTTAATTTTGGTGTTAATAGCATAATGGGTGAGACATTTTTTCAACGCATTGGGCATCAGAAATGGAAAAAACAAAATTAGGATTTTCACAGATAAAATCAAATTTAACACCATCGACGCACTGGAAATATTTATTTGAGCATAATGAATCAGAAAACCATCCATTTTTTAAACATTTGTTTTTGTTTTCATTTTCCACAGTTTTTTCTGCAAAACAAAATTTTCAAATTGGTAGCTTTTTTTTCGATACCTTTTGAATGACATTTGATTGATGCTTGTGGGTAATCACAAAACAATGAAACTTCATTGAAAACTAGTTCCGATGGACAATTGAAGTGGTGAGTTTGTCCATTTCTACATGAAAGAACACGCGATGTGCATCCAACGCTATACATTCCATCTGGGACATTATCACAAGAATCGATAATTCTTTCAAAAGAAATCTGTTGACCAGACGCTTCACCCGATTCTTGACCTGATACCTTTCCTGATGCCTCTCCGGATTCTTGGCCTGATGCATCTCTTGATTCTTCGCCTGATGGCTCTCCGGATTCTTCGCCAGATGCCTCTCCGGATTTTTCGCCAGATGCCTCTCCTGATTCTTCGCCTGATGCCTCTCCTGATTCTTCGCCTGATGCCTCTCCTGACTCTTCGCCTGATGTCTCTCCGGATTCTTCGACTGATGCTTCTCCTGATTCTTCGCCTGATGCTTCTCCTGATTCTTCGCCTAATGCATCTCCTGATTCTTCGCCTGATGCCTCTCCTGATTCTTCGCCTGATGGCTCTCCTGATTCTTCGCCTGATGCCTCTACTGATTCATCGCCTGATGCCTCTCCTGATTCTTCGCCTGATGCATCTCCTGATTCTTCGCCTGATGCATCTCCTGATTCTTCGCCTGATGCCTCTACTGATTCATCGCCTGATGCCTCTCCTGATTCTTCGCCTGATGCCTCTCCTGATTCTTCGCCTGATGCCTCTCCTGATTCTTCGCCTGATGCTTCTCCTGATTCTTCGCCTGATGCTTCTCCTGATGCCTCTCCCGAACCACTGTTACATTCTGTAACCGCCATTGGATAATCGCATCGATTGGTTTCTTCAGAAAATTTCAATTCATTTGGGCAGAATTTAGTTATTGGACGACCGTTTGTGCAAGCTATGAATGATGATGAACATTTGCCAAAAGAGAAATATCCATTCTCTTTGCAAATCGATTCGGAATATAAAACATCCCCACATTCTTTAACATTCTTTGACCAATCACAAACAGAAATTTCTTGATTGAAAACTGTTGATGGTGGGCAATGTATTACTGTTGAAATTTCATTGACACACGCCAAAAACTTTGTCGAGCACGTTGTAATCGAATAAAGCCCGTCAAGCTTTCCTTCACATGTTGGATTCAATTCACCTGACTCTTCTCTATTCATTTTATTTTCCGGAACATCACTTATGTTTTTGTATTTTAGAAGATTTTCAGCGTTTCGAGCAACTCGAACAACTTCCCCAGAAGATTCTAAAAAAAAAGAACTGTGCGTCAATAAATAAAAACAGAACTCACCTGTTTCAAATAATTCTCCAGAAGAAGCTGGATATTCAACGCTACGAGTGACTCGGAGAACTTCTCCAGAAGATTCACCAGATGACTCTCCAGATGAGAGTGGATATCCAGCACTTCGAGCAATTCGAACAACTTCCCCAGAAGATTCTAAAAAAAAACTGAACGTCAATAAGTAAGAACAGAACTCACCTGTTTCTAATAATTCTCCAGAAGAAGCTGGATAATCAACGCTACGAGCAACCGGAAGAGCATCGACAAGAACTTCACCAGAAGATTCACCAGATGACTCTCCAGACGAGAGTGAATATCCAGCGCTACGAGCGACCCGAAGACCGTCGACAAGGACTTCTCCAGAAGATTCAACAGATGAAACAGATGAAACGAGATCTTCAACGTTTCGAGAAACCCGAAGAACTTCTCCAGAAGATTCACCAGATGACTCTCCAGACAAAATTGGATTTTCAACGCTTCGAGAAACCCGAAGAACTTCCCCAGAAGATTCTAAAAAAAAACTGAACGTCAATAAGTAAGAACAGAACTCACCTGTTTCTAATAATTCTCCAGAAGAAGCTGGATAATCAACGCTACGAGCAACCGGAAGAGCATCGACAAGAACTTCACCAGAAGATTCACCAGATGACTCTCCAGACGAGAGTGAATATCCAGCGCTACGAGCGACCCGAAGACCGTCGACAAGGACTTCTCCAGAAGATTCAACAGATGAAACAGATGAAACGAGATCTTCAACGTTTCGAGAAACCCGAAGAACTTCTCCAGAAGATTCACCAGATGACTCTCCAGACAAAATTGGATTTTCAACGCTTCGAGAAACCCGAAGAACTTCCCCAGAAGATTCTAAAAAAAAACTGAACGTCAATAAGTAAGAACAGAACTCACCAGTTTCTAATAATTCTCCAGAAGAAGCTGGATATTCAGCGTTTCGAGAAACCCGAAGAACTTCACCAGAAGATTCACCAGATGACTCTCCAGACAAAATTGGATTTTCAACGCTTCGAGAAACCCGAAGAACTTCCCCAGAAGATTCTAAAAAAAACTGAACGTCAATAAGTAAGAACAGAACTCACCTGTTTCTAATAATTCTCCAGAAGAAGCTGGATATTCAGCGTTTCGAGAAACCCGAAGAACTTCCCCAGAAGATTCTAAAAAAAACTGAACGTCAATAAGTAAGAACAGAACTCACCTGTTTCTAATAATTCTCCAGAAGAAGCTGGATATTCAGCGTTTCGAGAAACCCGAAGAACTTCACCAGAAGATTCACCAGATGACTCTCCAGACAAAATTGGATTTTCAACGCTTCGAGAAACCCGAAGAACTTCCCCAGAAGATTCTAAAAAAAACTGAACGTCAATAAGTAAGAACAGAACTCACCTGTTTCTAATAATTCTCCAGAAGAAGCTGGATATTCAGCGTTTCGAGAAACCCGAAGAACTTCCCCAGAAGATTCTAAAAAAAACTGAACGTCAATAAGTAAGAACAGAACTCACCTGTTTCTAATAATTCTCCAGAAGAAGCTGGATATTCAGCGTTTCGAGAAACCCGAAGAACTTCCCCAGAAGATTCTAAAAAAAACTGAACGTCAATAAGTAAGAACAGAACTCACCTGTTTCTAATAATTCTCCAGAAGAAGCTGGATAATCAACGCTACGAGCAACCCGAAGAGCATCGACAAGAACTTCACCAGAAGATTCACCAGATGACTCTCCAGACGAGAGTGAATATCCAGCGCTACGAGCGACCCGAAGACCGTCGACAAGGACTTCTCCAGAAGATTCAGACGATGAAACAGATGAAACGAGATCTTCAACGTTTCGAGAAACCCGAAGAACTTCTCCAGAAAATTCACCAGATGACTCTCCAGACGAGAGTGGATATTCAGCGCTTCGAGAAACCCGAAGAACTTCACCAGAAGATTCACCAGATGACTCTCCAGACGAGAGTGGATATTCAGCGCTTCGAGAAACCCGAAGAACTTCACCAGAAGATTCACCAGATGACTCTCCAGACAAAATTGGATTTTCAACGCTTCGAGAAACCCGAAGGACTTCCCCAGAAGATTCTAAAAAAAAACTGAACGTCAATAAGTAAGAACAGAACTCACCAATTTCTAATAATTCTCCAGAAGAAGCTGGATATTCAGCGTTTCGAGAAACCCGAAGAACTTCACCAGAAGATTCACCAGATGACTCTCCAGACGAGAGTGAATATCCAGCGCTACGAGCGACCCGAAGACCGTCGACAAGGACTTCTCCAGAAGATTCAGACGATGAAACAGATGAAACGAGATCTTCAACGTTTCGAGAAACCCGAAGAACTTCTCCAGAAGATTCACCAGATGACTCTCCAGACGAGAGTGGATATTCAGCGCTTCGAGAAACCCGAAGAACTTCACCAGAAGATTCACCAGATGACTCTCCAGACGAAATTGGATTTTCAACGCTTCGAGAAACCCGAAGGACTTCCCCAGAAGATTCTAAAAAAAACTGAACGTCAATAAGTAAGAACAGAACTCACCAATTTCTAATAATTCTCCAGAAGAAGCTGGATATTCAGCGTTTCGAGAAACCCGAAGAACTTCACCAGAAGATTCACCAGATGACTCTCCAGACGAGAGTGAATATCCAGCGCTACGAGCGACCCGAAGACCGTCGACAAGGACTTCTCCAGAAGATTCAGACGATGAAACAGATGAAACGAGATCTTCAACGTTTCGAGAAACCCGAAGAACTTCTCCAGAAGATTCACCAGATGACTCTCCAGACGAGAGTGGATATTCAGCGCTTCGAGAAACCCGAAGAACTTCACCAGAAGATTCACCAGATGACTCTCCAGACGAAATTGGATTTTCAACGCTTCGAGAAACCCGAAGGACTTCCCCAGAAGATTCTAAAAAAAAACTGAACGTCAATAAGTAAGAACAGAACTCACCAATTTCTAATAATTCTCCAGAAGAAGCTGGATATTCAGCGTTTCGAGAAACCCGAAGAACTTCACCAGAAGATTCACCAGATGACTCTCCAGACGAGAGTGAATATCCAGCGCTACGAGCGACCCGAAGACCGTCGACAAGGACTTCACCAGAAGATTCAAAAGATGAAACAGATGAAACGAGATCTTCAACGTTTCGAGAAACCCGAAGAACTTCACCAGAAGATTCACCAGATGACTCTCCAGACGAGAGTGAATATCCAGCGCTACGAGCGACCCGAAGACCGTCGACAAGGACTTCTCCAGAAGATTCAACAGATGAAACAGACGGAATGGGATCTTCAAGGTTTCGAGAAACCCGAAGAACTTCACCAGAAGATTCACCAGAATATTCTGAATAAATAAGAAATAGGCGTCTTTAAGTAATTAAAAACTCACCAGTTCCAGATGATTCACCAGAAGCTAAATAATCATCTCCAGCAACTCGAAGATTTTCTGCTTTAACTATCCCAGACGATTCGACAAAAGAACCTAAAAAAAGTATACTTAATTTCAAACAAATGTGTACAACATTTTAACCTTCTTCTCCAGTTGAAGTATTTATGGCTTCTTCAACTTCAATCAAACTTTCTCCGGATGGACTATCTGGCGATTGGTCAGTGAGAATAACATCCGTTTCTCCCCCTGATGACTTTCCTGATTCTTCGTCTGATGTCTCTCCTGATTTTTTGCCTGACGCTTCTTCTGATTCTTCACCCGATGCATTTCCTGATTCTTCGCCTGATGCCAACTCTGATTCGTCGGCTGACGCCGTTCCTGATTCGTTCCCTGACGCCTCTTCTATTTCTTCACGTGTTGTTTTTCCTGATTCTACTTCTGATTCGATTCCTGATTTTTCCCCTGATGCGTCTCCTGATTCGTTTCTTGATTCTTCACCTGATGCCTCTCCTGATATCTCTCCCGATGTTTCTCCTGATTTTTGTCCTGACGTTTCAACTTTCGATACTTCCTCTAAAACGTTTTCCAAGCCTTCTGAAGGTGAATTTTCAGTATTGTGTTCAGGTTCACACCCAAACAAATTTTGACGCCAATCGCAAAAATCTCCAACTTCATTGAAAAACAAATCAACAGGACATTCCATAATTTTTTCGACTCCTCCTGAGCATATTAAAAACTGTGATTCACATTTTCCTATCGCATATATTCCATCAAGTGCATTAGTACAATCTTTCCTGATTTCTGCATTAGTAGTGCCGGGTAATACCAATAAATAGAGAAGTGCAAATAATAGCATTTTTCTAAAATTGAAAAAAAATTGTGAAGAAAATGATTTTTCAATTAAAAAAATTGAATTGAATTAAAATGAATTAAAATGCAAATTAAATGGTTCAAAAGGCGATTTTTTAAAACTACAAAATGTGCTATTTGCCGCTTTACGAGGGATGATCAAAAATTAATCTAAAAAATTTGTAGTCTAATTTTTATTTAAAAGTTTCATTTTTCATTTCAATTAATCAAATTTCAAAAAACGATGTCGAGCGTCTTGAAACAACAAAAGATTTTTGTTTTTCAACGTTGTTTTTTCAACTTGTAAAATAAAAATAAGTCGTTATCGAATTCCATGCAAGACCTATTCAATACTTTCTATTAATGTTCCTTAAATTCCGCTCAAAGGAATTTTTTTTGTAAAAGATGTCTTTCAGTTAAATAATCAAACGTTTTTTTTTTGATACTTCATTATTTACACAGAATGATATTTGATCCGCATAGAGTTATCCGTTATTTGTTTGTGTTTGTTTCTAATCGAACACCGAAAATCGGCCAAGCATTTCTTCGTTTGGATAAATAAATTGATCGGCATACACACACTTTCAACAATTTTTGACACAATCCAATAATTCGGGTTTTTCTAAATAAATGAAATAAATCCAGCTGGACGCAACTCATTTTCAATATTTTTTCTTTTCAATTGACATTTTATTCCGATATTTTTCGCTTCATGTGCTTGAATTATTTTACTTTACGAAATTCGTTTAAAATTCAATTATTATTATTATGGAAATTGGTATTATCAAACTTTTAATTTTTTAGTTTTAACTAAAACAAAACCAAATAATTTAAATACAAAAAAAGTATGTTTATTTTTCAGTGAATCCTTCAGAAAATGAAAATTCTTGGTGGTCAAAGTTTCGAGACGATATAATGGATAGCGGTAAAACAAATAAAAAACTTGAAATCATATTGAAGTTAGTTTTTTAGAAACAATTTTGTTTTATTTTTCATCTTTTTAAATTTTAAAATGTTTTAGAATGTCAATAGCTGGAACAATATTTGTATGTGGTACTGCAATAATTTGTTTTTGTATTTTATTAATCCGCAAATTTTATTATCAAATTTCTACACGAAAAACTGTTGTAATACAATGTTATCCATAATTCTTATTTTGTTTTCTTATTTTAACATTTTTTATTTCAAAATTTATTTTTATAAATTCAATATTTATTTATATTTAATCCTATTTCCAGAAATTTGATTTCTATCTTTTTTCATTCTTGGACTTTTAATAAGATTTTATTCCTTTCCCATATTTTACTTATGGTTGTCCTCAAGCAATACTCGTACATACTCTTCATCTAAATTAAATTTGTATTCTATTCTTCTTCTTCTTCGTCTTCTCTTTCTTCTTTCTTTTCTTTTCTTTTCTATTTATTCATTTCCTAATATGAAGTAAGAAAAGGAAATGAAACCAGATGATTATCTTGTTTTTCTCATTTATTTATAACACTTCGACTTCAAATTAGAATTTTGAACAATTTTTATTAAAAAATTCCGGATAAATTAAGAATTTAAGTCAAAAAATTTGAATTATCAATCAAATGTTTTTCTGGATTATAAAATGAATTTGATATTAACCAATCAACATGTTTAACTTCAAGAATATTTTTTCCGTTTGCCATTTCAATTGTTGGAATTTCTCCATAACTTGAAGCATCAAAGTATCGATTTTCTGGACTAAAAGTTCGTCTTCGAATTTCTTTGAAAAGACACATAAAACCAGCTGGTTGAAACCCGAGTTGAAACTTATGAGCAATTAATTCAGGACGATTTACCATTTCTTCAATATCACCAACACCAAAAACACATGACCAACGTTTTATTTTTCCTAGAAAAATAAATAAATAAAAATTGTTTGAAAAAAAATGGTTTACCTTGACATTTGTTATTCCAAATCCATAATTGATATCTTCCAATGAAACTTGTTCCAACATTTTGAATTGTTTGCTTTTCTGGTGGTAAATTATGAAAATTTTTTCTGAACCATAAAATATCTTTAATTTTAAATGATCCAGGAACTGGAAGAACTAAAAAAAAATCATAAATAAAGAACAAAAAAAAATGTGTTTTTACGTTGCGGTGATCCACTTATTGTTGACCAAAATGATTCATCAGCGATCCAAGTTCGTTTTAAATATGTCAAAAATTTGCGGATTTTTTGATTTTTAATAATAAATTCAGCTGATTGTCTTGGAATTACAACAGACATGCTTGATTTATAAATTGGTAATGGTGATTCAATGTGAAGTCGACCACCTTTTCTTCCGTCTTCAAATTCATCAACATCGGTCATAATTGTTCCATTTAATTGTTGAAATATTCGAATCATTTCTCGATTTGTTTTCATTGGTAAATCAGATCCAGATAAATATTGATATTGTTTCCATTTATGATCTTTTTGCCTTGTTAACCAATCAAAACATTTCCAAACATTTTTTAATATTTGAAATGTTCCCCATTTTGATTCTTCACCAATAAAAACTTGAATATTTGGAAAACATTTTGGAAGTTTCATTATTTGTTCAACCACATTTTTTTCGGCTTTTTCATCAATTGTAATACAAAATATATTTTGAGGTTGATAGAAAATGCTAATTTCCAAAAGAATTTGTAAAAAGTTTTGATATACTAACATTCCATATGCAAGCGGATATTCAGCTTCTTCTTCAGAGTTTGATATCTTTGGAAAATTTAAATATTTTTCAATTACTTGACAACTGAACAAATTCTTGTTTTTTTCCAAATTTTTTTTTCAACTTACAAATCGTCAGCTTCAATTATTTCCTTTTGAATATATTTAAAATGAAAATTCCATTTTTTAGCTTTATCGATTAATTTTTTATTATTCTTTTCATGCAAAACTCCATCACAATCAAGTGGAACATTTTCAATTTTTTTCAGCTCTCTGAATTTTTATTATTTAAAAAAAACAAAAATATTCAAAAAATGATTACGGTATTTCATCCCAATTTATTGTCCAAATTCGAAAAAATATTAAAAACAGGAAAAATAAATGCAAATAATTTGAATAATTATTTTTATTTTTATAATAAAAATATTTATAAAATAACCGCATATTTTAAAAGAAAATAAAAATAAAATAAAAACACAAAAACTTTTATGAAATCTCAGTTTGATCTTTTTTTTTTTTGGAGATATTGATCATTTTGATTTTACATATAAAATTTGCGTTTAATTTTTTGTATAAAATTATTTAATTTAAAAAGAAAAAAAGAAAAGCTTTTTTATTAAAATAAATTTGTTAAAACACTTTAATGAAACAGCAGAAAATGGAAAAAGAAAAAAAAAGAAAGAAAAATTAAAGGGGAGGGGGGAATGAAAGATCTATCACATCCAAGCAGTGTAAATCTAATTTCACAAAATATTTCATTCTTAAAATGTTGAGCACTTTTTTCGAAAGAAAAGAAAAAGGCTTTTTCTTCTTTTTTTTTTGTTGGGAAATTGCCAAATTGAGAAAAAAAGAAAAAAAATTTAAAAAAAGTGAGAGGAAAATGGGGGAAAAGATGAGATGGGTTGGGGTGAGGACGAACAATTTCCAAAATAAATTGGAAAAGTGAGAAAATGATGGAAGAGGAATGAAATTAAACGTCAAAAACCTTTTGGCATCAAACATGATGAAATTTTTTTTCTTTCTTTGGCTTGGCTTGGCTTTTTTACTTTTTAATTCTCAATTTTATACTTTTCATTCTTTTTCCTTTTTTTTTTCAATTTAAATTTTTTTTTTGGTTGAAAATCCTTGATTTTCTCTTTGTTCTCAAATGGTCAAAACTAATCTCCGCCCATTTTACTCTTTCATCCTTTTTCTCTTTTCTTTTTCTTTCTATTTCATTTCTCTATTTTGTCTGTGCCTCTCTCTACATATTCAATATCTCAGTTGAGTATCCGTTGTGAGCATAAATGAACATATGGGGGGAGATTTTTGCATTTTATCATTTTTATTCATTCTCATCATTTTCCTTTTGTTGTCTCTTGAGAACTTTTTAGAAATTTTTCACTTTTTTTTTAACCTCAAATTCGATGAAAGCAAAAAAACATCGATTTTCCAACTCTTCGATGTGAGTTTGCTCATTTAAATAATCGTAAGTGCGCCAAAAAAAAATGGAAAAAATGAATGTTTGCTCATCAATTTTTGGTGTGCTCATTTTCGTAGACACTTTCGGCACCAATTCATCACTCCAAAATATACTTGCCTCACCATTTTCTTCTTTTTTTTTCTTCTTCTTCTATGGGTGACCGATATTTATCTTAGAACTTGCAAAAACAACGAAAAAAAAAGACGAAGAATTATTTGAACACAATTTTTTTTTTGTCTCTCGATCCATTGGATTAAAAGTTTCGTTTTTCGTTTTGCCAACCAAAAAGTAGCGTTTTTTCTTTTCTTTTTTTGTCTTCTTCTTTTTTCAACCAAAAATATCTATTCACACCCATCTGTTTTTAAAACAATTTGTATATCTACAGTAATTTGTGCTAATTGTGCAGCATAAACAAAAGCCTAACATGACGATATTTATAAATAGAATAATAAAGAGAGAAAAGAGAGAGAGACAGAGAGAGAGAGAGAGAGAGAGAAAGAAAGAAAAATGAGCACCTGCTCTTTTCACCTTATTTCTATTTGTACTAGAAACTCGAATTTGGTTTGGTAACTATGGAAAAACTACAAAAAAAACAAATTAAAGTTGAATTTTTTTTTTCAAAAAAAAATTTGAAAAATATAATTTTTCGTTCCAATAAAAAACGAATTTCAAGTAAAAACGAATAAATTTCAACATCATTAAGATTTGGTGTCATCATTTTTCTTCAGCTTCTGCTTCTGCTTCTGCTTCTTTCTTTTTTTTTGCGTTTTCCTCTTTTCTATTCTTCGTTTTATTTCTATTTACATCCTTTTTTTTCACAAACTCTTGAATGCAATTCAATTCCATCATCATCAAAGATGATGTCCTTCTCGTTTACTACAAATATTACTACTTTTCATTTTTCTGACACAAATTTTTTATTCTTTTTTTTTAGGAAATCATTATTTATGGCTTCAGATGCATCTACAGTATTTCTAGGAATTTAATTATGTTGAGAATTTCAGCACCTAATGTGTTTTTTATTATTTCAACATTATTTTTATTAAAAGTGGTTCAGGTTGGCGATTTTTTTCTTTTCATTTCAAAAAAAAATTTAAAAAATTGATTTTTTTAAATTCAATCGATAACAGATTTTTTTCAAAAAACTTTCTTTTTTTGCTGTCAATATCCGACAAATATTTTAAATAAAATTCACGAATTTTCAAATACAGCTGCTTCCGCAAATTTGTCATGCAACATTGAATTTTGATGCGTCCTTCCCCTCCCTCCATGCTACTGAATTGCCTTTAGCGATAATAGCGGTTGTGAGCCAAAAAAAAAAGAAAAAGAAAAATTGAAAATAAATTGAAAATTTTTAATCGAATCGTGGGAATAATTGAAATTGATATTCATTTTCATCCTTTTTTGACTTTTAATGTATCAAATACGAACAATTCTATTAAAAACAAGAACAACTTTTTTTTTTTTGACTTTTAAAATTTAATAAAAATAATTTTAAAAAATGGGCCGAATCTTTTGAAAAAAAAAAACAATGGAAAAGGCGCTTTTTTCTCATTGAACACTTATTTAAATATTGGTCAAGACAGCTGGAGAATAAAGGATAAGTAGGGGGAAGGGGGAAATTGGAAAAAGATACGAATTACAATTTTTGCGGGAAACCATAGAGGGGGAAGGAACATTTACACCATCTGACAGGCAGCAGCTTTCTCTTCCATCCTATTATTTAATCCTTTCTAAAACATTATCGAAAAAAATAATTTTTTTAGTAAAATAAAAGGAAAAATTTAAAATTTATCAACAAAAAAAAGAAGGAAGACATTTTTGTTTGGAATTTCAATTCATTTTTTATTTTGAAAAAAAAAAATTTTTTTTAAACATTTTTTGAATAAAAAAGAAATTAAAATTTATTGGAAAAAGAAAAAGATTAAAATTTAATAAATTTTGATCTCTTTTGAATGTTTTGAATGAACACTTTTCCTTGACAACACAAATCTTCTTCTTCTTTCTTTTCAGCCCTTTTATTTGAAAAATTTACGCGTCATTTATTCTTTTCTTTTTAAACAAAATGAACACAAATATTCAAGAAAAATTTGAACAAAAAAAAATCAATTTTATTTTATTTTCTGAAATGAAATTGAATATTTTTCAAATTTTGATTTGGCAAATAAATAAAAATGTTCGAAATACAAATGAATAAATAAAAATATCCAATAACATAAATAATGTAATCAATTACTCTCCGCTTTAAAAGAAAATTTATTTTTTTCCTTCTTTTTTTTTAATTCTTTTAAAAATATGCCAATTTATTCAAACAAGTTGGATTTTAAGATTCCATTAAGAAAAGGAAAAAAATCGAATGGAAAAAGCACATAAAATTGGCCGAAATGGCTTTTTGCCTCCCTTTTTTTCCTTTTTGAGCCAAAATGAAAAGTCAACGAATAATGTTGAAAACCAATAAAAAGAAAAATGAAAAATGAGTTTTGGAAATGAGAAATTGATAATTTCAGACGGTGACATTATTAGATTTACCTGAAAATTCTCCAATTGGATGGTTGGTTAGTGATCTTCAATTTCAAAATTTAATTGAAAAACACGAAAAAAATGTGACAATTCAAAAATCGATTTATTCCGAATATTTTAAAATTGAAAATTCACAATGGGTAAGATTTCTCGTATAATTTTTTGGTTTTTCTTTTGAAAAAAAAAATTATTTTAAGCTCTTAACAAATTTAAATCTTCAACCGATTGTTGGTGAATTATTTGAAATTTATCTGAATTCAAAATCTGGAACATTTCAACGAATTATTACATTGAATATTTATATAAGTCGAAGAAAGAAAAAATATGAAAATCATTTTTTTTCTTCAATTTATGAAACAACAATTTATTCGAATCAACAAATTGGAAAATCAATAATTTTCAAACTTCCAATTGCGATTCAGAAGAATAAAAATGAAATTTCGAAGAAAATTGAAATTTCTCCAATTTCTTCAATGAATCAAATTCCATTTTTAATTGTTCCAAAAGGAAAAAAATCAGTGGAAATTATTGCGAATGATGATCTGGAAAAATATCGAAATCATTTATTTATTTTTTATTTGGCTGCATTTGAAAATAATTATGAAATGGTATTTTATTGATTTATTGATTGATTTTTTTATTTTAAAAATTGGAATTTGAATTTTTTGCAGATTTCTCAATGTAAAATTATAATAAATTTAAAACAAATCGATAATGATCATTTATTGGGACAAAAATATTTTAAGAAAACTTTAATTGGACCGATTCCTTCAAATTTTCTTATTTTAACCATTCCAAATATGTTTGTTTTTTCTTCATTTTTTTCTTTTCTTTTTTCAAATCATTTTTTTTTTCAGAAATTCTGAATCCTTATTTTACAAATTGGAAGATCGAACAAAATCTTTAAAAATTAATGAATTAAATGGTCAAATTATGAGCCTTGTTGATCTTCCATTTGGAGTTTATAACGCCAAATTAAAAGTTTCAACAAAATCGAAAAAAGTTTTCAAATTTTTCCATTCAAAAATATTCAATTTTCAATTTTTTTTCAGACTTCAACTTCTTTAATTCAAATCACAGTAAAACGGAATAATTCAGAAAATTTTGAAAATGACGAAAAATCCGGAAGATCTCGTCGACATTTGGATGATTTAATTTTTAATATCAAAGAAAACTCGATTGAAACACCAAATATGACAATTCCATTATTTCCTGGTGAAAAAATTGGTGAAATTAATGTTTCAAAAGAATTTTTGAAAATTAATGATGATGGTGAGCTTTTTTCATTATTTTTTCCATTTTTTTATTGATTTTATTGATTTTTTTTCTAGGACAAATAATTCTTTTAAAACCATTAAATTATGAAAAAACAAGTTCAATTATTGGAACAATTTCAATCAATGGACTTGTTAATAGTAAGTTCAAATTTTATAATTAAAAAGTGATCGATCAAATATAAAAAGCAATTCATTTCTCATTTATTTAATTATATTTATTTGACCATAAAACCAGATGGCTCGCTGCTCTTTTGCTCAAAAACCTGACAAGACTAGTCGGACTTGAGTTTTGGAATTTCATTTTGAAAAGCAGCCAAGATTTGATGTGAGCTAATCAAATTTGATGGGCATTATGATGACGAAGCGGGTCATCCGGTAATGATGGCTATCCACAGTCATTGAATATCTCATGGGATTAGATTAGAAAGCCAGTCACCAAAATGCATGAACCTAACATAATTACGAACCATCTCCTAATTCAATTGACATTGGTAGGGGCCAGGAAAAAACATTTTTGAAGGGGGAAGATGATGAAGAAGAAAAAGAAAAAGAGTGAAATACTAAAATTTGGTTTTTATTTTTTAAATTTCTAGAAAATGAAAAAAAAGGGAAACATTGACCAGACAAAAAAATATCAAATTTTAGTTTTTTTTTCCAATTTTTTGGCATTTTTTTGAAAAAAAAGAAACTCGAAACTATTAAAAAAGCTAGAAATCAAAAATTCTTTGAATTCGGTTTCAGTACAAAATGATGTTAAATATTAACCGAATTTATTTGAGAATGAATTTAACTTTCAAAAGTCATTTGTCAATTTTATTCCTGAATTTTTATCAAATATTTTGGTATTTTATGACATTTTTAAAAATGTTTTAAGCTTTTAATAATACAAATATATAAATATATATGATATATAAATATGTATATATGATATATATACATGAATATATTATATTAATCCTTTTATTTAAAATAATATTTTATAAATATTTGAGCAGCAGATGTTTTTGTTCTCAATCATTCATTCCAATTGAACAGTAATCATCCTTCAATTATTTACGTCACAGAAAAAATAAAACAAAAAATCTTTCTCATCTTTTCCGTTTTTAAAATTTTATGGAATAATTTGAAAATTAGCATAAACTTGAATGAGAAAAAAAAATGAGAATAAATAATTGTCGGACCAAGACCGACTGCTGTGAATTCTTTGATAAATTAGCTTATGTCATCGGGAAAATAATGGAACATCAAAGAAATTCTCATTTATTTTTGTTTCCATCAATTTTTGAATTGATTTTAAGGCGGAAAAACATCAAAAATATTAAAATGAAAGAAAACGAATAAAAATTGCAATTTTTTCGATTCGAATTTTATTTGAAAATTATTTTGGGGGGAAAAGGAAAATTTGAAATCAAAAATTCCATTGGAACAATCTGTCAATCTGTCATTTCTCGAAATTCTCTCAATTTATTGTTCTCTTTTTATTTTTATTATTTTCATTAACAGTGAATTCTTTTATTGAAGAAAAGAAAGGAAAAGCACTAGAACATATGCGTTCTTAATATCAAATCCTCTTCAATTTCACTTATATTTTTGTTTATATCGTATGGCAAAATAAATCGAAGAGAATTTCGAGATTTGAGCTCGAAAAACAAAGAAAAAAAATTATAAAATTAATTTATAAAGGGAACGAAACATTTCAATGATTCTTTCTCTCATTTTTTTTAACGACGTCGTTGATATTCTGGATCATTGTATGGAACTAAAATATCATCTTGTATTGATGGACGAGTTTCACCTCCTTGTAAACGAGTAGCATAAGCTTTTGATTTTAAAGGAATCTATTTAAAATATTTTTGTTATTATTTTAAAATTTGGAAAAAAAGAAAACATACATTTGAATGAACAAATCCACCAATTGGTGATTCAACAGAAATTTGTAATGTGTCAATTTCTTTTGAATTTTCACAAAAAATCAATTGAAAAATAAAAACGAAAATGAAAAAAAATGAAATTGACATAACCAAATTGAATAAAATGAATGAAAAAAATGAAAAATATGGCAACATTTATGCAACATTTCATAACTTTCTTTTAATCTTGTTTAGCGAGTTTTTTTTATCATTAACAATTCATTGATTTATTATCATTTATTCAATAATAATTATTATTTTTTTATTATAAATGATAATAAAAAAAAATGTGGTTTTATTCATGTTCATAATCAATTAAATCCGATTTAAAAAAAAATGTGTATTCAGAATACAAATTGATTTGTTCAAAAACATAAATTTAAAGGTCGCGCTCAAACAATTCGAATAAATGTAATTGATATTGATGAGGCTCCATCATTTGTTAATTCTCCTTTACCAATGCTTTCTGTTGTTCCAATTAATCCAACAATTGGACGAATTGTTTATCAATTTGTAGCCAAAGATGAAAATGGAGATGGCGATTCAAATGTTCAATATAATACAATTGATGTCATTCGTTCGTTTCAATTTTTTCTTTCTTTCTTTAAAGAAGAAGAAGAAGAAGAAAACTGAAAATTTTCAGCTTCTGGCTCATTTATTGTTGATAAACAATCAGGAGTTGTTCGAACTGCTTGGAGTAAATATGAACGTGGCGAGACATATCGAGTATCAGTTCAAGCTGTTGATCGAACACCACCATCAAATTTGACTGATCAATTATCAGAAGTTGCTATTTTAGAAATTCTTGCAAATGATCGGCCTCCTCAATTTTTAAAACAATTTTATGAAGTATCATTAAGTGAGGATAATCAAATTGATTATAGGTAAAAATAAAATAAAAAAAATAAAAAAATAAAAAAAAATTAAGTGTGGTTGATGTAAAAGCTCAATCATTTCGTAGTATTGAAGATGAAAATAAAAAAGGAGAAATAATTTATTCACTTGATGGAACTTCAATGGATGAAACAAAATGGTTTCGAATTGATCCAACAACTGGAATTGTTCATTTAACAAAAGAATTGGATTATGATGATCCAGCATTGCCAAAAACTCATAAATTGATTGTGACAGCACGAGAAGATGGAAGAGAAAATCATGTTGATCTGAATATTCAAATTGAAGATGTCAATGATAATTCTCCACAATTTAGTCGGCCATTATATACAGCACAAATTCGTGAAGATATTCCATTAAATCAGACTATTTTAAAAGGTTTTTTTATTTTTCAAATTATAAAATTAATTTGATTTTTTAGTAACTGCAATTGATAAGGATAATGGTGATAATGCACGAATTTCATATTCAGTTGATAATAATAATTTTACAATAAATGAAAATGGTGAAATAAGTGCCAAAGTTCGTTTAGATGCTGATCAATTAAATGAGCGCCATTTTATTTATCGATTTAATGCGATTGCAAAAGATCATGGTCAACCATCATTAGAAAGCCGTGCGATGATTCATATTCGAACTGAAAACACGAATGATGAAAGTGCAGTGTTTCTTCCAACCAGTCAATATACAGCATTTGTTGCTGAAGATGCTCAAGGTGGAACTCCAGTTATTCAAATACAAGCAAGAGATGCTGATCGTGATGAAGTTACTTATTCATTTTTGGATAAAAATCAAAGATCAACATTAACAATGAATTTATTTACAATCGATCAACATACGGGTTTTTTTTAATTTTTAAATTAATTTAATTAATTAATTAAATTAAATATTAAGGTCTTGTAAAACTTCGTCATGGTGTTTCACCAGTTGATCTTGCTGAAGCATCAAATCCAATTAATTTAACCGTAATGGTTCAAGATGATGGATCATGTTGTGTTTATCCAAGTGAAACTCATTTTTCATATGCGACACTTTTGATTGGAATTGAGGATGTCAATAATAATAAACCCGAATTTCCGGATTGTTCAAAATACAGTGAAATTGCACAAATAATGGAGGGAACTTATAAAACTGATCCACCAACAATAATCAAAGTTGAAGCGACAGACGAGGATTCATCAGCAAATGGTGACATTGTTTATTCGCTTTATTATACACAATCAGAAAGTCGAAAAGCATTTATAATTGATCGACATACTGGAATTTTAACACCTTCGCCACATGTGGTTTTTGATCGAGAAACTCGACCACGAGAAGATGTTACTGTTAAAGTATAACATTTTTTAAAAATAAAACAAAAAATAATAAAAATTAAGGCAACTGATCGAGGAGATCGACCACTTATTGGTTTTTGTCAATTTTCAGTTGAAGTTGTTGATGTGAATGATAATGCTCCACAATTTGAACGTCCATCATATGAAACAAGCATATCAAGATTTGAATCCATCGGGTTTTTTTTTTTTTTTTTGAAAAAATTCATTGAAAAATTTGGTTTTTTTTTAAATTTCAGAACAAGTGTTCTAACAGTTTTCGCATATGATAATGATGCTTCTCATAATGCTGAAATTTCATATTCATTAGAAAATGATGAATTATCTGGTGAGGAACATAAAAATGATATTGATTTTTTCGAGCTTGTTAATCGACGAAGCGGTGAAATCACTCTGATCAAACAAGTTCCACATTATAAATCGAAATTTATATTCAATGTGATTGCGAATGATAATGGAATTCCTGAACCACAAACATCAACCGCTCAAATTATTTTAAACGTTTTGGATCGAACACACAAAGCACCAAAATGGCAAAGTAGTTCCGATTGTAAAAGTGTTGTTTCAATTGTGGAAAACATTGAAGTCAACAAAATAATTTTACGATGTCGTGCAATTTCTGGTGATGGTTTAAAAAATCCAACTGTTTATAAGTAAGAAAAAAAAGAATCAAGAAGAAGAAGAAGAAGAAAAAAGAGAAAAAATTTAAAAAAAACCCTTTAAAGGCTATCATCATCTGGTGGTCCTGGAACGAAAAGCGACTCAAAATTTCGACAATTCAATCGATTTGAAGATGGCAATGAATGGGTTGAAGTTGCAATCATGGAAGGATTAGATTATGAACAAATCAATAATTATACTTTAACATTATCAGCAACAGATGTCAGCTCTCAAGTTACATCAACAAAAACATTCGTCATTGAAGTTCGAGATGTTAATGATGTTGTTCCACAATTTACTGTCGATTTATTTACGGGAACAATTGATGAAGAATTAACACCAAATGAATATTTTCAAAAGTTTCTTCTTTTTCTTTTCGAAATTTTTTTTTCTTTTTTTTTTTTTAGAACAAATGGAAAATCAATTGTAACAGTAAAAGCAATCGATAATGATTCTGATGGACCACAAAATGAAATTCATTATCGAATAATTGAAACAGCTGAAGGAAATGAAAATAAATATTTTCGTATTGATGAATTGACTGGAGAAATTTTTCCAAATGAAAAATTTGATCGTGAAATGGTTGATATGTATATTTTAACAGTTGAAGCAAGAGATAATTCACCATCAGCTTTACCAGGAACAAAAGGACCAAATAAAGGTTTTTTTTCTTTTAAAAATAAACACAATTTTTTTTTTAATTTTAAAACCGAAGAAATTTCAGATAATGTTAAAGTTCAAATATTTATAAATGACGTCAATGATAATGCTCCATCATTTGAAGAGCAAAAATATATTGGAAGAGTTAAAGAATCAGAAGGAGAAGGGCATGATGTTATCACTATTAAAGCACATGATTTAGATAAACGTTTTTTTTTATTTTAAATTTTAAATAAAAATTAAAAATTTATAAAAATTTAAAAATTCAGATTCAAATCTTCGTTATCATTTGGTTGGAAATAAAGGTGGTCGAATACCATTTGGTGTTCGAACAGATTCAGGAACAATTTTTGTAAAAGAGCCGCTTGATTTTGAATTGACGGATGAATATCATTTAATTTTAATTGCATCTGATGGGCGACACAATGCAACAACAAATGTTTATATTCATATTGATGATGTCAATGACAATGCTCCGGTATTTGAACAACAAAAATATGCGACAACAGTTATTGAAGAGGATTTTGATATTCCCAAAATATTATTCAATATTAAAGCAACTGATGCAGACTTGGTCACTAATTTTTTCCCTTCCCAATAAAAATTTGATGTTTTTTTTTTGAATTTCAGGATGAGAAAAGTAGCAAAATCGTTTATCGGTTAGAAGGACAAGGAGCTGATGATGTTTTCAAAATTGGAAAATATTCTGGAACAATTGAATTAATCAAAGCATTAGATCGAGATCCACCAACTGGCGTTCCATCATGGAATTTTGTTGTTCAAGCAATTGATGATGATGGTAATGGATTGGTTGGTTATTCTGATGTTCAGGTATTTTTTATTTGATTTTAATTCAAAAAAAAAAAAAATTACAGGTGAATGTCAGAGATATAAATGATAATTCGCCAATTTTTCCTGAAAAATCATTTGGATTTATAGAAGAAAATCGAGAACCATTACGTAATTTATTGATTTTTTTTTTAAGAAAACAAATTTTATTGATTTTTTCACAGATGAAGATGGAATTTATTTTATGGATGTTCAAGCACGAGATTTTGATGATCCAACAACAGAAAATGCAAATATCGAATACACAATTGTTCGGAATAAATTAATCAATGGTGAACCAGTTTTTCGAATCGATAAAAATACTGGAAAAATATTTGCAATGAGAAGTTTGGATCGAGAAATTGCATCTGAAAGAGAATTTATAATTGAAATTCGTGCAAATGATCGAGGTGTTCCATCAAGAGAAGGATTTTCAAATGTTACAATTAAAGTTATTGATATGAATGATAATTCTCCATTTTTTGAAAAAGTTTCTCATTTTTTTTTCTTCTTTTTTTTTTTGAAGTTCAAATCAAATTTTCAGACAAAATATGAAGGAAAAGTTGAAGAAACATCTCCAATTGGTTCTGCTGTCATGAGTTTTTCAGCTTTTGATGCTGATCAAGAAGCAAAGTAAAAATAAAATTGATAAAAATATTGATTTTTTAAAAAAATAATTTTTCAGGGATAATGTGTTCACATATCAATTAGCTGAAGAATCTGATTATTTTTATGTTACAACAGATAAAGATTCAACACAAAGTTCAGTTGGAGTTTTAAGAGTTAAACAGGTATCGTCGATTTTATTCAAAAAATACGCGTGCATCAAATAATTCTGATTTTCTTTTTCGTTCTTTAAAAAAAAACCAAAAAATATTAAGAATTGATTTTTTTACAATTTGTTTGCTCAACAGATGTTTTATTTGGTAAAATATTTAAAATATACAAATTAACAGTAATAAATCATGAGCCATCGAATAGTCAATTTGACAGATGCTCATTTCATCCGTATCAAATTAATAATTCAATTTGATACCTCCTCATTCAACTTTCTCCTTCTTTCTTTCTTATGAAACTAATTTTCGGGTTCACAAAAAAAACGAAAAAAGAAAGAAGCATTTCTTGTACTTTTTCAAGAATATAATTATCGGTTTTATGGTCAGAAGCCATTTTATTGTTCACATTCATTTCAATTCTCTTCTTTTCTTTGTTCATTTTTTACTCAAAGAAACAAAAAATCTTCTTCTTTTTTCTCTTTTTTTCCTTTAATAATTATAGAAAAATTAATTTTGGTTTCTTCAATTTTATTTCTGTGTTAAGTTGTAATCGTAATGAATCAGCGATCAAATCAATTATTTACAATATCTTAACTGATTCTCATAAATCAATCAGCTAATTTAATTTTCTTTTAATAACAACTGTCTTTTTATCCACTTTTTCTTGTTTGTATTCAAAGCTTGAGAGCTCAAAAAAAAAAAAAGAAAAGAAAGAAAACTTTTGTCAAGAAAAAAAATGAATCATTTTCTTTGTTGAATTGGACAAGGTTTTCCTTCTTTTTTTTTTCTTGGTCATGAATCAGAGCATTTTTTCTTTCTTTCTTTTTGTTTTTTGATCAAATTTTTTCAGAATTTGAATATCAAAAAAAAAAATAAAAAAATGTCAATAAATTTTAAATTTAAAAATTTATGTCAAAAATGATTATAAAAAGGCATTATTTTTGGATAATTTATTCAAAAATAAATGTCAATTTGAATTTTAACAACTTTTCTTTCCTATTTATCGGATAAGAATCTTTTGACGACATTTTGGAATTTTATGGATAAAATGTGTCAATCAATCTATTTCAACAATCATTTATGTATTATTCAATTCATTTAAACATTTTTCAAAGAAACAAAAATTTCAAACTTTTTTAAAATTTAAAATTCATTTGATTTTATGATTTTTAAAAATCATAAAATTCTCTATCAAAAATTGTGTACTGTACGACTTTTGTTTGTATTTTTTTTCTTTTTTATTTATTTTTTTTTTATTAAGCTGGAAATGTTTGAAATCTTAGCTGCAAAAGAAAAAGTAAAAAAAAAAGAAAGAAAAGATGAATAGTTTTTAGCAGAAAAGTTGATGTATAATACAAGAATAAAATTGATGGTCGAAACAACAACAAAAAAGAATTGTTTCGTGATTTGGTTTAAAATGTCGTTTCTTTTCATGTTTTCAAGAAAACTTTTTTTTTTCTTCCTTTTCGACGGGATACGTTTATGACATTTTTGTGTGTTGTGTGTATATTTCAATTTGATCCCATGGGAAAAAAGTTCGCCTGCAACATTGTGGATGGTTGTGGCGGGGAGGGGAATGGGATGGGGTGGAGACAATTTTCGTCTTTTATTTTATCGTTTTTACAAATTATTTGAAAAAAATTATTTCTTTTTAAAAAATTTGAGTTCGTTGTTATTTCAAATAATTCTCGTTTCAAACCAACATTTTTGTGTGTTTATTTATTCTCAATATCAAAATAAAATAGATACTAAAGCTGGTTTTGGAAGAAGAAGAAGAAAAGACAAAAAGAATCATCAATAAAGAAAGAATTCGATTAGATGCGATTATAATTATGACCCAGCGGGAGAGTAAAAATATGGAAAAAGTTTTGATGAAATGAAAAGATTACGGTTAACTATGCGAAAACTTATCAATTTCATTTTTATTTTCCAATTTGATTCCAGTTATTCGCCATTGTTTTTTTCCTTTTTTTTTCAATTTTTTTTCTAGAACATCTGGTCACTAAATCAAAATAATAAAATTTGTGATTCTTCTTTTTTTTCTTCTTTGTTTTGTTGTTTAAAATCCCATCCTCCTCCTTCTTCTTCTTCTTCGTCAAAAAAAAAAACCCAGCAAAATATCGTTGACAAATCGATGATTTTTTATACTTTTTATTCCTCATTCTGAGATGATCCAAAGTTAATCGGTTTGAAATTCGAAAATCTTTCTTTCCCCCCCCCCCCTTTTTTTTTTTCTTTATTTCAACTTTTGATGAACAGCAATTGGATACTTTTTGACATGCGCAAACTAAAGCTAAGGCATTTGATTCTTGTTTTAGTTTAAAAAAAAACAAAGAAGAAGCTGAAGAAGAAGAAGCAGAAAATGTAGGATCCGCATCGGTAACAATCAATAATTTCACTGTGCAAACTCTTTTTAAAAGGATTAAATTTCTTTTATTTTTTCAAAATCTTTCTTTACATCGGATCATTTTCATGTAACAAAAAGGATTTGAAAAAGAAATGAAAGAAAACCAAAATTGAAAAACTTGATTTTTGTTCAAATTATTCCAACCGCTGTTTTTTGTTTTAAAAAAAATCGATGAAATTTGTTGGTTTTCGGCTTTTTCCAAACATTTAAAAGAATTCTTCACTGATTTATTACTTTCCATTATTTTTTCATCACCTCGATCGCTTTTTTCTTTTCCAATTTAATTTTCATTTTAAAACTCAAATTTCTTTACACATTTTTTTTGAAGAAAATGTGAAATTGTTCGTCATTTTTGAGCTTCTTCAATTAAAATAATTTTAAATTAATTTTTGTTTTGAATTAAAATCAAAAAAAGACAAAAAACTAGTTCTAAACCAAATCCGTATATTAAACAAAAAATCTCAAAATCCGTGTGTGAAAGTGGTAATTGGAAAAAGTGAAGAGAAAAACTAAAAACTAACCTGCTAATTATTTTTATTTCTTTTCTTTTCTTTTTTTATTTTATTCCTTGAACATTTTGATTGGTTTATGTTTTCCAACAATTTCACCTACATTTGTTCAACAATTTAATTTAATTAAAGAAAAAAAACTTTTTGTTTTCTTTAATTTTCAATGATAAAAAAAATTTATTTTAATTTTATTTTAAAAGAAAAATCGATATATAATAAAAGCTTGAAAAAGTATAGAAAAACCATCATAATTTAAATTAATTACTCTCATAAACAATAAATTAAAAAAGAAAAAAAAAGAAGAAAACCTGAAGTTTGAAGTGATTCAATTCTCGCTTTTTTGTTGTTTTCTAAAGTTGAACTGGTCAACAGCTTTTCCCTTCTTTTTTTCCCCCCAACAGGACATGTAAACATTTAACTGGCTGCTCTCGTTTTTTTTCCGTTCTCTCTCTCTCTCTCTCTCTCTCTCTCTCTCTCTCTCTCTCTCTCTCTCTCTTTCTCTCCGCGCGCAGCTCTTTTTCCTCTTTTTCTTTTCATTTTCAATCCATCATTTTGTTTTTTATGTTGTCCACACCCTTTTTTCCTCAACAACGTTTTTCTTCTGTTTTTCTCTCCTTCCCCCCTTCCCCCTTCCCCCCCCCCCCCGTTTCCCCCGCCCTTCTAATCTTCACTTCATAGAATGAATGACTCCTGAATGATGTTGTACATACATATAAGTGTGTATATGTATATCGGCAAAAAAAAATATATATTTTTATCCTTGGTGAAAATTCTACAATTGATACATTATTTCCTTTTTATTTCCTTTTTTTCCAGACTTCTTTTCTTTTTCTTTCTTTTTTTTGTATAAAACTACATAATAATTCTTTTTTGGATTCATTAATTTAAAACAAAATTTATTTATCAACTATTTTTTAAATTTTATAAAACTTTAATAATTCAAAAAAGCTAAAAGTAAATAAATATCATGATAAGTTTTTTTTCTAATTCCTTATCATTTGAAAATTTGTGAATAAAATCAATATTTTGATATGAGTCATGCAGCTAAATCGATAAAAACAATGAGAAAGAAAGAAAGAAAGAAAGGAAAGAAATGGTATCATATCATTTGAATATTTGTTTTAGAATCATCTAAATATTTAATATATAATATTTTACATTGTATAAATAAGCTCTTTTATTTCTTTCTTTTTTTTACAATCCATAAATATTCTCTCTCTCTCTCTCTCTCTCTCTCTCTCTCTCTCTCTCTCTCTCTCTCTCTCTCTCTCTCTCTCTCTCTCTCTCTCTCTCTCTCTCTCTCTCTCTCTCTCTCTCTCTCTCTCTCTCTCTCTCTCTCTCTCTCTCTCTCTCTCTCTCTCTCTCTCTCTCTCTCTCTCTCTCTCTCTCTCTCTCTTTCTCTTTCTCTCTGTTTCTCTCTCCCTCTCTCTCTCTCTTTCTCTCTTTTCTTTTAGAACATTGTTTTTTTTTTTTGTTAAATTTTATTCACATATCTTATTTTTTTATTCAAGGTTGAATGTTTCTCACATCTGGCCTTGTATTTTTTATTTTATTTCTAATCCAATTCATCAGATTAAATTGTATTGAACGATATTCATGAGAGAATATTTCGAATTTTTATTCCGATTTACTCGTAATTTAAAGGAATTTTAAAGATTTATTTTCTTGCTTTGTGAACATTTTATTTCGTTTTTTTGTCTTCCAAAATCTTCTGAACTATTTTTTTTCTCTCACAAAATCGCTTTGAAAATTTTAATAGCCAAGTTCTCAGAATAATTTTCGTACTAAACTAAAAATGACTAGTAAAATACATTGTGAAGGCAACGAAAGGAGAAGCGTTAGAGCTCTTCAATTTTTATTCGAATATTTCCATCGCTGAGAAAACGTGCAAGACTTTTTCAAGTTTTTCATAATTTTTTTATTCCCATTTTTTTCTCGAACGCCCCGCCCCGCCCCGATGAAAAAGCAAAAATTGACATTTTTTTAAATTTTATTGGAAAAAAATTTCAATTTTTTTTCATTTTTTTTTAAATTCTCAAATCGATAATCTTTTCAATTTTAAAAGGAAGAAATGATGATGAATCATATTAAAAACTATTTTTCTTATGAATCATCGCATTTTTTATATGCAAATAAAATAATGTTTTTTTCTTCCAATTCTTCAAGCTTATTTAAGTTTACAAAAAAATCAATGTTGGGTTTTCCTTTTTATGTGACCAACCGAATTAGGATGAAGAAAAGAATGTTTGTTTGAGTTTTAATTTAAACAAAGACGGGTAATTATGTGTATTTTTTTGTGAAACTTCCATAAGTTATACGTATATTAGAAACATATAACTAGCACCCTTCGGACATTTCCATTTTGGTTGTCGTCAACAATGTTATGTATAATAATAATTGTCGCCGCCGCCGCCGTCTTCGTCCATTTCTTTACAAATTGTTTATGTTCATCTTCATCTTCTCCTTCTCCTTCTTCTTCCTTCTTTTTTTTTTCTTTTTCTAAATTTTTATTTTCTTTTATAAACTTTTACATTTTTGCACCATATTGATGTCATTAGTTTCACAATTGGTCACTTTTTTTGTTTTTTTTTTATTTTTTGCGCTCACAAAAACAAATAGAAATGGTGACAAATTGTCGATGTGTGCGGCTCTAAACAATAATAATAAATGAGCAACAAACAGAAAAAAAAACGAGATGCTTGCACATCATTGCTTTTTTATTTGAACTCGCCGCACACTTGAAAAAAAAACACGTCTAAAATGTCGGCCGGCCTATGTCCATTTGTATAACAAGTCCATTTGATACTTTTATTTTTTCTTCTTCTTCTTCTTCTTCTTTAGTTACTGTAGTCATTTTATATTTTATTACAAATTAATTAATTATTAAAATAAAAATAATTGAAGTTTCATTACTTTAAAATTCAATTGTTTTTTTTTCAATTTAATTTCAACAAGTTGCACTCGCAAACCTTGCTTCTTTTGGCGTTAACAAGATTTTAGTTTTTGCTTCTTCTCCCTTTTTTTTTCGCCGCCAACACTAATACATTTTATTCTCAGTTGATGTCGATTTATGTACATCTGCTTTGCTTTCTTTTTTTTTCCCCCTATTCATTTCTATCATGTTTTCTCACCCTTTTTTTATTTTTTTAATCGACAAAAATCTATTAAATATTTCTAAAAAGATGGTTATTTATGACCAAACTGAAAAAAAACATGATGTGATTACAAATAAACTCTTTACTTTTTTTCCTTCTTCTTTTTGGTTATTTTTTTATTTTGTGTTCTCAATGGCGTTGTCGTAAATTTGTCGACACCCCAGTTGGTCAATGAATCGCATCGTAATCGGATTTTCTAAATGTATCCAACATACAAATATAACACATACTTCTCAAACAAAGTTCGAGTTCAAAAAGTTGAAAAAAAAATAGCCAAGAAACTTGAAAAAATAACGTTTTTAAATCTCATACCTCAAATCTTACGGAAAATTGCACACAAAAATTTTCGAAACCTTTTTGATTTTTCAGTGAAAATTCGGTGTGTTTTTAATTATTTTTTTAATGAAATTTAAACATTTACTTTTTTTCGGTTAAAATCACAAAAATAAATTAATCGTTTCCCTAATTTGAAATCTTCTCACACTTGAATCTCATTTTAGATTTTGAAACATCCCATTTTGTTGCTTTTCTCTCAATAAAAAAATAAAAGGAGCGTTTAGAAGGATTGTGATTGGTGGGAAATTGCTGAATTTATTTATTCGTAATTTATTTTTTCTTTTCTTTAACACATTTTTCTTATTCGTCAATTTCTCGGTTTAATATTTTCAAAAATCTCACGCTTTACTTTTATTTAATTTCTTCCGTTGTTTAAAAAATAATGAATTTGAAACGTTTTAATTTTTTCTAATAATAATACCGTACTATAGCCTTTAAAAAATAACCTTGAGAAAAAAAAAGAAGCGATTAGCAGTTTTTGTGTGGTGTCTGTCTCCTCTATCTTTTTATTATTTGTTCCATAGCTGGTTGTCCCTACAATCGGTTTTCTTTTTTCTCCACCATTCATCTTTATTTCTTTCTTTTTTCTTTCTTTCTACCTGTCCACCAAATAATTGTACACCAACCCAACCATCACCTTTAACATCTCTACCATCCCACCATTCTTTTTCACCCACTTTTACACCATCCAAAAATCACCAATCGTCATCGTTGTGCATATACCTTTTGTGTACGTTGAGCGTGCTGAATGTATAAATCTCTTCGTCTTGGACATTCTCTATAATATGTGTCTAACATTCTTCAACCAATAAACTCTCGTTAGACCTTTTCGTTTCTTTTCTTTCTCTTTCTCTCTCTTTCTCTTTCTCTGTCATCGTTTCTTTTTGAATAGCCAGTCTCTCTTTTGCTCTATCTCTCTTTGTCTCATTTTCTATATTTCTCTTTATATCTTCAACTATCTCGACTTTCGTCATTTTCTCCCTCTTTATGCACCTTCACCTCCTTCATCTTCTACTTTGTACAAGTCCGTCCTAAATACTTTTTTATCCACTCTTCTTTTTTTTTCTAACTCATTTTTCCACTCTTTCTCAATTTTTCTAAATCTTTTATATCCTTTTTAGTCAATATATTCTTTATTTTTCCGTTTATTTTTCAATTAAATGTATTTGTTAGTTTTCAGTGTTGCTTCAAAAGCATCGGTATTTGGTACCGATTAAACTCAAAAATATTAAAGAACGAAGAAGAATATCAGTTTTAGTAATAGAAAAGAAAGAATTGGTGCACGCGTATTGTCTCATTTAAAACTAGCCAATTCCAAATAAATTTTGTTATTCCGAACCAATTTTTATAGCGGCTCGACTACGAAGATCCGTTACAACAGAACGGTTTCAATTTTATTGTTCGAGTCAATGACGGACGACACGATGCCGAAGCGGCGGTACATGTTACCCTGCTCGACAAAAATGACCATAATCCAATCATCCACGGAGAAAGAAAATATCGAATACGAGAAGATATTGAAAAAGGAGCAATTCTTGGAAAATACACATCAACCGATAAAGATGCCAATGATTCAGCCAGGTAAATTGGTTCGGAAAAGGCGTCTACAAAGTTTTAATGAGCATACGCGCGCATTTTTTTCTTTTCTTTTGGCTATAACCTGTTTCACAATTTTACCAAATTGTGCATTAGCATTTGGTGATTTATCATTACCATTTGGACTTGAGCAAGGTGTTGCAAAGTCGCGTTTTTCATCACTTGTTGGTGGTGTTCGAGCAAGAGATATTCATGTTTTTGTCATGAAAAATATAAGTGAAGATACGCCAATTGGAACAGTTCTTGAAACTTTTAAAGCTCATGATCCAAATAATCCAATGTATAATTTCTCGTAAGTCTTTTATTTTCTATTTTGTTTTTGCGTATTTCGCAATTATAATCAAATGTCGATTATCGAATTGTAAAATCTCTCTTGAACCTCTTTAACGAATTTCGCGCATTCTAGGGAGGGAAAATCGGAAAATGACTTGTATGGGGAAACGAATGACCTTTACCCATGTAGATTGAGATGGCGTCTAGGTATTGTTTGTTAATGCCATTTCCTTATATTAAATATATAAAATGGTGTCAATATGTGTTTGAGTGAATAAATCGAAAGGTTAAAATTTAATTGAAAAAATTCTAGATGATTATTAAATATAAAATAGATTCTGATAATTTTAGTTATTCAAATTTTTCTTCAAAAAAAATTATATTTTCTCTCAAGTTTATAAATATACTTGTTCATTTTAACGACATTCCGACGTAATTTAATAAATTCCCTTATGTAGATCTAGTAGTCAAAACCCATCAATCGAAATCAAATAATGATGATTGGCCTTGAAATTGGTAGAAATTTTAAAAGCAAACGTCCGGTGAATTTAATATAAAATTGTACCGCCATGGCGTCACCTGTTGTCGGCTGGGTGAGAATGATCGAAAAGCAAAAAAAAATTGAAATGAAATCGCGTTTTTTTTAACGGTGGTGTTTGCAAATTTTAAATTGAGATTTTTTAAAACTTCGTATAGCGGATATAAACGAAAATTTGTTCTTCCTTTTCTTTGTGCAAATATAAATTTCGAGAAAGATCACGTTATTTGTTGCGATTTTTAGGAATAAAATGAAACTTCATGTGGATATAATATAAATACATATATGATTTGAATTTGATTTTGAACGAAAAAAAAATATTTTTATTTTGTATAGAATAAGAAAAAGAAGTAAATGAACAAACAATAATATTATTCATTATAAGAATCTTTTGTTTATAATGTTCCACTTGGAAAGGAAGTCTGTGTAGTTAGTTACATATGTGAATAAACATAAATAAGAGCATTTTTTGATTGTCTTGAAATGTTTCAAACAAAGTATCTTAATTAACTGAATTTTCTATTCTTTTTCCATTTTGAGTAATAAAGATAATGATAATAGATAATTATACCCATAGATACATGCATACGTCTAGAATAATAAGCACATATGGTCGTTGACATGGTAATTGCAACTTTTCATTTTAAAAATACATATGAACAGCCATTCTAGATGTTATGAAAAGATAATATAATTTTGACCATCTCGTAAATTACGAGAACCGTTTTATTGAACACCCAAATTGTATTTTGAACATTTTTTTGATGAACAAAAAAACAAAATTGATTCAAATTTAGCCATTGTTTAAACGCTCATAATTTAGTTCAGAGTTCTCGAGAGATATTTTATTTTTGCATATTCTTTACCAGCGCGTTGAGCTCGATCGAAAAGTATAGGTTTCAACGAAAAAGTGAATGGCAAATATGTGGCCTTCCCTTAGCTTGTTAAATTTTGAATTATTAATGAATTTTAATATATGAATTTCATTTACAAAAAAAAAATAACAACAAAGTATTTTCATGATTTTTATGTAGGAGTGTCATGATTGAGCGTGATTTTTAGATTATCATTATCAATGTCGTTGAGTATTGTTTGAGTTTTGAATCATTCGAAGATTATTTGCCCGTTTTTCATTTGTAGAGCTTTTTTTAGAAAACGAATTTGCCTCAATTTTTGGAAAATAAAATGAAAAAACCAGGAAATTGTTCAGAATAAGTAGTTTTTAACGTTTTAAAACGCCTAAATTTTATTGGATGACTAATGAAATAAATTCCTGAATTGAAGAGAGAAAAATAAAGAAGGAGACTAAAAGAAAATGGCAACCTAAATAATTACTAGTCCTCCACCACCACACATGCATCCGTCTTTCCTGTTACATGTATTGAATAATATACACAAGCATTTTATATGAAACACAATACTTTTTACGTGTGTGTCTGTGTGGTCAATCATGTTCTATAAAATAATGACTACTAGGTACTTGAAGGTTATGAATTGATAGCAGGTGCGAAAAGATGAGCAAATACAAATAAACAAATTTTCGCTACTTGTACAAGAGTTTTAAATTTCCTAATAAATTAAAAGAAAATATTGGATTTCGAAAAAAATAATACGTTTTTTGTAGATTCCGAATCAACAGACAATCCGATCCGAAACGACAATTTACTATAGATCAAGATGGAACATTACGTGTAGCCCATCGTTTAGATAGGGAGGATATTGCTATATACAATTTAATAATCGAAGCTTATGATAATTGTATTTATAAAAAGTTGAGATTTTGGGAAAAAAACTAGTAATTTTTTAGCTAATAATATTGGTCGTCAAATGGTGGCTGTTTATCTTCAAGATGTGAATGATAATGGTCCGGAACCGTATACGGTCCCAAGGCCATGTATATTTCGAGAAAACACCCCTGTTAATCAACTTGGTACTTGTGAAATTCGAGCAACTGATCGGGATACTTCGTATGTTTCTTTTAAATTTAAACTCAATTTAAAAAAATATATTTGCTTTTTAGTGAATTTGGACCTCCATTTACAATGGAATTAGCACCGAACTTTAAATATGGCCAATATTTAAATGTGGTTTTTGATCCAAGTATATATTTTTTTGTTTTCCAATTATTTTACAAACAAATTTTTAAGATGGAGATGGTGGAAACGGATCTATGACAATAACACCATTACAAGAATTCGATAGAGAAGCTCCAGTACCTGGAAAAATTCTGGAAATTCCACTCAAATTGACAGATCGTGCGGGAAAGATAAATTTTGCATCGGTTCACGTTATAATTGGAGATGTGGTATGTTTTTGAGGATGAGGCGAAAATGGGCATTCCGAAAAAATTTGGGTTAACGACATAGTGAGAAGAAAAAGGAAAGAAGAAAGATATAGAAAAAAAGAAAAAAGAATGTTAGGTCGTAAATATACATAAGCATGCGCCATTTGATCTTTCCTTTCGATAAATCTGTCAGAATAAAAAGAGAGAGAAAAAAAAGGGAAAAGCCGACAAATTGCAACCGTTACAGTATTATCCGTTGTGCAACCACGATTATACATAGTGTCGGTCAAGCCTTTAGAAACAAATTAATTGCGAAAATCTCAATTCGCTTTTTCTTTTTTTGTTCTTCTTCAGTTATTATAAACCAAAAATTAGAAAAAAATTGATATTTCAAATGGCTGTCAAGTATATTGTGTCCATCATTTACAATTCAACCATTAAAGTGAAAAATGTAGTTCGAGTAGGAAACATTTACTACTTGTAATTACACGATAAATTGATGGAAATTTGAATCGGAAGTTTTGTGAAATGCTCACAAATTTGCTCTCTTCTTTCCAATAGTAAATTGACTAATGAAGAAGGATAAGGAGGGGGGAAAGGTGGTGATGGGACCACTCACATTTGCATACCATTAGCATAAAGAAAGGATTAGATTATATTATAAACATTAAAAGGTCAACATTATTTCATTTCATTTTTCTTTTCTTTTCAATTTAGGAATTTGAAACCAACCTTGTGCAAATCACTGCAAATCATTAATTTTTGTAGAAATGGGGAAATATTTAATATATTGGGGTTGAGAGATTTTATTATTTAAGTAAAAAATGGTTTTTATGTGCTTGACATTGCCATTGGATTAAGTGAAGCACGTTGTACTAAAAGACGTTAATTGGTTAGAATAAAACGATGAATAAGATTTAAGTACATATAAAATAGATACAAAACGTCTGATTTATTACAATTGCGTATTTTGGGGATCGAGCTTAATTAGTAATTTTCAGAATGATAATCCAATGCATGATGGAAGAATGACAATTCACGTTAATTCATATCTTGGAAGATTAAAACAAACTGTAATTGGAAGAGTTTATGTCGATGATGCTGATGACTGGGATCTTCCTGATAAAACATTCACATGGAAAGATAGTCGTCCTGGTTTTGAACTATCATCGAAAGGAGATATTAAAATGGATGAAAATATGCCAGCTGGAACTTATACAATGTCAGCACATTGTCATGATAATGCTCGGGATGAAGACGCAGTGGGATATGTGACGGTTATTGTGAATGCTGTTCCACAAATCGCATTTGATAATCAAGGATCAATTCAATTATTGATTGCTGAAGATACACCTCTTCAATTACCAGAAGATTTTGTTAGAGCAGATTCAAACGGACAAAGTTTAATGGATTTATTCAAACAAGAAATGACAATTTATATGGGTGGTGATGTTGTCGTCGATGTTTTCTCAGTTCAAGTAATCAATATTTATTTTTTTTTAAAGTTGAAAAATCGAACTTTTTAGATTGGTGTTGCTACACTCCAAACTCGAGATGTTCCAGTTTTGAACGTTCGCTTTAATGCTCGTGGAACTGGATATCGAGATTCAGCACAATTAAATGGATTAGTCTCAGCTCATCGTGAACAGTTACAACAAAAATTAGGTGTAGATATAGTTGGAGTTGGAATTGATATGTGTAAATTTACAACATGTGATGCTGGATGTCAAACATTAAATTCTGCTGATTATGTAAGTTTAAGTTTTTTTTATTTCATAAAAAAATAAATTAAAAATATTTCAGGATGGAATTGTTATATCTGCCAACTCAACAGTTGTGGTCAGTGTTAATTCTACTTCAAGAGATGATTGTACTTGTCCAATTTGGAGAGCTCCGCCAGCTTGTCAGCATTCTGTTTGTCACAATGATGGTGTTTGCCACAACACGAGTCCTGGATTTTTGTCAGTTAAAAAAAACATTTTCTTTCATCTTTAATAATATTTACAGCTGTGAATGTCGAAATGATGGCTTAAAAGGATCTAGATGTCAAGGAACAACACGTTCGTTCGGAGGAAATGGTTTTGCTTGGTATAAACCAATGCCAGCTTGTACTTCTTTAAACATTTCCTTCAGCTTCATGACAACGTACTAGTTTTTAATCTCCTCAATTTAAAAGAAAACTGAAAAATTTTACAGGCAATCTGACGCCCTCCTTTTTTATAACGGACCAATGGAAACTGAATCAACATCGGGAACTCACATTGAATATTCTGATTATATATTTGTCCAACTTCGTGGAGGACGAATCTCATTAGAAGTATCAATGAATGGACTGAGTAGATCCAGTCTTGAAGTAGCGTCATCAGCATTGAATGACGGAACATGGCACGAAATTTCAATTCAACAAGAAGGAAAAGTTAGTTCTTTTTCAAATTCGAATCCATAATTTTTTTCTATTTGGCTATTTTTCAGAGGGTTGAATTAGTTGTTGATTCATGCCGATTTTTGGGAATGGGAGCTGATGAATCGTCATGTCGAGCTGAATTGTACACTCCAGATGATGACGAACGATTAAATATTGTAACACCAATTCAAATTGGAGGCCTTGCACCACTTTCTAGTCAAGATTATCCTTCAAGTGTTCCACGTGCTGGCCTTAATGGTTGTATTCGAAATCTTTATGTAAATGGAGATCAATACGACTTGGCAACACCGGCATTTGAAGCAAATAGTGAAAAGGGATGCCGTTTATGGGGTTCGACGTGCGATAGTAATTCAGTTGAATCATTGAATCATTGTATTCATGGAGATTGCTATGCGGATGTTCAAGGATCAGGGGCAATGGTTGCAAAATGTGTTTGTGATCCAGGATGGGGTGGAAGTAGATGTGAAAGAAAAATTGAATGGATTCAATTCTCATCAGGAGGATTTATTGACTATTCACCGAAAATTGCATTCCCTGAGCAAGTCAGTGAAGTTGAATTGTTGTTCATTGCTGGAAAAGTGAGTGGAGCTGCAGAGTTGACTTATGGTACCGATTCTCAACAGGTAAAACAAACAATAGTGAATTCAGTTTTTTCAATTTTTAATTTATTTTCAGAGCTACGTTTCAACAAATTTAGAAGCAACACAAAATGGAATCACACCTAGTGCTAAATTTGATATTGGAGCTGGTGGAGAAAGAGCTCAACACGAATTACGAGTTTCCGAAGTTTTGTTAAAGGAAAATGCTTCCTATTGGTTACAATTCGCCCGAAATCCAACCAAAGCTTCATTATCAATTGATGGAGCTTATTCAGTATCACAACAGTTGCCACGTGGCCAACCATTCTCATTACAAGTTAATCAAATTATGTTAGGAACACAAGGACAAGGAAAAGGCTTCCAGGTATTTTTAAATTAATTTTTTATTAATTTACCCTAATTTGGAATTAAGGGATGTGTTGGAACCTATCGATGGTCAAAACAAAATATGCCTTTAAAAAGAGGAGGAGCCATGGATGAAAATGAAGAATCGATTGTGTCAATTACAAATACTGGTGGAGTTCAAGATGGTAAATACAAAAAGAAATAAAATGATTTTTTGAAATTCGTTTCATTTCAGGATGTGATCTTTTAATAACTTGTGCTGATCTTCCAACTGGTTATTGTGGAGGATCATTTGTTTGTGTCGATTTTTGGAAAGGACCATTTTGTACTTGTCCAGACGGAGCAAATGCCATTCTTGGTGAAGATGGACAAGTTGTTGGATGTGGAGCAACTTTGGCAGTTTCAAAGCTTGGGATTAGTCCGCCGGCAATTATTTTAATTTTAGTATCTCTTTGTTTGTTGATATGTAAGATTTTAAAATAATATTAACAAATTAAAAATATAATTTATTTTCAGTATTAGTTTTGATGATGGTTGTGTATACTCGCAGAACACCAGCACCATTTGAAACTGTTCGACCAGAAGAAATGAACCGAGATAATTTAAGACCATATGCAGTTGAAGGTGGTGGAGAAGAAGATAATGATCAATACTCAATTGCTGGCCTTCGTAAACCAGTCATGCCGTTAGATACTGGAATAGGAGGAGTTGGTAGTGGAGCACCGCCAATTTATCCACAAAGAGGACATAAATCGGATGATGAACTAAATTCCAAAATTAAAGATCTCGAATCAGATCAAAATGCCGCTCCATATGATGAATTAAGAATTTATGATGATGAAAGGGATAACATATCAGTTGTAACATTGGAGAGTATCGAAAGTGCCCAATAATCTGTGGAATCAAATCAAGATTTGTTTTTTTTTAATTGTAAATTGCCTTTGCGATACTCGCCAACCGGTGTTAATTCAATCGTTATCTCCTCTTCTTCTTATTTTTTTAGACATTTTATTGATTAACGGGTTTTTTTCTAGGAATCACACGCATATACTATACATTTACACATTTATATGCAACATTTAAAAATTTTCTTTTTATTGTTTATATATAATTGCTTTTTTCGCTTTCAAAGTGAAATTTATTTATTCAAAATGCTCATTTTCTAATATCAAAAAACCAATTTGGCGAATTGTTCACTTTAACTTACAATTTTCATTAAAATATTTTATCATTCGGACAATTCAGGGACCTCACTAATTTTTGTTTCTTGTGCATTTGAAATTCTTTCACAAACACTAAAAGGTCCACATTTTACTGCCCAAGTATAATTCAATGATATTATTGTCATCTTGCCGGAATGTTCTTGTAATATTTTTCTTGTTCGTTTTGGCAAGATTTCTTGACGGGACCCTTTTGTTTTTATTTGTTTTTTTTTTATTCATTCGCCTCGATTTTTGTGAAAACTTCAATATATTCCTGTTTTGTTTTAAATTATCACAACAAATAAATATTTATTAAAAATAAAATAAAAGGAGAATTAAGCAAGGAAAAAAGATGAATTTTAATTTTTTAAATTAAAAATTTAAATCCACAAAAAAAGTAAAACCACAAATTTACTTAAAACTTTAAACATTTCGATATTTTTTTTTCTATTTTTCTCATCATTTTTGTTCAAATTTGATTTTTATTCAAAAATTTGAATGTAAAAAAATCGATTCAATTTTATTGATTTATTTGACAAAAAAGGGCATTTTTTCATTGAAAAAATGTTTTTTTGTTTCGTTTGAACATGATTTTTGTGTACAAAAACGCAGTTTCTGTGTTATTTATTCTTGGAAATGATGATGGATTATTTTTCGCCCCCCCCCCCCCGAAATCATTTCCATTGTTCATAAAATTTTCTTTTATGTTAAAAATAAATTTTGAACAAAAATATCATGAAAAATTTAAATTAAAAAATTAAAAAGTGAAGCATTTTTTTAAAAAAAATCTTTTCATTTTTAATGACTTGGTTTATGTCGTAAACTGGTTTCATTTTTTTCCAAAATCAAAATTGCATTTCAATCCGATTTTTAAAAATTATTGATTTTCAGATGAAAAATCGATTTTTATTTTTTGAATTATTTTTATTTTTGAATTTGGAATTTGTTTCTTCTGAAATTTCAAATGATTTACAATTAATATTTGTGCACGCGGTAAGTTTTTTCATTGAATTTTTATTTCTTTTTTTTAATAAAAAAATGATTTCTTTGATTGAATAAAAATTTAATAGGCATGGCGACATGGAGATCGTAGTGCAGCAAATCCACAAGGTTTAGATATAATCAAAGAAAATGAATGGATTTCTGGTGGAGGTGGATATGGACAATTATCAGCTGTTTATTCTTCATCTTCAATCATTTTTATTTTATAAATTTTTATTTTAAAGAAGGGAATGGCTGAAATGTTTAAGCTTGGTCAACTTTTACGTCAAAGATATATTAAAGACATTTTTCCTCAATTTTTACATCCTTTTTATGACTCAAAAGAAGTTTGAAAACAACAAAAGTCAAATTTTAGAAAAATCAATAATTTTAGATTTATATTCGATCAACCGATACGAATCGAACAATCAATTCAGCTGTTGCAACAATGATCGGAATGTTTTCATCAAATAATTCTGATGCGAGACCTGGTTTGTTCTTGATTTCATATTTAAACCCAACACATTTTCTATTTCAATTTTATTTATTCCGGAATTGATTTTCTTGCTTTTCCGGTTTTATATGTAGAACGAAATAAGGATTACAAAAAGTTTTCCGGTTTTACTCCTTATTTTTGTAACAAGTTTTAAGAGACTGTTTGTTGAACTTTTGTCATGCCGCCATAGCTCAGTCGGTTAGAGCGTGGGTCTAATAAGCCCAAGGTCGCAGGTTCGACCCCTGCTGGCGGCAAATTTTTTTTGTTCAGATGTAGACTATCCAGCGATAGAAGGTTGGCCGAAAGGTTTTATGCCAGTTCCAGTTCATGCTCCAGTTAAAGATGAAAATGATTATTTATTGAACACATATATTTCTTGTAAAAGAATGGAATATTTTTCTGAAATTGGTCGAAACACAAAACAATATTTGGATTTTATTCATGATGAAACTGTAATTTAAAACAGAAATGTCAAAAGAAAAAAAAATAAAAATTTCAGTTTATAAAAACAACAAAAACGTTAACGGAAATTTACAAAGTGAATGTAACTGCGGAAAATCTATACAAGTTCACTGATGCTCTCAAAACAGAAGTTTTTTTTCGATTTTTTGTAAAAATTGATTTTTTGAATTTCCAGTTGATTCATTTTCCTAATAAACTTAAAGCTCAACCTTGGTACAGTGACGAATTGATAAAAACTACCAGAAACCTCCAAAAGAAAGCGAATCGTTTTGAAACGGGATTGTTTGATCCACCAATAATAAATGGAACAAATCTTCGAAGAGAAATTTTGAAAACAAAAAGTGGATTTTTAGTAATTTTACAAATTTCAATTTTTTTCCAAAATATTTTCATTTTTTTTAAGATCAATGAAATTTCATCACGAATGAGATCGGTTGCAAATTGTTGGAAAAATAATAAGAAATGTGACGAAACTCTCAAGAAATTAAAATTTTACGCTTATTCGGCGGTAAATTTTGGAAATTAATTTCAAAAATAAAATTTAAAAAAAAGAAAAACAATTTCAGCATGATCATACTTTAGCTTCTCTTATGAATGTTTTAGGTATGGAAGATGTCGTCGAAGAAAAAGGCAAAATAGTTGAAGGACCAGAATATGCAGCTTGTATTATTTTTGAATTATTTGCCAATAAAACTGATAAACGTTTATATTTTAGGGTAAAATTTTTATTGATTTTTTTAGAAAAAAATTGAATTCAGACAATTTATCATCGAAATGTCAATGAAACTTTTGAAGTTGTAACGAAACATGTAAATGGATGCGAAAAAAATGATTTTTGTGATTTGAAAATATTTGAAAATCGAGCAAAAGAACATCGTCCAGAAGCCTCATATAATGAAGTTTTTATTTAGAAAATTATTTTTTTAAATTGATTTTTTTAAACTTCAGTTTTGTCAAATGATTCCTGGAGAAATTAAAACAACAAATTCTACGATACCAAAATCAGCTTTTGAGCTGAATTCCTCAAAAAAACGTTGGTTTTTAATTTTTTCAATCGATACATTTAAAAATATAAACGTTTCCAAGAAAATTTTTATTTGTATTTTTGAAGCGCTGTAATTAGATGTTTTAGAAGAGAAATCGCCCATTTTTTAAAAGAAATTTTAAATTTTAAAAGCTTTAATTTTACAGAAACGATTCAATTCATCTTACCAATACTTCTGATATTTCTATTTTAATGTATATTTTTTCAAAACCTAATAAAAATTTTCAAAAAGCCTCAGTTGTCAATTCACCTCACAAAATTTCAGTGATATGCTCAAATTATCTTCACTGGCTACTCTGCGAGGTCAAACCTGCAGCTGTAAACTTGCAAACGAGGGCACAACCTACTGCGCTACTCCGGTAGTGGCTGCTAGCCAGTCATTTTATGTTGAAATAAACAATACAAAAGATTGAAAAAACGTTTTATACACATTGTTTTTAATAGTTTAAAATGTAACTTCAAACCCGTTATTAATAATTACATGAAAAAATCAAATGTTCTTTCTTAATCAATAATCATTTAATCTTTTAAAATTAAAAATCCAAAGAAGAACTCCAATCAATAAAATAACACCGTTAATTGCCCAAAGTGATCCAAATCCGTAATACGTAAAAACAGTTCTTAAATGAAACAAAATAAAAACTCCAAAAAACAATTGCGGGGGAAACTTACGAACTATAAATTGGGCCAAGAATTAGAATAAAATCTTCGGCAACAACCATTGCTCCTTGCATTAAACTCTTCAAAACCAAACCATATTTTGATTAAAAATGAGACAAAACCTGATCGATGGTTCCAAGACATTTTGAATAAATTGCATCAAGAGCAATTCCAGCCAATGGAATTCCAATTCCCATTGCAAGACCAATCACAATAAATAGAAGCAATGGATTTGGCGCCTAAAATATAATTTAAATTTTTTATGTTTTTCTTGAAACAAAAAAATTTGAAAACGAACATATGAATCAGAGCACCATTCATATTTTGATGAGTTACATCCAATATCTAATGTTGCTAAAAATCAATCAATAATTATTAATTTTAATTTAATTTAAATTTTAAAAGAAAAACTGACAATTATATGGAGCAACTTGTTCACTTATAAAACGCCATGGATAACCAAAAATATACATTGCGGCGAAAAGAATTGTTCCAATCAAATACGCAAATCTTTGAGATAAACTGAACCAAAAAAAAAATCAATCGATACATTCCCCCTCTGCCCGTTTTCTTTACATTTTTCCAAGATTACAAAAAAAATATGAAATTGAAATTGTCAATGACAAAATTCCAACACATCCCATGACAATTGAAATTGCAAAAACTGTTTGGCTTCGTGACCAACCATAATTAGCCAGGTAAATAATCGATAATAGACTGAAAATTTAAAAAAAAAAATTATTTATTTTATTTGTAAAACTTGCGTTGTTAATGTTGTAATCGATATTGTCATTACCATTTTCATAATCCAGCAAAGAATAATCATCGGCCAATTTAATTTCATTTTTGTTATTTTTTCAATTCGATTTTTAATTCCGGAAAAGGTCAACATCGATTTGTTTTTAGCTGAAATTTCATCATTTTTTTCTCGAAAAATAAAAAACAAGAAAACCAATTGTGTTTTTTGCTCTTTTTGGAAGCTCTTTTAAGAAAAAAAATATAATGGCAATTGAAAAGAAATTCGTTGACGCCGCTACCCAAACAGGCGCCGAATAAATATGGAATCGTACATTCGGAAAAATTTCATAACCGGGATAAGAAATTCCAGTAAATATTGCTTGAATCGCTTAAAAATTTACAAAAATTAAAAAAAAATATTAAAAAAAAAGAAAGAAAAAGCTTACAAGGACCAACAATAATCGATAACATAATAGCCGCTGTAATTGCCGAATAAGCTTGTGGCCGATCATTAAAAACTGAAATTGCTGCAACATAAGCTCGAAGAATTGATGATGAACCTCAAAACATTTTTTATTTTTTTATTTTTTCAGTTATTTTTTCCAAACTTGAAGCCACTCCAAACAAAATATAACATAATAGAAAAACATATCGTCGACCATTTTCAACGAATTCAACGCATAAATAAATGATGCAAGCAATAAAAGCAATAATTCTTCCAAAAATTAATGGAAGCCGAAATGATTGAGATTTATAAGTCCAAATTGAAAAAATTAATGCAGAAATTGCATGAAAAGCTCTTGAAGCTGATGTTGCATTTCCGAAAAATTGAGCATCTGCTATTTTGTCAATCTTAAATCAATCAAAAAATCAATAAAAAAGAAGAGAAGGAAAACTTCATTCATATAAGCCCATTCACTCATTCCAACAACTGTATTTTCAACAGCTGCAATAAATGTGACGATACCAGCAATTGTAACAGCTTTCCAATCAGTTTTTATTACATTTTCATCCCCTTCATCAACATTTCCAATATCTTTAAAATTTTTATTTTTTTTTCTTCAATTTTTATTCAAAAAAAAAAACCTTGAAATGATAATTTGGAAATGTTCGAATCCGGAACATTTTGTTTTTCCATTCAAAATCGTTTTTTTTTCTTTTCTGCAATAAAAAAATAAATCAAAATAAGTTTTTATTTGAAAAAAAAAATAAAGTAATTTCTCTGTTTCCATGGTTTCAATTAAAAATAATTTTTCAAAAAAAAAAAAAAATTGTTTTGACAAAAAACAATTTTTTAAAATTTAATTTGTTACGCTGAAATTTAAAAGTGAAAAAAGATAAAATAAAATTCGGTTGTTTTTGTATTTTTCTTTATAATAGGCTTAAAAAAGTTGAAAAAAATAATAAAAAAATGTGATTTTTAGAAAAAAAAAACCCCAATTTTTATTAAAATGGAAATAAAGAATCGATTGGATTTGAATAGAAAAAGGAAACAAAATGATAAAAGAATAAAAATGTTGAATGTGTGGAAAAGATATTTGAAAATCATTGGATTCCAACCGGTTCAGGCAGGATTTCACAAAAGTTTATTGATTGAATTGAAGAATTCAAATTGAATTAATTTGATCCAAACCAAATTTCAAAATTTTTCTCTTCTTTTTTATTTCTTTTTTGTTTCCTTTTATAATCGAAAACAAAGAAAACCAACAATTCCGAGACAAAAAACCTTTAAAATCTGAACAATAAAATTAAAAAAAAAATAATTTCTTTGAAAACTTATCAAAAGAAAAAAAATGACAAATTGACGACTTCAAAAACTTTAAAAAAAAATGAAAAAAAAAGGTTTTTTTCTTTTAAAATTTCGCTGCCAAAATAAATGTTGAATCTAAAAACAAAAAACTTGTTCCAAGTCAATATTATTTAAAAAATTACATTTTATTATTTTGTCCTTAAAAATTAACAAACAAAAAGTTTTTATAAATATTTACATTTACAATATTAAATTTATTCGGTTATAATTTAACAATTATTTATTAATAAAATAAAATACACACAATTATACAATTAATTTAAAAAAAAATTTAAAAAAAAAACTTTTTATTCAAAAATTATGAAAAACTTGGAAAAATGTTCGATTAAATATCAAAAAAAAAGGAAAAATTGAATATTTAAATTGATGAATCATCGAAAAACAAGTTATTTAAATTTAAAAAAAAATCAACTTTTTACCATTTTTCCCCCAATAAATTTTAAATTTTCTATTTTTTAAGACATTTTTTATTAAATTTGATTCAAAATTATGAACTTTTCGAATTTTTTTTTGATGACGTTGATAACAAATTTGATCGTTCATCCTGTGAAAAATTTAAAAAATCGTTTTTTTGGGTTTTTTTAAACTTGAATTTGATCCTCAAATGATATTGCTGCTGCTGGTTTTTTAACACAAAAATAATTATAAATCATAAAAATAAGAACAAAAATTGCCCAGACACCTCCGCCAATTACAATAAACTGAAATTTTTAATAAAATTAAATTCAAAAAATAATTGAATTCGATTATTTTACAAGTTTATAAAAAGTCCAATCTTGCCAAGCAGAATGAAATCCATTTCCAACTTTTATAATTTTCACACTCATTTGTTTTGATTTTTTGTGTTTCAGCAAATTTTCAGTAACAAAAAATGAAACTTTTATTCGGCGATAACTTTTCAAAAATTTGATAAAACCAGTACACGTGTTCACATTATATACAAATAGGCAAGATGAAAAAATATAAAAAAGGAAAACATTTTCAAATGTTTTTAACATGCTTTAAGATTTCTTTTTTTTTCAATAAAAGGCACAAATAATCAAGGTAAAAAATGTCTAAAAAATTTAAAAAAAAAATATTGACTAGAACCTATCGAATCATCACATTATTATATTCATTGAGCACCATTCATTTATTCATTAAAAACACAAGTTTTATACGCTTCTTAGATTGTTGGGGAAATATTTGAATTTTCTAGTCCAGGGCTAACATGATCTGGTTCTTCATCATTATCCCGAGCTGATTGAGTGTGAGAACTACATGAATCATCATCTTTTTCTACCTCTTCTGATTCATCAAGCAATACCATTATCTGATCCCGAACCTTTTAAATAAATATTGTTTGACCTTTTTTAAATGTTTCAACTAACTTTTTTTCTTTTTTTCGGATCCATTTTCTTTAATTTTAATCCAATAATTCGACTATACAATAAATCTTCATCGTTTAACCATTCCAAAGCGGTTCGACCAACTTGTTGAAGATGAGTTTTCATTAAATTTTCAGCATTTTGTCGTTGTTGTTTGGATTTATAATTTTCTTTAAAACCAGTTTGTTGGAAATTTTGAGGGGGTGATGATTGTTGGGTTATTGCTTCATTGAAAAACGGTTGAGGAGTTGATCCATTCTTTTTCGAACCGTTCAGCATCACCTGGCAATATTTAATTATTTATTTACATTTTTTGCATTAAATATTAATTAGAAAAAAATTGCCGACTTGATTTTTGCCGCTTTGATTTTCAAAAAAATTTTTATTTACTACAGACAAATACTTTGATTGTTGAATAGTTTTTCCAACCTGTGAAATTCCGGTTAATTGTGCTGCAAGTAGATGATGAGCAAATCTTGCTTGATTAGCAGCAATCAAAGTTTCAACTGATGGTTTTGGAGTTTGAGACAAAGCTTCAATTGCTGAAGCAATTTGATCTTTTCTATTCTCATCATCAGCTTTATCGATTGAATCAAAACGAATTAATTCTTGTTGTTCTTCTTTTATTATGACGTTTTCCGCCAAATTGGTCGAATCAATATTTAATTCATCCTCGATTTCATTTGGTTCACCATCAACACTTTGTGGTCCAGATTCATCATTTTCCACTTAAATTATTTTTATTTTTTTTGAAAAAAAACTAAATTAATTAAGCGTTAAAAATGCATTTATATCGGAATCAAAAATCAATTTTACGCGATATTTTTATAATTTTTAATAAATTTAAAATTGCCTTACTTTCAGGTGAAATACTTTCATTTCTTTGAGTAGCTGATGCAAGAAGTCTATCCAATACGGATGATTCTAACGCAGGATCCCCATCGTCTGAATTTTTTTTTCAATTTAAAAATATTTTTTTAAAAAGTCATAATTACCATCATCTATTTCATCTTTTATTCCATTTAAACTTGGAAATTGGAACCAATTGAATGATCCATATTCTTCCACATATTCTTTTGTTTTCTTTGTTTCATCAGCAACTTGGCTACTAGAAAAATATTTGTGTGATTCTTTTAATTAAAAAATAAAAAATTTTGATAAAGATTACATATTATCTTTTAAATATGGATCCAACCAGGATAATTGACTAAAATAAATCCAGCGTACTGGTGTGATAAAATTATTACGAATAGCCAGTTTAAGCTCTTTTCTATATCGGTCACGAAGCTGAAGCCATCTTTTTTTCGCAAACTCAGCTGAAAAAGAAATGATTATTTGAAATATATTTGTGCTTAAATAAAACAAAAAGTTTAAATTAAATTTTACACATTTAAAAGAAAACAAAAAAAAACTGACGAGTACAATTTTGTCCAATATTTGTTGCAATGTGATGCCAAAGTCTTTGTCTTTCCATTGTATCTCCATTTCCACGTCTTGAATGATTATATAAACATGGATGCTTCTTAACTTCATTTATTAAACGAGCATTAAATGCTGGCTGGAATGACATTTACTGAAAAAAAATGAATTGACTGGTTTAAAAAATAAAAAATAAAAGTAAAAGAAAAAGAGAAAAGGCGAATGTTATCCGGTATTTAAAAAAACAAGATAGATAGATAGATGAATGAAGAAAAATGCAAAAAAAAAAGAATTGGTTGTTTTCGACTTTTTCTTTTTTATTTTTTCCGGTCTCCGTTTTTCCGTCGTCGCTCAAATCTCATTTCTTCTATTTTATGCTACTATGCACACCAATTATCTTCTTCTTCTTTTTTTTTCTTGATTTTTTGAGTTATTTTTCGTTTGGGTAACGTTTGAAAATTTTTTAAATCCATCCGAACCCTTATTGAAATATAAATTGAAAAATTGAAAAAAAAAACGACAAAATTATTAGGAAAAAACGACAAGTTTCGAAAAAAAAACATTTACCCATTTAAATGTTAAATGAATGAATGTAAATGCGTTTAGCTTGGAATAAGAAGAAAGACGGATTGAAAGAATTCTCAAGAATTGAAGGGAAGCAAAAACCGGAGAAATATTAAGAGAGAAATAGACGCAGAATTATAAGGAGACCCGAATAAGGAAGGGATTGGTGATGCGGATGAATAGAAAATTTAAAGGATATGAAAACGAAAAGCGAAAACTATATTGACGAGAAAAAAGATGAAGACGATTCGTCGCCGAATCATATCAGATAAGAAGCCGTTGATCCGCTGAACACGAAATCCGGATTGCGGCTGATGATGTTGCTGATGCTATTGGCCTATTCAATGACCATAAAATGCAAAAATATGTACGAATTTTAATGATCATCAATTAATCAATTCAATTGAGCATTTCTAAGAAAAAAAGAAGTTTAAATCGAATGAAAGATATTAACCTACAGAGTTGGTGCCAAAAAGTTTGGTAATGAAAATCGAGTGGAAAAGTTTTTCGGAGTACAGTAATACAAATATAAAGAACGGAAAACCGGCGGTGCCGTTGGGGTTAGACAAATATTGCGATAAAATAATTCATAAAAAGAAGAGATGCAAACAAACGAAAGAAAAAATTGAAAAGTAAACTTGACAGAAGAAGATTGCGCAACACAATTGAGGTGAATCCAGGTTGACTGACTATGAGTGACTTTTTATTTTTTAGAATTTCCATTTGGCAGAAATTCAGGGAGATTTTTATAAATTTCAAATATTTTCCTTTTATAAAATGAAAAATTATAATAAAAACTTAATAATTTCTGCTTTTAAAAAAAAAACTTTTAAAAAGCAAATTTTAAGAAACGACGGTGTTTGCACACAATTTGAATATTACAGTAACCTGAAAAAAAAGAATGAAAAATCCACTTTTTAATTATTAAGCTTTTCTTTTTTTTAAATATAAAGCTGTAAAAATATTTTTTACAACAAATTGCAATTTTGCGATTCTCTCACGTACTTGCTTTCATGCCGCGTTAAATACTTGGCGGAGAATCAGTTGGCAAAGAGCGCAAGCTCAGTTTAACTGTTAAAAAAACCTTTTTTTTTTTAATTTTAAATTTTTTGATGTCTTAAAATTTAAAAAAAAAACTGAAATTGAAAAAGACGAAAAAATTCAAAAATACAACAAAAAAATACTTGAGCTGATTGAAAAAAAAAAGAAAGAAAAAAAGACGATCGACCGACCGACCGACCGACCTGACAGATGGACGGACACAACTACATCGTTTCTCCTCCTTCTTCCATTTTTTTTTGTCTAATATCTCCATTATTTCTGAAAACTCTCACCTATTCCGGTTGCCAATCCGGCAAATGCACACACTATCTCTTTTCTACCCCCGGTTTTTATGTCTTGCACTACTCTCTACAATTTGTTAACTCTTTCAACAAAACTGAGATGGGTCTCCATCATCTCTGGTAGCGAAGCCGTCTGCCGGGATTTCCGTTCCAACTGAAAAGCATAAAAATGAATAAGGAGAAGAGATTTTCGGTTGGTTAACGAATGAATAAAAAAGAAAGAAAAAGAGATGTCGATTATAAGAAAGAAAAAAAACGGGGCAATAGAATTAAAAAAATTGTTTTCGGAGAAAATTAGAATATAATAAAATAAAATAAAAAAGTTCGAAATTATAAGATCACATTTTTTGTCTGAAAAATCATTATTTTTTTATTCTTTTAATTTAATTAAATCAAGATTTTTAAAACTTTTAAGCTAAAAACGTTCTTTTTCCTGAAAATCAACTAAGAAAAAATAAAATGTTAACAATTCCTAACTAAGATATTTTGACATGAAATGGATAAGAAAGACAACCGGATTTGTTGTTCTTTCTTCATCTTTGTCGGCGATTCAGTTTGGTTGTGTAAAAATAATTCGAATATAAAACGAAAAGGAAAGAAAAGAAAAGAAAAATAGTTAAAGGAAAAACTTTTTTATCAAATTTAATTTTTAAAATTATTTAAGAAATTTTATTCGGAATAATTTTGAGGGGGGGAGGAGGACAAAAAGCTGAAAATTTGGAAGGAATTAATTTTGAAAATTAAAACGAACGATTAGATTAGTGCCAATGGAAAAATGAAGGAGAGAAAGGGAGAGAGAGAGAGAGAGAGATTGACCGAAAAATAAGAGAATCCGTGTCCGTTCAATGTTTCTTCGCCATTTTTTTTTGTAATGGTAGAAAATAGAAGGGAAAAAAGTGTCTTCTTCTTCTAATCGAAACTCGTTTATGAACGGCCGACCGATCAGATGTTTTTCTCATCTTCAATTTGAACCGAAAAATATTTATGTATGTATAATATGTTGATTTATTTATAAAAAAAGGCAATGAAAAAAAGATTTGGAACAAAACTGTAACCAAATTTTGAAAAAAAAACAGAAGGAAAATGACGAAGAAGAAGAAGAAGAAGAAGAAGAATACCTCACAGCGGGTAATTTTCGAAAATCATTTGAAAACAACATGATTTTTGATATAGTTTGAAGCAGTTTTTTTTTTGCTTTGCTTTCGTTTCGTTTTGTTTGAATCGACGGGTTTATTCGGAATAGAAAAAGAGGCGCACTTGAAACGAAAATAACAACAAAAAACAACAATTGATGACGGGACCGGTCGCGGTTTCAATGGTTCCACTTCTTTTCTTTGTTTTCAGTTTTATAGTTAACAGAAGACAATGCAAATTATATTCATCGATTTATTTATTTCGCCTTTTTTCTTTATTTTTTTTTTGTTGATTAAATAAATGTTTTTTTTTTCTTTTCTTTCAGAATTATTAGGGAATAATTATGATAAAGCTGGAAATATTATTTCTGAACACAGAATGATGAAAAACAATTTGATTCACTGTTGGAAGCGTTGATTTCAAGCTTTTCCATTCGTTCATCCGTTTACAATGTTGTTTTCATCATCTTCGTCTTCTTCTTTTTTTTCATTTTCATTTTTCTTGGTAAAAAACCGAAACAGACACGAAAACATTTTCATTGAGAAATTTATCCGGTTTTAGTTTCTTTTTCACCCCCCCCCCCCTCCCTCTTCCCCCCCTTCTTTTTCTTTTTCCTTCGTCTTCTTTTCTAATCGTTTATTATTATGGAAAATTGAAAATCGATCTAAAAATTGAAAAAGAAAAAAAATTTAAAAAAACAGCAACAAAATTTTTATTTTATTTCAAATGTTTTTTCTTTTTTTGATTCTGGATAAGCCAAATGACTTTTTTGAAAAAAGATTTTTCGATTTCCAACAAAAGTATGATCAAGATCAGCATTGACGAAAAGTGGATCTACAAAAAATCAATAAAATTTAAAACAAAAATTTTTTTTATTAAACCGTTTTTAGGTAATTGGGATAAGGAAACTGCTGATTTTGTTTTGGCATCAATTTGAAGTGATGGAATATTATATAAAGAATCTTCGTCGTCATGAAACTGAAATTAAATTTTTTCGCCAAGATTTTTAAGAAAAAAAATTATTTTTATTCACCGAAAAATCTTCAGGACTTTTTATGGTTCTTTTTTTACTTTTTTTTCGTAATCGCGCCAATTCTTTTTCTGAAAAAAAAGAAAAAAAATCAAAATTCAAAAATATTGATTCACCATCTGGTGTTGGAATTAAATCAATATCTCCTAAATGTTCTTCTTCAAATACATATTTATCTAAACAACTATCAAAATTTGAGAAATCTGAAATAAAGAAAAAATCATTTTTTCTCAGTCTTAAAGTTAAAAACCTTTTTCTTCAGATCCAATCAATGATTCAGTTGTTTGGGTTGTCTTAACTTCGCTGAATTCTGATTTCGGAGTTTTAAGATCTTTGTCGGAAACATTTGAGAAAAATGAGAAAATGTTTTTCTTTTTATTACGTTGTTTACTTTTTTCTAATTTCTAAAAAAAATTATTTTTTTCAAATTTTAAATCAAATTTAATATAATTTTACCGTTATATTTGCTTTTTCATTATTGATTTTTGGAACATTTGTATTCATATCTTTTTTGGCCAAAACTTGTGGCAAATAAACATCTTCGGATTGTTTTTTATTTAATTTTAAACAATTAAATATTAAAAATGAACTGATATTAATCGATAAAAGATAGCCAAACAACATAATTATAGTTAACATTTTATGCGACAAAAAATTTCAAGAAATGATTAACTTTTCAACTTTAAATAAATTATCAGTGTTTGAAAAAAATAATATTTGAAAATTCGCCAATTTTCGCAACTGAGCGAATTTCTTTTAACAGGAAAAATATTTGAAATATTTTTGATTACAATTAACGTTTTTCTATATTTTGTATTCGATCAATTAAGAATGTTTAATAATTTAATATTAAAGCAGTTCAAAGGGTAACTTCAACATTTTTCAAATCGACTCTCACAACGAAGTGTTCTTTTTTGTAGTTTTACACATGAAAAAAAGTGATAAATGTTATAGATTCATTTTTTTATTAGTTTTAATATCGAGTTTTTTAAATTTGAATAAATAATAATTAAATTTTTTAGATGTCGTGGAGGTCGTGTCCAATTTGTAATGAAACTGGTGATAATGAGTTTCCAATAAAGAAAAATGTAAATACTCGAACAACAGACAAAGTTAATATTTTCGTTTTTATTAGCTCTATTTTCCTTTATTCAGATAACCAATTTTCACGAGCAATCACGAGACAGACAGTTTAAAATAACTCTTTATAGAAAATGTGAAAAATTAACAAAATGCTTAAATTTTAGTGAGAAACGATTTGACTTTTATATTGATCTTTATCAAATGTCAAAAACTTGTATTGATTTTGAAAAATACAAAAATGTAAGTTTTATAAAATTAGTTTCACATCATAAACTATTTATAGCAAAACGAAGCATTAATTGGGATCGATTGGTGTTGTAATGATGGAAAATCGTCACAACTAAATCCAGTTTACTTTCATGCTTTCCTCGAAGCTTCTTATCCAACTATTTATGGAATTCGACCAGTTCCTATATCTTGTATATATCTAATCTACATAACATAAAACAAAAATTATTAATTTTTACAGCTGAGAACATAGTCCAAGTTCTGAATGTGTTAGGACATTTTAAATGTGAACCACTACTAGTAATTGTTCTATTTAAAACGTAAAACAATTCAGTTTTTACAGACAAACTGTGAAAGATATCTCATGAAAACTAACATTTCTCAATTAAATGGAACAACCCTTGCCAAATTATTATCAGCCGGACTAAGTTCTAGTCTAGATCACAAAGTTCAAATTCTAAAACTAATTTTAAAAACAACTTATGCTTTTAGATTCTCAGTAGAATATTATGTGTTTGTCTCATGAATTCAGCAAAACTAAGCGATGCTTCCCAAGAACTTGTTGGAACAGTTGGATCAGTTTTTGCCCAAGCATTTGTCGCGTAAGTGTTAAGTAGAATAAAAGAAAATATCGCATTTTAGAAATGCATCAAAAAGTTTTCGGCATGTCAAACCAATCGAGGAAGAAAGTGTCTGCCAAGCTGTGCGCAATTTAATAAAAAATAACACGTTACTATCTCAATCAGATTCAACGAATCAACCAACAACATCGAACAATAGAAAAAAAAAGAAAGGATGTGATCACAACGAAGAATCGTATGATTTTAAACTATTTTATTGTTACAAAAAGTTTTTCTATCAATTTAATTAAAATTATTAAATCAAGCATGCGTTCTTTTTTGTTTTTGACGTGATCGTGAAATTGTATCCGACAATCCGGAGAGAATGGCAAGAGCAATGAGAAGAATAAATGTACCTCCTAAATATTTAGAAATTAAAATGTTTTTTTTTTTTAATATTTTACCACAAAATCCAAAAAACAGCGTTTTTTGAGAAGTTGTGTAAGTGACAAGTTTTTCGTAATCATTAATGTTCACTGAAATTAGTTTATATATCAAAGTGAACCTAGAAACCTGAACGACAGACGAGTAGATGAATCCGTCGTTTTTTCAGGTGTAGCCTTGTTGGTTTCAGAAATATTGATAGTAGATGATTCAGCAGCAGTTAAAATAATCGTTATTGCCAGAAAATATATATGAAACAAACAATTTATTTTTTGCATTTTTTTAGCTAAATTTGACGAAAAATTAAAAATGTTGAATCTAAGGTTGGTGGCTATGGAGATTACCGTGGAGATTCAAAATAATTTTGCGATATTTAAAATGTGCTACAGTACAATATATGATTTTCAATTTTTCAGATTCGAATGTATTTTATGTTTTGATACAAGATGTACCAAATGTAAAGGAGAAGCTGCATTTTGTTATAAAGTGAATAATTCTATTAAAATCAAAAAAAGAAAAACAGAATAAAAAAAATGCATTCTAGGCTCTTGACAACTTTTTATACGAAGTTCGTTTGCAACTTTATCCCGAAACCTACAGAGGACATCTTGATCGTGAACTTCTTCGAGAAGATTGTATAAATAATTATATTCTTCGACATCAGTTATTGCCTTTGCCAAATCAATAATATTTTGTTTTAATGTACATTCAATTTACTTACTAATTTTATAAATTTAACTTCACATTGCTTACTAAAAAAATCTTGTCGTATTTTGTATATTTATCTGTGTAAATGTTCCTGTTAAAAGTCATTTAATTCCAACGTTTCATTCATGATTATCATTACTCATATGAAAAAATAAAAGTATATTGTAAAGTAATTTTTTTTTGTCCAAAAAAATTTACAAAAACAAATGCCGAAATATGAAGACATTTCAACATTTTCTATTTCAGTTTTAATAAATGTTTGATTAAAAATCAAATAAATAAATTTGTTAAATTCTAAAAAATGAATAATTTTTGGATTTTTTACGAAAAAAAAAGTGAGGAAGAATTTATTTATTTATTAATATAGGATAAAGCATCATGATATCCATCTAACATATTCTCATTGACAAATCGAAGAAAAACATGCCAAGCTTTTTGTTCATCTTTTGTTGTTTCTGGATAATTTTCTTCCAAAACATCCATCATTATTAATATAAATTCTTCCCAAAATGAAATCTTAATAATTTTTTTCCTTTATTTTCAGATTTTTTGAATTTAAAACAACTTTAAAACGTTTTTTTCCATAGGAAGAATGTCGACGACCCAATTCATAACAATTTTTTTTCAATTCATTAATATTTGAAATGACGTCATCCTAAAAATGATTTTTGAAAAAAAAAAGAAGAAGAAGAAGAAGAAAAACTTCAATTAATTGATTAATAAATTGTGTTATTCTATCAGCAAGATTTGATAAAACAAAATCTTCTTCAGCTTCACTTTCAGCATGTTGAGCATTTGAAGCAAGCATTGTACTTCGAATATTTTCATTTCTTTTACAAATTCGATTCATCACCTTTTTTTTTATTAATTTTTAATTTTAAAATTAAATTTAAAAAACCTGTTGAAAATATTGTTCATTTGATCCAATATGATCCATCCAAACACTTTGAATTCTTTCAACATCAAGACGAGGCTTACGAAAAAATGATAATATTAAACCCATTGTTAAAGCTTAAAATAAGAAGAAGAAGAAGAAGAAGAAGAAGTTGAAATCAAATAAATGAAGAATTGAATTTGTTGAACAAAAAATGTTCAAATGCTTTTTCTTTTTTTCTACCAAACGTGTCAATTAGGAAAAATTCGTTTTATTCGTTTTACTAATAGAAACTGGCGGATAACATAATGTATTTTTATTTTTTTTTTACTCACTTTTTTTCTTTTCTTTTTTTTCTATTTTTTTATTACAAAAATAAATATAAATTACAAATTAAAAAAAAAAAGTTTATTTGTAAAATCAGTTTAAACAGTAAAAATAACCGTATCTAAAAGCATTTTTGATCATAAATAATGATTATTCTAAATAAATATCTTCAGTGGGATGAGCAAAAGCCATGTATTCATCATAAGATCGTTTAAAAGCTCGTCTGGAATAAATTTGAAAAAAAAAATTTTAAATTCAAATATTTCTTACCCAATCGCTTCAACAATTGGTTGAGTTGATGAATTCGACATAAAAACATGACAGGCAAAACGAGGAAGAAGCGGATGTTTTGTTATAAATCCAAAATATCTAAAAAAAAAAACTTTTTTTAAATTTATTTTATTTTTAATTTTATTTACTTTAATTGTTTTGGGTGAGCTCCACAGAATGAAATATTCTGAAGACTGTAGAAAAAGTCAAACATTGGACATTGAAAAAACTGAAAAAATAACAAAAATCAAATCAATAAAATGTGGTTTCATTGATTTTTTTTACATTTTTTCGTCGTTTATCGATTACATGAATTCCTCGAAATGAAATTTCCATTAAAACAGTTTGAGGAACAATTATTTCTTCGGAATTTTTATACATTGTTAATACCTAAAAATTAATAATTAATTTTTATTAAAATCAATTTTAAAAAGTTGACCTTATTCATTGCCTGAATCAAAATATCATTTCCTTTATGATGAGCAACTTCAATTGATGCCAACATTGTCAAATAAAAAGTATCTCGATCATCATTCATTATTTCTATTTTTTATTTTTTTTTTATTTTTAACTTTTATATTTTTATTCCTTACTTGCTGTATTACTTGGCAATGCTCCAAGACAAATTTCTTCAACTAAATCAATTTCGCATACAACTGATGATGGAAAAATTCCAGATTGTCCAGTTCGGAGATTCGTTCCATATGACCAATGATCATCAGATGTTCGATCAACATGAACAGCGTCACCAATTTCAAGAAGAACCTCATCCGAATGTCTTGGATGAAAGGCTGATTGAACTCGATGAGTTGGATTTTGACTGTCTGATGTTGTACACGATGAAACTCCAGATGAATCATCAGGAGAAAAGAATGCTTAAATCATTTTTTTTTATTTTTTATTATTTAAAATTTAAAAAAAATACATTTTCGATGTTTTTTACGTCGATTTCCATTGATTCCATCTTCTTCAAAATAAGATTCTTCAATGCCAACACAACTTCTTTCCATCATTGAATCAGCGATTCCATCCATGAAACATAACGTATGATCTTGAGGTTTAGAAATATTTGATGGCAACGACATATTCGGTGGTATTCGACGTAGTAAAGCGATTGAATTGATTGGTAATGGAGGAAGACGTCGACCTGATGATGATCCACTTGGTGAAACAAGAACTGCTGAAATTTTCCTTTTTCTTTTTTTAAATTTTTATCAATAAAAATGTTTTTAAATAAAATTTAAATCTTTTCTTTCTTTTTTTTTAAATAAATTCCAAAATAATTTTTAAAAAATGCGAGAAAAATGAAGAAGAAAAGAAAAGAAAAAAGAAAAAGAATGACGTAACATTTTTTGTTGAATATTCAGTCTTGAGAAAAAGAAAATGAGCAAATAAAAATAATTTTCTTGGATTCTGAAGAAATCCGATATTTTTTCTTTTAGTAAAAGACAGTTTTAGGAGAGAAGCTTAATTTTAAAAAAAATTTTAAAAAAATTTTGAAAAATATAAATTTTGGGTTGAAAATAAAAAAGGAAAGACAATTGAGAAAGAAGATGATGAGAAAGGAAAAAAGAGCATTGGACAAGAAAACGAATCGATAAAATGTTGAAGAGAGCTGCTCCAACCACCATCCACATCGAAACAAGAAAAGAGAAAAAAAGATGGCAGCTTTTCAATGTTATATTTTGAATATATACATTTATAACGACATATATGGAACATTATTCAAAAAAAAAACATTTTTTTCTTCGACTTATTCTTCATTTGATGACAATTGCAGATTTTTTTTTAAATTAATAAAATTACAGAGAGAGAGAGAGAGAGAGAGACGACAAAGGCAGAGACAGAGACAAGATTTAAAAAATTTCTTCATGATTTCAACTTTTTTTATTTAAAAAAATCACATGGAAAAAGTAGGGTTTTCTATTTCTTAATTTGGAAGTATAATATCAGATTGAAAAGCAAAACAAAAAGCTAAAAGAGAGAAAAAGAGAAAGTGAGAGAGAGAGAGAGAGAGAGAGAGAAAAAGAGAAAGAGAGAGAGAGAAGCCGAGAGTTTATTTTTTTCAAGCAAAGCAGATGCCCATTTAAAAACCAATCTATTGGTTTCATTTAATTTTATTCGACACTTTTAAGTACCCAGTTTTACAATTTTTTTTTAATTAATTTTTTTTCTAAAATTTCAAGTAATAAGTATTAACTATACAAGGAATTATGAAATCATTTCGATATCCAGTACAGTTTCTAAGCTCATCTTTTTATTATCTGAAGTCAGAGAAAGTGAGAGAGAGAAAGAGAGAATCACCTCATTTACAACACTTTTTTCTAACAAGTAAAAAAAAGGATTTTTCATTAATAATTTTAATAAATTTTCTGTTGAGCTGTCGATTTTTTTCAACAAGTTGAACTAGAAAAATAAATCTTAATAAATGACAAATCTGAAAAAAGATCTACCAAGTCTTAGAAACCCTGAACTTCGGTTTTAATTTTTAAAAATTAGAAATCAAGAATTTCGGTTAAGGAATCTTTATGAGACAGAATTGACCAATCACAAAAAAGAAAGGATAAAACCAACAGGAATCAGAATTCTCTTCTGGTTTTTAAAAATTTAAGCTAAAAAAATTAACTAAAAACTTAAAAATTAAAACATTTTTCTCATTTAATAAAAACAAAAAAATTCAGTGAATGATCCTTTCTTTCTTTTTTTTTAAATTTTTGGATTTAAAATATTTTTTTAAATTTGATTTTTAACAAAATTTAATTTTGAAAAAAATAAAATTAATTAAAGAAAAATGAAAATTTGAAATAATTTCATTAAACCGTTTTTTCTTTCTTTTGATAATTATTTTTAAAGCGTAAAGAAACACGAAGAAAATTGAATAATAAAAAAAAAAGATAAATGAATATTTTCTTTTCCGAGAAATTTTCATTAAGTAAAAGCCTTACAAACTAGTTTTTACTGCATTTTTTTTCAATTTTTTTCAATTCAAAACTGAAAATTCGATTCAAAATAACTGACCGTGAGGAGAAATCGGTGTTTCAAGATGATCAATCGTTCTTCGATTTGGTGGATCCATTGAATTCCTGTCAAATCAAATATTTTTGATTATAATTAATTTAATTAAAAGAAGACTATTTTGGGGGAGAAAAAAAAGTCAAGGAAAAATATACAAGTAAATTGAATAAACGAATGGAAGAATAGATGATGATTGTGGTTGTGAATAAGAAGAGGAAGGGAAGAGCAGGCAAGGAGAAGAGCGGGGGAGGCCAAAAGGAGGAGGGGGAATGGTGGGTGGCTTGTTGAAAACGAATACGACTACAAACTCATTTCTTTGCTATATTTCTCTTCGTCTCAATCTTTTTTCATTGTATTTATGGTAGTTCCCTGCCTATTTTTTTTTCTCCCCTAAATAGACCCCTCAAGGCTTGTGGCACACACCCCATTTTCTAATTTTCTTTTCTCCTAAAAATAAATGGAGAAAAAAAGGAAAGAAGCGAAACCTGACTACAAAAAAAAGGAGGAAGAAGAAGAAGAAGAAGAAGAAGAAGAAAGATCTGACCGATTATTTTCAATTATTGTATTAATTGTAGTTTGTAGTGATAATGTTGGTGGCCGCTCTGTGGTGGTTTTTTCATTTGTTCGACAAATTGTATAATCTTCCAAATGTTGATTATCAGTTGAACAATTCATTTCTTTCGTTTTTAAATTGAATTCCAAACCATTTTGTGATCCAAATTGTGAACAAATTGTTCGCTCATACATTGATCTTGATTGTGGTAATTCAACTAAAAGAAAATGTTTTTCAATTAAAAAAAAAAAGAAGAAAAAAACCAGGAATTGTTAAATCATCGGGTCTTCTTGGTAATCTTCTTCTTGTTTTTCGAAATTCATCAGTTGTAAATGATCTTTTCATTGATGATGAAATATTTGAATTTGAGCTTCCATTTAATGAACAATAACTTCCATATTGTGATTGAATTCCATTTGATCGTAATTTCATATCACAATTATCAAATAATTCGGGATGAAGATGATATTTTTGATGCGATGAATTTGATTGATTTAATCCCAAACATAAAATACTTCCACGATCCATCCAAGCTTGACGAGTTTCTAATTCTTTTCTGAAAAATTCGAATTCTTTTTCTTTTTTGTTTTTTTTTTGAGTATAAAATTGGAGGAAAATTGAAGAAGTGAAAAATTGAAGAAAACGAGATTTTTTCACACGACTCAACTATGCTTTTTTTGTTGGTTTTTATCTGTAAACAGAGCCGTTTCTTAATTTATTTACCATTCCCACTTCTTTTTTTCCTTTTTTTTATTTTAATGACTGAAGAATTTTAAAATAGAAATAAAAAAAAGAAGAAGAAGAAGACGACGGCGAAGAAAGAAAAGAACATTTTTTAAATTATTTACGAGAAACTAAACAATTATTTGTTTGTTATTTTTAATCGCATTTTCGTTTTTTTAAAAAAAAATTTGTTTTTTTTTCAACAAAAAAAATAAAAAATAAAATGAGTTTTAAACGAATTATTTGGAAGATTTAAAATGAAAACTTCCTTTCCACCTTTTTAAATATTTGTTTATTCTAATTTTTTCGCCGCCAGAATAAGAAAAAAGTTTTTTTTAATAAAATGAAACTTAATACATTTTTTGCTTAAATAAATAATGTCAACTAATGAAGAAAAAACAATTTTTTAAATCAATAAAAAGAGATTTTTCCTATTTGAATTATTAAAAATAATTGAATTTCAAGTAAAAAATAAATCAAAAATGCATAAGTTTTAAGGAAAATTTGACTTTTTCTTCTTTTTTTTACATAAATAAATTTGAACGGAAAACAATTGGAAACGATGACAAAAAAAAAGCAGCTCAAAAGCTTTCCTCATCAAGAAAGTGAGAAAAGAAGAATGAGAAATGAACTCTGAAAGACGTCAAAAGAAAAAATATTGGAAAAGAAAAAAAAAAGAAGAAAAAATAAATGGGTTGGGTCAATGAAAAAATTCCATTGGGGGATTAGAATTGAGTGAAAATTTGTCAAAAAAATGATAAGTTTTTCGAAAGAAAAAAAAATGATTTTGACGATTTTTTGACATCAAAATGTTTCAAAAATTCAATAAAATTTTTCTTCTTTTTTTTTCTTTAAATGAAAAGAAATCAATAAAAAAAAAGAAGAAGATATTTCCAGCTGAATGATTTAAAAATTGAAAAAGCTGAAAAAGTTTGATGAAATAAAACTTTTTTTTCCTTTTTTCTCTTTTTTTCAAGTGTACTTTATGTAGTTGTCAAGCTGTAGTTCTATCGAATTTCATTTTTTCTTTTCGGCAAAAAAAAAAAAAAGAAACGAAAAAATAAGAATTTTGTTGATTAAAATTGAGAAACTTCGGAAACGTTGAGACTCAAAACGAATACAACGAATGAATGTGAAGAAAAGAAAAGGAAATTTTTTTTTATTCAGTTTTTCTCAGTTTTTCTTTTTCTTTAAATTATGAGAAAATGTTTTCGAGAATTTTGAACAAACCTTTCACCATCGTCTAATTGCGAATGTTCGGAATTTGTTAATTGATTCTTTTGATCAACATTTATTTCATTTTCTTCATTTTCACTTCCATCTCCACCAAGATTATATAATTGTGAATGTGCTGATTTTGAAATGAGAATTGTTGGATTTGTCCATTCTTCCTCAATATTTGATTCAAATTGAAATGTTGCTGATCGATGAACAAATGATCTTCCTTCATTATCTGTCCATCCAGATCGAATAAATCCATTTTCTGGCCAAACCTTTAAAAAAAAATGTCAAATTAAAAAAAAAAGAAATTTATTTTAAAGATTAACAACTTCTTCTTCTTTTTTTATATTCCATTCATCGTCTTCTTCTTCTTCTTCTTCATCTGAATCCTCATCTGAAGATGTTCCAATACTGAATGTTGATTGTGGAACAATTAAATTTTCATTCAAATTATCCAAAAATTCAGAAATATCTGGACGAGATGGAAGATTCATAGATTTTGATTGATGTAGTCGATCTAAATTTTCTTCCTTTTTTTTCATTAAAAAAAACATTTGTTTTCAAAGTTACAAGCAATGGCTGGTGGTTGACCAAAAACTGGTGAAAATGGTCGTGGCGGAGAAGGTGATGACAATGATCCAATTGACGATGATGGTAAATGATATGAGCAAACAGATGGATCATTATCGGGAGTTTCAATGATTGGATAACTTGTTTGGGATTCAATCAATTCGGTTAAAATTGGTAAACGAATTGGTTCGATTGAATTTGATCGAGACGAATTTTTCAAATCATCTTCATCAATCAGATCATCAGTAAGATCTGGAGCTGACCAACATCTTTCTAAAATTTTTTTTTTGATTTTTAATGATGAAAAAATAATAAAAAGAAGCTTACGATGAACTGGACTGAAACAACTGAAAATACCATTTTCATCCGGGTCCTCATCATTTAAAATAAAATTTGGTGGGGACGACCAACATTCGAAAGATCTTTTGATTTCTTGTATCGACAAATCATTTTCAGCAATATTTTGTTGATCAATATTTGAATTGTTTGAATTACTTGGTGAATATCGAACAATTCCAGATGATTTTTTTCGTTTTTTTCTTTTTCTTTCTTCTTCTTCTTTTATTTCATCATCTGGATCTGGCCATTTTTTATCTAAACACGGCAATAAATCAGCAACTGAATATTCATTTTCTTCCGCAATACTTTTTGTTGTTGATTCCATCATTTTTGTCAATGAAATCTTTAAAGAAAAATGTTTATTTTTCTTTTCTTTTTTGTTGTTGATTTTACCTCAAAACTTGTTTTACTTGGTTTTATTTTATTAAAATTCTCTGTTTTTAAATCTTTTGGTACCGTATATGCGGATTTAGATTTGATTAAACTTCGAAGACAAGGATGAACTAAAAATTCAGAATCACTATCATCGATTTCGTCATCGTCATCATCGTCATCATCAATATCCGTTTCTTCTAAATTTTTATCAACCCAATCTGCCGAATATGACTGAATATTTTTTTATTTTTTTTCAAAATAAAAACATTTTCTTACTCTTTTAATAATTGTTGGGCATTTTTCTTCATCTTCTTCATCATCAAAATTGTTTGAATTATTTTGAAAATTTCCAATGTACGAATTCATTTCTGAATAAAAAAACAATTTCAAAATAAAATTAAAAGAAAAAAAAAATAAGAAGAATTTTGACATTCACATGACATCTTAAAATTTTTAAAATAAAGATTGAAAACAATATATTAACATGTAATCGCTTCGAATAAGAATCTAAATCTTTTCAAAATGAATTGAAGGATTAGAGAAAAATCTAAAAGAGGAAAAAAAAGCAGAAGAAGAAGAAGCAAGAGAGAAATGAGCAACTCGACGCAGAGAAACACAAATTGACTGACTCACTAAGGAAGAAAAGAAAAATACATTTCTTTTCTTTTTCTTTTGACATGAAGCATGAAGTTTTTAGCAGAAAAAAAAAGAAGGAAAAATTGATTTTATTATTTCTCTAAAATAATACATTTTTCATCGTTTTTTTTAATCTAAAAAACATTAAAATAAATTATTTTTATTATTTTATTCTGAAAATCTGAAAACAACAATTCAATTTCAAAAATAAAATTTTAATAATTTTTAATTTAAAAAAAAATGAAGAAATTTTGCCATCGAAATTCATTTTGAGTTGAACTCCAAAAATAAAAAATGTCTCAAATTAAACATTTTCAAAAAATGACACAAAACAAAATTGAAAATTAATTAAAAAGTAATGGAATCTTCTGACACAAATGTTCGCCTCCTCTCGTAGCAATCAATTTTACGCGCATGCTCTTTTTCTTTCTCATCAAACTTTGTGAAAAAAAAACTCTTTTTGCCTTTTTTCTATATTTAAAGAGAAAAAAGGAGAGAGAGAGAGAGAGAGAGAGAGAGAGAGAGAGAGAGAGAGAGAGAGAGAGAGAGAGAAAGTTGCTTCATCGATTAAAACTGGAGACGCCACCAAAAGTAGACAGAAAAGAGAGCAGAAAATCGAGCTAACTTTTGCTCAAATAGCGAAATAGTATATGAATTTAAGAGAAACACAAAATAAAATATTTTTTGTGAAAATTCCAATATTTTTTCATTCGTCAATTTTTTCAAAACTTTTTTATTTTCTGTTTTTCAAAAAATGTTCAAATTTTTGTTTTTCTAGGTTTTTTTAAGTGGAAGAAAAAACACAGGAAAGCTTTACCTTTTCAATAAAGAATTTTCTCAAAACAAAAACTTTTCTAAACAAAAAAAAATTGGGTTTTTTACTCAAAAATATTTCGTTGGAAAAAAATAAAGTGAAAATTGAAAACTTTTTTATACAAATATTGAGATTGTATTTTTACTAAATAAAAACTTTAAACTCTTTTAAAGTTTTAATTTATTTTTTGTAATTTTCATGCCGGCGGGTTTGAATTATAATGTGTTTAGTTCTTTTTTATATTATAACCTAATAAATATTTACTAAATCCTTGAATCACTTGCATTTTAAATTTCAATAACTAATCAATCCATTTATTCTCAATTAAAAATAGAATTTAAATATTCTAAATAAACGTAATTTGAAAAAAAAAACAACTAAAAAAAGTTTTTCTATTTTAAAAACTTTCCCGTTTGAGTTTTAAAAATAAACTGAAATTGTTATTAATTGAACAGCTACATTTCTTGAATTGAAATGTATTTTTTCAATGCTTTTTTATAAGAATTCCATTTTATGGAGAAAGAATTGAAGAAAGGTTTTTGAATCGATTAAGTATTAGGAAAAAATTGAAGTGTTTCAATATATATCGCCAGCTGCTTGTTTATAACTTTTTCTCTGAAAAAAAATTGAACTTTGACTTAAGCATTTCTAAGAAAATCCTATATAATGTGATCTGAATATCAATTTTTCAGGAATTTAATACAGTGCTTTTCATAGTAGGCAATTTTTTGCGAGTTCATAAGGAAAAAAATCTTTTAAAGGAAATCTGTAAATGCCAATTGATTCAGAATACTAAAAAACCCCCGAAACAAATTTTTATTAAATTTGGTGCAGAATGGCCTCCGAACGGCTTTTTCAAAAGGATAGCACCACCAAAAATTTTCGTTTTTTTTCACAAAAAATTTCAAATTTTTTCGTGTTTTTTATTTTTTTTTATTCAATATTTTAACTAATTTTCAGTTTAAATATTTAATTTTTACATCCAGATTTTAATTTAAAGTATCAAAAATCGATTAAAAAGCCATAAAAATCAACATCGGGGAAAAAATGTAAAAAATATTGCTAAAATAAGTAATAAATATTATTAATTAATTAATCCGCCATGTTTAGAGATCAATTCAAATAATCGGTTCTTCATTTGAGCAGGGCTGATATTATTCCAAGCGTCTAAAATGCCTTGCTTCAAACTCGTCACTTCTTGATAGGGCTTCCCACGGACTTAAACGGATCTTGCCAGCATTCCCCAAAGATTTCAGTGATGATCTGGGCAGCTTTTTGTGAAAATCAGATGCTTGATTTGCAGTTTATCACTACCAAAATGAACAGTCAAGACAACCAGAATGTTCTATCCAAGGATTTTCTTGGTTTTTTGAGCCACCCTTCGAGAAGGAGGTTTACTTTCCAACACGACGTCGGTTTATGCAAGCAGATCAACAAAAAATTGGTTGGCAGCAGATGGAATCGATGTTCTTAAATGGCCAGCATGCTCCCCAGATTTAAATCCGATCGAAAATCTTTGGTGGTGCTATCCTTTTGAAAAGGCCGTTTTTTTGGCCGTTCGGAGGCCATTCTGCACCAAATTTAATAAAAATTTGTTTGGGGGGGGGGGGGGGGGGTTTAGTATTCTGAATCGATTGGCATTTACAGATTTTCTTTAAAAATTTTTTTCCTTATGAACTCGCAAAAAATTGCCTACTATGAAAAGCATTGTATTAAAAAATCTCAATAATCTTTCCACTGTTTTTATAATAACATCTATTTCAAGGGAACCATTCCGAAAAGTACCATACGATTTTAGTTCGATAGCCTTTTTCTTTTCTGGAAGACTTAATTCTGTATCGTTTTTAGTTTTATTTCCAAAACAGAATTACAAGATAGATAGGTACGGTGATAATATTTGATTGTTTAAAAACACAAAATGATGCTTTATCAAAACTTGTTAACAACAAACTCCAAAAAAAAAACGAAAGTCTGCAAACGAATCGTGTTCCCTACAAGACAATGGTGCTTTTGAAAACAATGAGATGTAACGGGGATGGGTAGAAGATCATGTTATTGACTGTAAACCAAGAAAAATGATCAAAACAAGCAACAAAAGGATCTTGATAAAAGATGAAAGTTATAACTCATCAGAAATCGAGATCGATTTGGTTGGGAATAACAATAACAAACTATTAAAAAGAATCTAGCAAAAAATACTATACAAGTAGAGGAAACAAGATTGAAGAACGCAGACGATGATGTGACGATAGGAGCAAGATGAACAAGTGAAGAAAGGAGCATTTACTTGGATCCGAGAGCAGGGAAAGCTTCCGAAGATGCATCAAACGGAGTATTGCGGTTTCCACCACGTCCTCCACGACCACCAGTTGCACGCCCGCCTCTTCCACCACGTTGTTGTCGGTCTCCGCCACGATCATTCCGGAATCCACCACGATTATTCTCGGAGAAAGTGATTGAAATGTCAAGCACTTGTTTTTTTGGCTCTTTTCTAATGATGACAATTTCGTCTTCTTCACGATCCGGAATTACTTCCTTTTTAATTGGAACCAACTTTCCAAAGCTCTCGTTGACTCCTTCTCCTGCCTTTCTAGTGTTAAACTTTGGAGCATCAACCTAAAAATCAAAAAAATTTAATAACTTTTATTTAAAATACTAACAGCTTGTTGGGCCTTAAATTCCTTTAAGGTCTTTTGCTTATTGAACTCAGCAAGTTCAGCTTCATAAGCGAGTTCTTCCGCCGTCTTTTCACGTGGAGCTTCTGGCTCAGCATTTTCTTCTGGAGCGATGTTCTCTGTTTCACCAATCAACTCATCTTTTTGATCTCCCCAGTTGCCTTTTCCATGCCCGTCTTTTTTCTCAAAAGCACGTACTCCAGCACGGTCGGATCCACTTTGACGATCATATTGACGACCTCTTCCTCGACCTCCTCCGCGTCCTCCAGCTCCAAGGGTGAATCCACCTCGTCTTCTTGGTCGATCGACTTCTTGTTGTCCTTCTTCGAAAGAATTTTCTTTGGCAGTTTCATCTTTGTTATTGTTGCTTACAAAACCACCACGTCCACGTCTGAAAATTTTCAGTTAAAAATCGAAAAAAAAAATTTCTGTTACCCTGGTCGACCAGATCCTCGTTCTCCTCCTCGGCGAGGGCCTCCACGACGATTTTCACCGAAACGGTCTCCATTGTCAGTTGCATCTCTTGGGCGACCTGCACCTCCACGTCCACGGCCGCGTCCACCACGTCCACGAGTGTTTTCAGTTCTTTGTTGAACACCTGAAACACTCATTGAAAAAAATTAAGTTACACTAAAGTTCCTTATTTGTAATGTTATTTTCTATAAAGTTTAAAAATTTATTATTACCAACTGGAGCGGTTTCCTTCACCGGCTGCGCGGTCTTCACATTCTTTTCCTCCTCTTTCTTTTTGGCAGCAATCAATGAGACCTTGTCAATAAGTTGTCTTGGGTCATCATATTCTAGAAAAAAAGCTTTAAAAGATAATTATAAAATTTAAATTACCATCGTCCGTATCGGACATAAGTCCAAATTTGTTGGTAACTTGGCATCCGTATTCAACAACCATTTTTTATCGAAGTGAAGATTTGTAGAACAGTACGTTCTTTTTGAATGTGATGTGAGATTAGTCCAAGTTGATCAATAGCCCATAATAATGGGCACCCTGAAAATTAAGAGTTAGTAAAAAAACAAACAAATATTTAGGAAAATAACAGAAAAAAAACCACCGTTTTTTAAAGCAATCAAGTGGTCACTTTTGACTGCGTATCACAAGTGGCAAAATGCACACAAACCAGCTGCTACTCAGCAAATTGTGGCGGCAGTCTGCGCGGTAGTTTAAATTTTTTACCGCAAAATTCATGAACTGAAGAACATTTTCAAAATAAATTACAATATGTAGGAGAAAATTGATTACGTTAAAAGAAATAATATAACATAATAATAACAATATTTATTAATAAATAATAATATTTATTATTAAAAAGTAAATTTTGGAATAAAATTCTTTATTTTTATATTTTTACTAAAAAAATATATTACAAACATTTCAAGCATAAATTTAACCATTGAAATTCTAAATTCAATATTAAAAACATAAAAAAACAATATTTTAAAATATTATAACTCGTAAAAACTGTGGTCACAATTTTTCTAATTCTAATAGCATCACAGAAATATATACAAATCCGTAAGGCTTAAAAAACGTCTCATTTTCGTAATTCGGGATCACAAAAATATTTTCCAGCTAATACTTTTTTTCGAACCATTGATAGATGATATATATCTGATTGAACTAAAGAAACATCTACTCCAGATAGACTAGTTTCGTAACACTGTAAAAAATAGTGATTAAAGGTACATAGTAATAAAATATTTCAAGTTTTGAACGAAACGATTTACTTTTGAAAATTACCTGAAATTGGACAAAAACTTGAGCTGGTTTTCTTTCAATCATTTCGAAGCTAATTTCATTGCTTGAATTTTTCATAAAAACTCTTGCTTTTAATGATCCATTAACATCTCCGTTTCTTGAGATTTCAAAAACGCTCCAAGACAAATGTGATGTTTCTTTATTCCATTTTACTTCCGGATCCGATGTACAGTTTTCTATTGAACCATTTATAGTTGTACTAAAATTAACATTTAATAATGGTACAGTAATTGAAGATTCTGTGTTTAATCGATAATCTACTCGTATGTCTGTAATGAAAACATTAATAAAAAATCTTCAGTTTGGCAAAAAAACCAGTATGTTCAGGCTCAAATTTCCAATAGGCTGTTAGAAAAAGAGGTGGCTTTGAATTGGCAGGTGATTTTGCTTCAAGCTCATATCTCGCTACTTCTGCATTAATAAAACTTGCATCAGGTTTTGAACGTTGTTGTGATGTTAGCCAATTTGCTAAATTCACTTTACTAAAGTAGAAAGTATACGTTCCATCTTCATCTTTTTTACTTTGTTCTTCGTCAATAAGCTGAAACCTTCGACAGATTTTAATTTTTTTTAAAGTTTTGATTGATAGGGATTACCTGCTTGTTTGGTAAAACCGATTTTATATTTGATGTATTTTTTATTTGGAAAGCTAATGGTTCAACTTCATTTTGTAGGGATGTTAATAACCCTATTGATGAACTGGCAAAAGAAATCATTACTGTTCCAAACGTTCTTTGTATACATCTTAAAGTTTAAACAATGCGAACTAAATAAATTTGTCAATAAAAACAAACTGTGTAAAATCTGCCTTTTTAAACCAAACATGAGAATATTCATTAACTGCCATAGCCACTGGAATTCTTTGTTCATTTATTGTTGCCTGGAAAAAAATGAAGCGTGCATACATAAACCATGATATTAATTTACTTGTAACAAATTTCCGGAAGATTGAGACAAGTTGAACGTTGATTCTCCTAATGATTGACTGGATTCACTTGGTGCTAGATTGAAACTTGATGACCATGGATCTGTGAAACTTCCTGTTAACGAATCCTTTCTCAATGAAATTCCAGTTGATGCAGTATTAGACAATTGACATGCTGTTGGAGTGTTGCTTCTTGGTCTGGCTCGAGAAATTCCACCAACAAGACTTGAATTATACCCCATTGAAACAGAAAAGGCTGGTGGAGAACTGGATTCTTCACATTCTAAAAAATGTATTAAATATATTTTTAGAACTTTTAATATTACCACTGAAATTAGTTCGAAACCTTCCATCAGCCGTATGATGTGATCGCAATGGTTGTTTTAATGATGCCGAATTCATGGATTGTGAAAACATAGGAGGCGCTTTTGATCCTCCAATAGTCCAAGGATCTCTATCAAATGTTGTACTTCTTGTTAAAGTAATACTTCCAATTGCATCTCGAAGTTCATCAACTGATGCATTAATATGACAATTTCGATCAGCTGGCCGAATGGTTAAAGCTCGAATTTTTGATTGTTGCATTTCATTTTCATCCTCTTCATCACTTGAACAACTTGACCAATTTGTATCTTCTCTATCAGTTGGTTCTGTTTCATTACGAATTACATATCCTTCATCGTCTATAGTTTGTTTGTTCGGTTTTTCAACAGGCGTATCTAATGGATTAATTATATTATTTCCATTATTCAAAGTTTTATCTTCACTTTTTGAACTACTAGCTGTACTTTGCGCATCATCCAAACTGAAAGAAAAACCTTTAAAATAAAATTAAAAAACATTTTTTTTTACCAAACAGACACTCGTAACTCTCCTCCATTTTCCTTCTTTGATTTCCGTTTTTCGCGGGAAAATTTAAACAGTCCTGATGAACTGAATGGTTCTGAAGAGCCAACAGTTTCGTCAACACTGCTTGTTGATACAGTTTTTTTTCTTTTCGTCATGAACATTGATAACTTCTTTGAAGCCGGAGCAGCTGATGAAACAAATGATGACTTCTTTTCTGGATTCGATGATTCATCAGACAATAAAACATTCGATTGGTTCTGCAAATATTATGTTTCATTACTTTAATTAAACAACCGTTTTGTACTGTATAACTTTATGATATTACTTTTTCACAATCTCCATTGATTTCTCCGATTGTATCCATCATTAACAGATCGGTTGTTTGGGGAAGAATCGTATCTTGAACAATTCCAGACGACGAACATGAAGAAGGCATTGAATTTGCTAAAAAATGATGTTTACGTATATAAAAATCAAAAACCAATCTCTTATTGAATGATAAGAAATAAAAAACCCAAGTTAATGATAACAAAAGATATAGCCATTTGTTTCATTTCTCTAAATGGGTGTGTACACTTCTCATTGGAAAAAAATGATTTGGCGGTTTGTTTATAAAATTTGGAATTTCTTACGAAAAAAAATATTGATTTTTCAACAAAAAAAACTCGTACTTTTAATTCGTTTTATAAAACTCGGAATTATTAAAAAATATCAGTACAGAGATTAACTAGAAAAATGTACTTATAGATAATATAAACATTTTAAAATTAAAAATCTTCTTCTAATCTTTTAGCTATTGCATTATTTTATTAAAAAATACTTAACATAATGAGTAAACACAAACCAGAAATAATATCAACAAGATCTCTTACTGAATTTGAAGTTGTCATATTTTCTGCTTCTTCAAATATTTCTTGGGCTAAAATTACATTTAATTTTATGATCTGATAGAAATTACAACATACGAGGTTTCTCCGTCCCTGTACTTTTTTGTTTAATGAAATTTCGAACGAACTCATCTGCATTTAAATGTTGAATTGATTCTCGGAATTGTTCAGAAACCTTAAAACATTAAACTTGAAATTTTAAAAAGTAAAGTTGAAACAAACTTGTAAAGATGCTTGATTAGTTTCTGTTGTTTGTGTTGCATATAAAAGCAATAACTGTTGTATTGAAGCATATAAAGATCTAAAAAAAACTAAAATAAGTTTTTCCTGTGAAAAATAGGAATACCTATCAAATATTTGAAATTTTTTGCAAGATTCAAGCATTTTTTCTTCAAATTCTTTTCGAATTACTTCATATTTATCAATATATCCTTTATACTCTTCTCGGGCTTTTATTATTTTGTTTTCTATCTAAAAAAAGCAAACTATTATATATTGCGTGGAAAAGAGTGCCTTAGAAATTTCTTTTAAGTGTGTCCCGGAATCTTTTCGTAGTTTTTCTAATTCTTGGCAACGGTGATGATACGTTTCTTTAGCCTAAATTGCCTTTTTTTGTTAAAATTATTACCCAAACGGTTACTTTTTGTAAACAAGTGGTAGTTGTCTGCATTAAATTAACCGCTTCAACTACTGAGGATTGTTTCAGTTCTTTCCGTTGTCTTGCAGTATCTTCTTTATACTTTTGTATATCTCTAACCATATCCTTTAAATATTAATTTTAGATAACGAAAGTCAATTTTTTTAATTAAACACTAAATACCTGTAAATTTTTAACTGACATTAAATGAATATCTGCAAGAAGTTCTAATGTGTTTTTACATAAAATCCATATTTGCTCGACACTTGAATTATTTGAAATAAAATGAGCAACCTGAAAATATTAATGCTATAAACTATAATAGGTAAATTCATTTATTACCTTATTTACACTTCTATTAACTCCTTTTACATATTCGTCTTCAACGACAAGTCTTTCTTTTATGAACTGAGCAACTTCATTAATAGAATCTTCATTCTTTTTCGCATTTTCAAGCAGAACCTTGAAATTTGAATGAAAAGACATGTGAAAATATTGATTGAAATATTTTTAACTAATTGTGGGTCCCCATTGTTTTCTTTGATTATCACAAAATAAAACCAGTTTATCAAAAAACAGATACATATAACACTGACAGATAGATTAATCTTTTATGATATTAATTATTACAACAATATTTTGTACAATTACAGAGTTTTAAAAATAAACTAAAAAAAGGATATTATAGAATTAAAAAAAACTTTAGTGTTACTAATCATTCGATTAACTTGAATAATATGTATTAGTTACATTTTGTATTTTTTATTAATCGAACTATTGAATGATTGAAAATAAAAATAATACCTGAAAACCCTGGTGCTTGTCTCCCCAGAAATGATCGGTATACAACAATCCTTCGGTCATTGATCAATTGATATTTTGATCTTCTTAAGAAAAACCTCAATTAAAGATTTAGAAATACAATAAATATTTTTAAAGATAAGATACGATTTTTATAAAAAAAAAACTAAACGCTCGTTGAATTTTATAAATGTGGTTTCAAATAAAAAAATGTAACTAATATTCAATAAATCATTTCGAACTTTAATAATTTCATTTTAATGACAAAAATGTTCGAAATTCAGCTTTCTGGATTTTGTTTGGAGCGCACTTGCTCAAACTCGTGTTATGATTGCCTGTGTCTCTTCTTAAACATTCTGCAATTTTTTGTTTCTCTTTTTCCAATAAAAAGGCTAAAATCACTGAATAATTTTTTAAATTCTTTTTTTTTCATTCGAAATGTATTTTAATAGTAACTTGTGTTTTTTTTACAACATTTACTCATATTTTAAACAATTCAGGAATGCTTTTGGCAGCTGGTAAACAAGGAATCCGGAGAACTGCTTCAACATACAGTGGCTTAACCTCAGCCGATTTTTTGAAAAAAAAAGCAAATGAACCGATTTTAGAATATAGAAAAGGAAGTAAAGAACGTATAGATTTGGAAAATTCTTTAGCGTATTATAGTAAGGTGAATATTTGTTTTCATTTAAAATGTTGAAATAAAATTATGTTCAATAAGTTTTACACTATAAATAGTTCGAGAGATAAAAACTAAATCATGGAACAATAATAGTGCATTATAATAAGAGACTAAAAAGAAAAAAAAATGCAATTCAAATGTATAGACAGCGCTCTATTGGCATTATCGACAATTATAATTTTGTTTGTAGAATATCACCGATGTACCACTTCGGATTGGAAATAAAAAAGTATTTAATAACTTAGAAAAAGTTCAAGTCGTTGTAAGTTCCCTTAATTTTAAATAAAATTTTTTATTACAATTTTAAAGCCATCTGATCATAATTCAATATTGGCAAGATTTACTTATGCCACAGAAAATCAAATTGAAGAAGCAATCAATGTGGCTCTTGAAGCAAGATCTTCATGGGAAAGAAAAACTCTTCGGTTCGTTTAAACTTAAAATAAAATAAAACATACTGCTTCAAGGTCTCGAGCTGAAATTTTGCTTGAAGCTGCCGATTTAGCTAGTGGAAAATATCGAATGAAACTAAATGCCACAACAATGCTTGGACAAGGAAAAAATATTATTCAAGCTGAAATTGACGCCGCTTGTGAGCTCATCGATTTTTTCCGATTCAATGCTGTTTTTGCATTGGAACTAGAAGAATATAAACCAATTTCAACAAATATTAGTAAAAACTCGCTACATTACCGAGGAATGGAAGGTTTCGTCGCCGCGATTGCACCGTTTAATTTTACCGCTATTGGTGGAAATTTACCTACTGCACCAGCATTAATGGTATTTTAATTTTAAGATTTTTTAATAATGAGGGAAGTTATTTCAGGGAAATGTATCACTTTGGAAACCTTCAGATACTGCAGTTCTTAGTAATTATATTATATATGAATTGCTAGAAGAAGCTGGCATTCCACCAGGAGTGTTATCATTTCTTCCATCTGATGGTCCAATCTTTGGTAATGTAATAACCAGCTCTCCACATCTAAGGTTAGTTGATAAATGAGGACAATTTCAAAAATCACTAAACTTTTAAAACATTATAAAACAGTAAATCCAATTTATGAAAAACTAATTGCAGCGCAATAAACTTCACTGGGTCAGTTCCAACATTCAAAACAATTTGGAAAAAAGTAGCTGAAAACCTAGATAAATATGTTTCATTCCCAAAACTAATAGGAGAGTGTGGAGGAAAAAACTTTCACTTCATTCACCCATCAGCCAATATAGATGCAGTCGCTGCCGGAACCGCTCGATCAGCTTGGGAATATTCTGGACAAAAATGTTCAGCATGTTCCAGAATGTATGCACCGAAATCAATATGGGACACAATTTTATCAAAAATTAAAGATATTCATAAAGAAATCAAGCTGGGTGATGTATGTTGTGTTTATGAATATTTTACAATATGTCAAATTTTACGTTTAAGGTTCGAGACAACTCCATTTTCTTATCTGCTGTAATTGATGCAAATGCATTCAATAGAATTAAAAGTTATATTGGTAATAAACATCTTTAAATTTTATATAAACTTTTATTTATGAAGATTATGCAAAAACTGGAGCAGATGGAGCAAAAATTGTACTAGGAGGTGAATGCGATGATTCTGTTGGATACTTTATTCAACCAACTCTCATAACTGTGACAAATCCAAATAGCAAATTAATAACTGAAGAAATGTTTGGTCCGGTGGTTACTGTTTATGTTTACGAAGATAAAGATGTTGAACAAGTTTTAAATTCGGTGAAAGATGCTACTCCCTATGGATTGACTGGAGCCATATTTTCTGAAGATAAAGATTTCTTATACAAGTTAGTTATTAATATCGTAAATGCTAATTTTAAAGATTTAGAGCTCGAGATGTTCTTAGAGATTCTGTTGGAAATATGTATCTCAATGATAAATCCACAGGATCAATTGTAGGACAACAACCATTTGGAGGGTCACGAATGTCAGGAACAAATGACAAAGCAGGAGGACCTCACTATGGCTTGAGATGGACATCACCATTAACTATAAAAGAAACATCGGTGCCTTTGATTGATTGGAAATATCCATCTATGGAATAAATTTTAAGTTTTGTTTAGATTGTTTCAACCCTTAGTAAACTACCCTTGTAGCTACATAATTTTCTTGTAAACATAAAAAAATATAGATCGGACATTTTTAGCATACTAATTTAAAGTTTTTCTTTGTTTGCGAATCTCATAAATCAACATAATATTTCAAAATAAATAATTTTTTTATAAGTTTGAAACTTAATTTTTTATTGGTTAGCATGCCAGAAATATTTTGTTTGTTTTTTAATATAAATTTATTGTTGTAGTTAAAATTTTTAGTATTCTATCAGAATGGTAGCTAACTCGGATTGGACTAAAGTGTCTTTTGAACGTAAGTAATTTTTAAAAATTAAAACAATCATTTCATTTTATCAAAATTCTTAATTAATTTGTTTGTAGACGGAAGAACAACTCTAAAAAAATGGCGAGAATGTGGTGTACGTCGCAGCGAAGAAGCGGTTGAACTGTGGGAGCATGTTATTAGTAGATCACCTGGTTCATTAGGAGATGAGCAATGGGCTCTCTATGAACAAGTATTATTTTCAATGAAATGCATTTTCACTTAAAAAAAAATAATTAAAGATTTGTATTGCGGCTCTTGATTGTGCTCGTATTGATCTAGCTCAAATATGTATTCAATCCTTGCATGAAAGATTTCCAAACAGTAATCGAGTTCTTAAACTGAGAGCAATGCAATTAGAAGCGACTGAAAACTATACAAAGGCAATTGAAATTTATGATCGATTGGTAGAAGCAGATCCAAACAATAATGTAAATATGCTTTAAGTCTCATGTAAGTATGCTTCAAGTTTCAGAGCTATAGAAAACGACGTGTTGCGGTTTTACTGGCTCAAGGAAAACGGTTGGATGCTATCAAAGCATTAAACGAATATTTAAAAGTGCGACAGAAAAAAAACAATATTTTAATTTTTTTTTTCTAGATATTTTTAAATGATTCTGAAGCATGGCTTCAACTCAGTGAACTATTTCTTCTTGAAAACGATTTACCAAAAGCAGTTCACTGTTTAGAAGAGTGTGTATTAGTTGCGGTAAATAAACTACAATTTCAAAAAAATAAAATATAAAAACTTTTTAAAGCCATTAAATTCAATGTTTCTTCGAAGATTGGGAGATTTAAGATACACACAAGGTGGAGTAGAAAATGTTGAACTTGCAAAAGCTTATTATGAAAGAGCCCTCAAAATAAATTCTGCCGATATTAGATCTCAATTCGGATTGTTATTGGTAATGAAGTTTTAAATTAAAACGTAAAAAGTTGTCAAAAAATTATTATTTCAGGCTAGTAATTATGTGGCTAATTTTTCAAAAAGTACGAATGAAAAGAAAAAAGCCACTAATGCAACTAATTTAGCAATCCATAATTTGACTGATCGATATTCTAAAGTCAATCCTAAATTAAATCCAGAAGCTTCAGGTATAATCAAAAGTTTGCAATCAATGAAAATTTGATCGGTATTCCTGTTTATTTTATTTTTTTTCTTTTCGTTGTTTAATTTATTTGGCTTATCGTGTTCAATTAATAAACTCCAAATAAAATACTCAAATAAAATATTTTAATGAAACGAAAGAAGTTAATGAGTTCGATTGAAATTTTTTTGAAATATTTCAATATTTTGTAATGAAAAAAAAAACAAAATGGTTAACCTTTTTTATTAAGATAATAATCGGAGATAAAGAAAATAATTAAAAAAAAAGGGTGTGAATAGAAGAAAATTCATATTTCAACCTTATTTACTTTCACTTATTTTTTCTTTTTATTTTAACCTACAACCCTCATTTTCTTTTTCTTTTTTTTGTTCCTTTTTATAGTAATATAATTGACAAAAGGGGTGGATCCAAATTGTCTGCGTCTCTTAATTATAATTTTGATGATTCTCGTCGGCTGAATCATTTCATAATGTTGGTTGGAGAATACATAAAAATGACTTTGAATTGTGTTTATTAAATTGAAAGGTATATCTTTATCCATTTTTGGAGGTAAAGTACTAGTATGTATAAATAAATATAGTATGTATATGCCATCCCCACATCTACTATATACATTTTTATTTATTAGCTTTTCCTAGCAATGATGTCTCTGTTTGTATATTTTGAACCATTTCCCATTCTTTTTCTCTAATTTTCTTGTTTTATTGTCTATTTTCACCAATAATACATTTTTATTTGTTTATGAAGAACGGATGATGTTGATGGCGGTACGCTATGGCGGTGATCGGATGCTCAAATTCTTCTTTATTTTTTTTCTTTCTTTTCAACTTTTCTTCATTTTTTATTTTTTTCTTCTTCTTCTTCTTGTTTTTATTTTCATTTTAATCATTTTAATTTTAATGAGAAATTGAAAAAATTATTTAATTATTCAATTTAATTAGTTTTTTAAAATAATGTTTTGTCAATAATTTATTGATCTTTTTAATTATTGAAAATTAAATAATAATTTTTCAAAAAAAATATTTAATTTTCAAGACAAAAATAGAAAAATTCAACAAGAAAAACAACTGAACAACGTAATGAATGATTAATTGATGTCGACTCGATTTGTTCTTTCGATATTGCTCATTTTATGGCTTCTTTTATCCATTTCTCGACTTATTTTTGATTTAATTGGTAAATTATGGATTGCTGCAATATTCGATTTATTACAAGTTAGTTTTTTTTTTTCTTTTCTTTTCTTTTTTAAATATTTGGCATTTAATTGAAAATAAATCTTGTGAAGAATGACCCTTGAGAAACATTCCCGACATTTTGTTTATTTTTCCGTTTCCGGCGGCTTTTTGTCCAAATGTTCATTTCTCAAATATAAAAAGATTTACGACACTTTTTAATTAAAAAATTGTGAAAAACTCGATTTTTGTTTTAATATTTACATAGGCACTAAATCATTGACCGGAAAATAAGTAATATTTTTTTTGGTTTAATCTCCAAAAAAAACAAAGAATTAAACATAATTGAAGATTATTTAATAAACAATGCGCTCCAATGTGTATTTTCTATGTATTTTAAATGTAAAAAAAACTCGGCTCATTTTGTTAATTGTTTCTCAAACAAATCAATGTTTGGATATAAAAAAAAAGAAAAGAAAATCTTGTCGACTTTTTTCTTTTGATTCTAGAAAAATAAATAAATTGGTCAGTTTTTGATAAGAGCAAAAAGAAAAAAAAAGAAAGGAAAAAGTTTTTGGATATTTTTCAAGTGTTGATAAAATCTTGATTTTCCGATAAAATCCTTTTGATTTCATTTTTATTTTTGCATCAAAACGACATTTTTGCGATATTGAAATAGATAATTAAATAAAATTATTGATTTATTTGTTGAAAAATAAAATAATTCATCGTATTGTAGTGAAACGGGAGATAATTCGGATTAAAAACAAATAAAAATTATAATAAGATAAAATTGGAATTTTTTGATAAAAAGATTATTTCAATTTAGTCAGGCGGATATAATAATAATTTTATTTAATATTTTATTGATTTTATTTTAAAATCTTTAAAAAAATTTTTAGTTTTAAAAAATTTTAAGATTTTTTGGATTAAAACTTTAGATTATCCTTTTGTCCTTCGTGTTTTTAAAAGTTTTACAACAACAAAAGGAACGATGAAATGAAAAAAAGAATTGTTTAATGACCAATTTTGGTTGATGGAAATACTTGAAAGTAGCCCAATATCGGATTATTTTCTCGATTTGACGACCTCTAAGCTGTCTCCTGCTGAGATATGTTAATGGGCAGTATACAATTGAAAAATTCCTATGTTAAAACTTGGGTTTAAATTTTTAAAAAAGGGAAAATGAGGGGCAATTTTCTTTCTTTTCTTTTTTTTTGGTTTGAAACATCAAAAATTCTGACAGATTTTACGGTTGTTTACGAAATTTAATTATGACATGCTTTCATTCCTTTTTTTTTTTCAAACTCAATCGTAGTTGGTTATAATGACATTTTGTTCATAATAATGTTGGAAAAATAAAATAAAAATAAAAGAGAAATAGAGAAATGACAAAATTCCTTCTTTTTTTCTTTTTTTGACGAGGTCGTTTTGTTGTTGTTGAAATGTTCATTACGTTTCGATAATTAAACAATAAAAAAATAAAATAAAAAATAAAGGGGAAAAAATTTCAGATTGTCTTTTGTATTAATGGATTATTTGGTTCATTACAAAAACGGCGTTTTCTTTTAATTGGCCTTTTAATATCAAATATTCTATCAATAATTGAGAATATTTTGATATTTTTGTGGTATATTGGAATATTTGGTGAAATATTTCGACCTGTTTTATCTGCTGGATTACCATATTCATTTTCATTTTTTCTTCGATTTACACCATATTGTCAATCACATTTTGATTTGAAAAGGTTTTTGTTTGCTTTTTGAATTTAAATTTGAAAAATAATAAAATTTCAGAACAATTTGGGTTCAACATAATTGTTTGATTCCATTTTATACAATTGAAGCTTCACAGGCAATTATTCATATTTTCCTGGCAATTGCAACAACGTTTTGCACAATTTTTGTTTTATTTGAAATTAAAAAGAAATCAGTTCATATAAATTCTCAAACAATTAATCATTATGCTCAAATTTGTGCAACAAAAAATCAATCAAATATCATAAGTGGAATTAATCCATCAATGAATGATACAAGCAGCGGATATGTGAATTCAATTTATGATGATATGAAAAGTCAATCATCTGCCAGAAAAAATGAGAAACGTTTAAATGGACAATTTGAAAGACGAAAAAAAGGAAAAAAATCGAGACCGAATTCAATGCCAGCGCCAGATTGTCCACCATGTTCTTCATCAAAATCATCTGAAGAAGAAAATTTAGAAGATTTTTATACAAAACCAATTAAAAGAAATATTTCACAAGTTGGTATAAAGGTGAATAATTAATTTAAATTTTAATTAATTAAATGAAAATAATTAAAGCTTCAATCAAACCCTGAAATAGAAAATGATTCAACTCGAAAACAAAATGTGACTTCATTGGTTAGTTTTGATCCGAAAAGTGCAACGCTTCTTCGAATTAGACAACATTTAGATGCAGAATCAGATAATCGACAAGTATTTTAAAATATTTTATAAAATTGTAATAAAAATAATAAATTTTAGTCACCAGATAGTGATGGTCTTTATGAAAGATTACGATCAAGATCATCTGAAATATCATCAAATTCAATCAATAATATTGAACCAACATTATCAAGTGTTCAACTCAGTGATTTTAAAATTCGAAATTCTAGTCAAGATTCTGTTCCATCAATTTTTGCACCAATGTTGGTTCCAAATTCACCATCAACATCTTCTGTATCATCTCCAACAATTCGAGAAGTTGGAATTCCGCTATCAAATCATGGAGTTATGTCTCCTGGAATTCGATTGTCTGATCAATTAGGATCATCAAAAAAATCGAACACAGAATATAAAAGTGCTTTTCGGGTACAAGCAAAAGAACCAAATCGAATAATTGGTCATTATCATTCTCCTAATGAAATTCCATTATCAAGTGATCCGAAGATTCGAACAATTATTAATTCTAATTATCCAGTCATTACTAGTAATGGCCTTTTAGTTTGATATTCTTTTAAAAATTTTCTTTTTTTATTTAATATTTCTTGCCCCTTTCATAATATTTTTGTAATATTTGCATAATGTTTAAATTTTACGGGTTTTTTTTTAAATTCTTGAATTATTTATTTTAATAAAAACTGAAAAAAACAATAAACATAACAAAAAATGAAAATCTATTCTATAAAATAAAATTTAAAATTATTTTGCTTTTCTAGCAAACTTGTCATGACGAATCCACCATTGATCCCAATCATTATTTTTATCATTTTTAAAAGTGGGAAAGTGCACAAGAGGATCTGGATGAATATCTTGAAGTCTAACACCAGCTCTTTCAACCTGAATTTTTTTAAATTAGTTTTTACAAAGTTTTTAAAATTTTAATTACTGGTTTTCCCGGCTCTGAACTCCAATTTTTGTACCACTGGCGGTAATCAAAATTGCGAAATTCCACTCCAAAAGTGATAGTTCCTAAATACTTTTGAAATTAATTTTGGGAAATTCGACAAAGTAGAATAATTTTGAAAAATACCATGTTCTTTAGCTTTTAAAAGTTGTGCTTTTAAAAGTGTATATTGCTCTCTACACAATCCACTTTTGAGAATATCAATCGGTTGATCCGTTCCATCAGCTAAAAATTGTTCAATAAGTGCAGGATTCCTATAATCGAAATACAAGTATTCATCTCGGCACACCTAAAGAAGATATTTTGTTTTTACAAAAAAAATTATTGTTACCGGACACGCATGGTTCTTATTAAATCGGCCATGCTTATCTATACAAAAAAGTCGTGGAGGTGGTTGCAGTTTCGATTGCCCCTAAAACCTTGAAATTTAAATAAAAAATTTTTTTTTACAAACTTTGATATTTCTTTTATACCATCGATAAATTGGAAGCCCTTTGTAAGCATCAGAATATGCTGAAAACAATATATCAGCTAAATAATTAAATACAAAAACCTACATTTACTCTTCATGTAGGCTATTTGTTCGCTTATAGTATGTTGCGGTTTATACATTCCTTTCTTTTTTTCAACATGATTATACGCCCAACCAGCCTTAACATGAAACAATTATTTAATACATAATTGATTAACTCACTTCTTCAGGTGATGGAACTTCTGCTGATTTTCCTTCGTTAGCAAGTCGAGAAGTTGCTTGAATTAACCTACGAGCAATGAAACTACTTGTCGATAACATTCCTTAAAAAAAACTTGAAAAAGGGAACAATTTTAGTGGTAATAAAAAAAAATAAATTAGAAAATAAATATAGAAAATTTGCGCGTCAATTTAAATGTCTAATGTGCATTTATTACTCGTATCTTTTTGGTTGTCTCCTATTTCATTTATAATTATTTAAAAAAAAATGTTTGAAACCAATAAAAAATATACATTTCATTTTATTTTTCAACTTTTCAGTTGCTTATTTTACTATTCTAAAAATTTAACAGATTTTTTTTGTTTTAACTAACGCTTTAACTACCATGCGATAAATGAAACGCGCTCTATAGAAGTTCGTGTAGTATATCTAGAGCACCCGTCGTGTTTAACGAAACGTCGTTAAATATTTCATTTTTTTAGATAAAGTTGTTTTGCGTTTTTCCTCAAAATTTATTTTCAGTTTTCTCATTTTTTGTTGCCGAAAATGGAATCAGTGTTAGAAACAACAAGAAGTCTACATGAAGAAAGAGAAAGGCTTGTTGATTCAATAATTAAAGAAACGTTGGTTGAGAAATTGACGCATAAAGTAAAAGTTAACAGCGAACAACGCGTGAAAAAGTTTGTTGATGTAATAAGAAAACTAATTTTTCCTTAACAAATAGAGAACACATTTTTTATTTAGCGGTACTATGAAGCATCTCATGAATTAGTTAAACTTTACACAGATGAAGATAATGCAAGGCAAACTGAAATGGATGCCGTTTCTGGCCCAAATGAGTTTGCAGAGTTTTATTCTAGATTAAAAGTTATTAAAGACGCACATCGAAGAAACCCAGACGAAGTAATATAATGCTTTGAGCTAAACATTTTTACAAAAAAATTTGCAGCTTGCTGAGCCACTCTCCGTTGAATTCCAACGAATCAATGACGAAATTGCTAATCCAGAAAGAGTTGAACCTGATATGGTTGAGTTTACTGACGAAGAAGCATATGGAAGGTAAACAATATTTCTTACTTTGAATGTTCACAAAATGTTTTAGATTTCTCGATCTTCATGCACAATATGTGAAGTTTATTAATTTAAAAAACATAAAGGTGCGTGAAAATATGTTTTCATAAAATGATTTATTAATTTAGCGTGTTGATTACATGACTTATCTTCTAAACTTTGAGAAGTTTGCCGAAATTCCAAAAGTTACAACTAGAAAAACTGGAACCTACAAAGAATACGTTTTTTCATTAAAAGTAACAAATATTTTTGTTATTAATTGAATAAGTTTGGTTTTCAGAGTTACCTTGTCTCGTTTATGGAGCGAACTCGACCGTTACACGATTTAGAAACTGAGTTTGCAAATGTAAATTATTTACAAAAAATAATTAATAAAAATCCAAAAATTCCAGATAAACACTTTAGTTGAAAAACAATTCAATGATGGAACTTTGCCAGGGTGGACTACTGAAAAAGATAAAAATAATCAACAAGTAAAATATTTTATTTTTCTTCTCTACAAACTTTCTTAAATTTAGAGCTTGACGGCTGCTGTTGATCTTTCTCCATATAACAGTGCAGCAGAATTAGAAGGATTAGGCTTAGAAAGATTAAAAGGAGCATTAATGTCTTTGGGATTGAAATGTGGAGGGTAATAAAATATGTACCTTTTTGTGTTATCATTTATTTTTTTAGAACACTCAAAGAAAGAGCGGAGCGTTTATTTGCAACTAAAGGACATAAACTATCGGAACTTGAAAAAGCGGCAATGTCTTCAAATAGCTTAGAAGCTGAAAAACAACGACTAAAAAATCTTGTTATTGCTCAAACAGAAGCCCACATTGTTGCGTATGTTTACGTGTTTCTTCATCTTTTAATTTGAATGTTAACTTTTCAGGCTAGCAGAATTATTAAATGAAGAAAGATTAGCAACAAGAGAAAATGTTGAAAGAAAACAAGCTAGATCAGCTGGAGAATATGAAGAAGAAGAAGAAGAGGAAGCTATCGTAAGTTCGAATCTTTAAATTTCAAGTTCAAATGTTTATAATAATAGGTGGAAGAAGAAGAAGAAGTTGATGAAAGTGCTCCATACAATCCTAAAAATTTACCACTTGGTTGGGATGGAAAACCGATTCCGTATTGGTTATACAAATTGCATGGGCTTAACATTTCATATTCCTGTGAAATTTGTGGCAATCAAACGTACAAAGGACCAAAGGCTTTTCAAAAACATTTTAATGTAGTTTTGCCAAAATTTTAATAAACCTAAAAAAACATTAATTAAAGGAGTGGCGTCATTCACATGGTATGAGATGTCTTGGAATACCCAATACATCTCACTTTGCAAATATCACTAATATCAAAGATGCTCTTGATTTGTGGAATAAAGTGAAAATTGAAAAGGATAGAGCGAAATGGAATCCAGACTTAGACGAAGAATACGAAGATTCTGCTGGTAATGTTGTTACAAGAAAAATGTATGAAGATTTGAAAAGACAAGGTCTTCTATAATTTATTATTCTTCTTTTTAAATTCTTTTTTAAACCTTTTCATTTATTTTGTTTTCTGCTGTTTGGTCTCACTGTTATAAAGTAAATATAAATTATAATTATTTACAAGAAAATATACAAATATCAGAACAAAATGATACAAACAATTATTTGATGATTAAATTTGAAAATGGAAGAAAAATTAATATTCAAAAGTGGAATTTGCCTTAAAATCGACACATCCTAAACAATTACAATATTGTTCACCTTTTCCACAATATCCACTTCGACTACAACAATACGATTCAGAATCTGGATCACATTTTGGTAATTTTCCAGTTGATAAACGAGGAGCATCATATCCACATCGACCAACATTTGCTGGATTTTCTTCAAACGTCCACCATTCCAGTGGTTTATATTTAAAACTGCGATTTTTAGAAAAATCAATACATCCAACACAATCGCAATGTTCCTATAAAATGCAAATATTTGGTATAAAATCACACAAAAATAAATAGAAACTTTTGTATTTCCACAGTAACCGCCATTACTACAACAATAAGCATTTTGATCATCTGGATTACATGTTGGTGGTTCATTATTTAATAATGGAACATTTCGACCACAACGACCTCTTTTTCCATCTCCAGCATCCGATGTATACCATTAAATAATAAAATAAAACCCCTTTTTGTTTAATTTCAAAGAACTTACCATGTAATATTTTGTGATGGTTTAATTGGTTGTTTTAAAATCAAACTAGGATCAGAACCATAATCAATACATTCTGGACAAGAACAAAACTCAGCACCAGAACCACAATAACCAAACTAAAGAAAAAAATTCTTGAGAAATTTGGATTTTTTTCTTGCTCTGTTTTCAACTTTTCCACAACAGGAATGTCCTGGATCATCTGGATCACAAACTGGATAATAACCATTAATTAATGGAGCTGATTTTCCGCACATTCCGGCCAAATCTGGATTATCGTCATATGTCCACCATCGTTTATCATTGATTGGTGAGCATTTGTAATTAAATATTTTTTTTGAATTTTCACATAATTTTTTCTAGAAAAAATTGTTGAATTTTGATTTTTTTTTTGATAAAATTACCGCTGTAGCTGCATTCAAAAGATTTAGTTGATCATCATCAAAATCAATTGCCCAAATCATAATTCCACCAAGATTTTTATCAACAATATATTCAATCTTTAGAAAATTTAAAAATTAATTTAAAAAAGAGAAAAGAAACCTTGTGCTTAATACTTTCCGGATTCTCATAACCAACAAACGTTTTTTCTTCAGGAATCCAAATAAATGGAGATTTGGCACCAGAATGAAATTTGGTTTGATTGATATCAAATTGATTCGATAATTCTCTCCATTTAATGTCTCCGCCTTCAAATTTATTTCCTTCTTGATTTATTGCTTTTGCTGTTCTCCACATATCATCTGATGGATCAACAGCATCACCAACATTTTTCCAATATCTTCCATAAAATGGAATGCCCATATTGATCTATAAATTTAAATATTTTTTTTATTAAATTTAAATTTAAATTTAGAAAAGAATGAAACTTTTGATGTATCTTTAATATCACAACTATAATCTTTCATTGTTGAATGTACATTCATTCGTCCAGAAAATCTAAAAATTCAAATTTTGAAAAAAAAGAAAAATGGCGGGAGTGGAAAGAAAGCTTCCAACTTTTTTGGCATTGCAAAATTCAATGGTGCTGGTGGTCCAGTATAAGCGCCCCATTTTGATGACCAAGCACCAAAATAATCATATGACATCACATTGATAAAATCACAATATTTCATTAATTGTGTTAAATCGTAACCAGGTTTCAAAACCCAATGTCCAGCTGCTCCAGCAAATGAAATTAAATATTTTTTATTTGTTTGTTTTTTAATTTCTTCAAGTTCAAAATATAATTCTTTCATTAAAAGAACATAATTTTTACGATCAGCCTAAATTTGAATTTGTTGGAAATTATCGTTTCAAATTAATCTCTTCACTGACTGGAACTCCTTCAATTGCTCCACCAGTTACTGGGTATTCCCAATCAATATCAACACCATCAAAATTATATTTTTTTATTGTTTTTATTAAATTATTAATAAAAACTGATCTATAAAATGAAATTATTGATTTTCTTGAAATTTTTTTGTAACCTTCTTGAATGATCCGCTGTTAAAATAGAAAAATATTGAGAATTTTCCCATCCACCAATGGCGTACAAAACTTTTAAATCCGGATGTCGTCGAGTCACCTCAAAAAAGCAAATTTTCGAATTTTGAAAAAAAGTCAGATTTCAAATCAAAAAAAACCTCGAAAATACTTTCCAATCTTTTTTCCGATTTTTCATTTTCTAATTTGATGCTTCCATCTGATTCAACACTAAAAAATGCGAAAATCAAATGAGTCAATTTTTGAGCTTGATCATCTCGAAATGGTTGATCTCCCCATGATGTTATATATCCAACGCGTCGACGAGAACATGATATATTTGAACTTTTCCCAAATCCTATTTTATTGCTTTTTTTTAAAATAAAAATTCATTGAATTTACCTTTCGAAAAAAATAAAAATAAAAAAATCAAATGAATTTTTTTTATCATTTAATGAAGAAAGAAAAAAATCAATTTTTCTCGCTTTTGATTTTGGCTCAAAACTAAACTTTTCGATGAATTTTTGCATTTTTATATGTTTTAATCTCTTATTCATGTTTTTCTAATGTTTGCTCGAAATGAAATCGCCATACAAACAAAACAATCCACACTTTTTGTCCATTTTCGGGTAATTCAATATTTTTCAAAACATTTTTTTTATTTCGATTTGCTGTTTTTCTAGTTTATTATACGAGATGTTGTTGAACAAATCAAATTACAAAATCAAATGCAAAAAAAAAACAACCAACAGTTCATTTCAAAGTGACTTAAGACGCCGGAAAAATCACGATTTATTTCTTTTTTTTTGGGAGAGTTCGATAACACAAATTCAGTTGAAAACACTCGAATGAAACATTTTTATTTAAAAAAACAATGAAAAACCAGTAAATAAATAAGCTTTCGAGCTTATAACTTTCATCACGAAAATTATACTTGCTGAACAATTCAAATAATAAAACTTTTCATGTTTTTTTAGTAGATTTTCTTTTTCTAATTTCTCCATCATCTTTGGTTTGAACTTCTTTCACTTTTTCTTCATTTTCGTTAATTATTTCTTCTTTTTTGTCCCCATTTTCTCCGTATTCGTTTATTCGTGTGTAATCTACTGGATACAACCAACGTTGATACAGATACACAATAAAAACGATATCGTCTCTAAAATTAAAAATAAAGTACTGAAAATTCAGAAATTTATTATTTTTAAGTTTTCGTATATTTTCGTATACATATCACTTTTTAATAAAAATTTATATAATTTTAAACTAATTTTAAACAAACCTGAAACATGCCATTCTATGAGCTGTTGGCATCGTAATAACAAATGCAAACAAATCATCAATGAACGTATTAAATGCCTTAATTATTTATTGTGAAAAGTTCAATTGAAAAAAATCTACCTTGTACATAAATGCTCTCCATGGTAAATGCGCTACACTTTTTAATTTATAATTCACAAAAAGTTGTGGTAACATGAATAAAAATCCAAATGCATAAACTCCATTTGCCGCTGTTTGTATTATCCAGCTTTGCCATGATTTATGCGGTTGATAAAATAAACTGTAAAACGGCATAAAGAGTTTTCTGATGAGTGATAAACCTATAAATTGCTCCTACAAAAATTAAGGGTAATAATATAAATGATAAATATTTCATAGCTTCAGCATCAAATGAATCGGTTTCATTTTCTTCTTTTGAATTTTTTCCAATTGTAAAACCATTTTTCAAAGAAAATGAAATCTGCAAATTGAACAAACCAACAAAAAAAGGTGAAACTATAATGATTGTTACCTTGTAAGCAATGGTGACTTTCCAATACTCAATTAATGTTGATATTCCGGATGGAATAAGAACTAACAAACTTGTATCTTGATCAAAAAGATATAAAAATATAATTGTTTGTGAGAAACATCTCCATAAAAGAGTTCTGAAACATTTTTATTAATGAAATTCAACAAAAACTCAATTAACTTTGAAGATAATCCAACCATTGATTTTCGCTCTTTCCAAAAAGAAATATCATTTTTAAATGCTAATGCATCAAATAACAAATGGAGAGTTGAAACGAAAAATGTGATCATCAAAAGAGTTATTGATGTTTCGGTAAAAAGACCACGAATCTGAAAATTAATTTTTTTTTTAAAAATTTTTTAAACATACCTCATCAATGTCCTTATCCTTGAATCCATTTTTGGTTAATACATGAACTGAAGTAGCGCTTGTTGTTAATAATAATAATTTTGCTACACTTGTTGGTTCATACTCAATTGTAAAATTCATTTTTTTTCTATTAAACTCTTCTGTTAACTAAACATGAAGATTAATTTTTTGAAAATATAAATTATATTTTAGTACCTCTACAAGATGCTTGCTTCTCATGCTCATTTCATCAATGAATAACATTGGCAAATATTCTTGATCTTCAACGATTGTTAAAAAATCACTAAACACTTTTAGTATAATATTTAAAATAATAAAAAAAAGATGAATACTTTAGCTGTTCAGATACTTTATTTTTTTTGAAGCTTTTAGAATCAACTGCAATTCGAATTGGTAAAATACTTCGGAAATGAGCTGTTATCTATGAATAAAATTGGTGAAAATTTACCCTCACGAAAAACGTACTTGAATAACTTTATTGTTATTTTGATTTTTCACTATTTTAGAATCATCGAGTAATTGAAATGTTTTGGCTGTTGGTTCTTGAAAAACAATCATTTGAGAAGCAGCGTGAACTCGCCATTTTGACTGAAGCATAACGTTTTTTTTCTTTTTTAATTTCTTCAAAATATGAAAATATTACATTAATTGGATTGATGTCATCAAATCCATGAGGAAGAAGAATGACATGAGCAAAAAGAAATCCATTTTGTGCAACAGATTTAGGAATAGTTACATTAAACTTAAAAACAAAATGTAGAAAAAAATATTTGATAAATTACCTCTTTTTTGAAACTTTCAGCCATTTGCATATCATCAATTTTAGTAATTAATTGTCCTAAATTATCCTTTCGTTGAGATAAATAAACTCTCATTTGTACTAATTCAAAAGAACCTTCCAAGTTTTTAACCATTTTTGGCTAAAAAAATAAAAAATTTAATTGAAAAAAGTAAACCGGGAAAATACTCGATAACAATTAACATCAAAGTCTGTATCTGAACATGTTTCCGGTGTATATAATCGATATAATTGATAAAGATTATGAAACATGTAAGCCAAAAAGGCAGTACTTGCCAGTTTGGTAAAATTAAATACCATTAAACTGAAAGCTCATTTAAATTATTTTTAAACAAAAAAAGTTCAGATATTATAGTTTCGTTAACCAATCGATTAATTTGACGTTTGATAAATTTTTTAAAATTTATACAGATTTTGAAAAAACGAACGATGAAGAAATTTCAGTTTTTTTGTTTAAAACAATTATTTACAAAGTAATAGAATTAGTAAGGCATTTTTCTTGGAAATATGCATGCTTTTTTGGTGGTGTTTCACAATTTTCTTTGTTTTGAAGCCATCCTGACATTATTCGTTTATTTGATGATTTTCCTTCTTCTTTGTCGTCTTCCCTGAACGCGAATAAATAATATATGTATAGTTTAAATTTGTAACATTTTTTTACCAAGATTCTTTTACGCATCTTTTTTCAACAATGGTACTTGCTGTTTTCCACGATGATCTAACTAAAGAACAAAACCCGAAAACTGGATCTACACTAAGTTGAAGAAATTTTTTAGTAGCTGGATCACCAGGATAACCACTTCCAAAGCCAACTTCTGGGATTTTTACGTTTTTTTCTTTGAATTCCCAGTTTTTGAGCTGATAGTCTCGTGTTACTTTTGCAGCAATCGAAGCAGCACTAACAATTGGAAAGATCGAATCAGCTTTTTCAGTTACCTGAGATTAAGTTTAATAATTATAAATCTAAAGTTTTTTACCGTTATTGAAATTCCGGGAAACAGTTTTTCAAGTTTAGCTTGATAAGTAGCTTTTGGCCCAACGGTATCAACCTTTATCTAAAATTTTGGATTTATACATTTATACAGGAAATAAAAAACCTCGACAACTTTGACATTGCACTCTAGAGCGTCTCTAATTAATGCGATTGCAGCTTCATGTGAAATTTCATTAAGTGAGTATTTCAACCTTTTTAACATTGATGATCTTATAAGACACGGTGAGAGAGATCGAAATGCATATGCTACAATCTATAGAATAAAACAAAAATATTAGAAAAAAAAATTAATTAACCTGTTGAACTGCTTCATCTTCATTCATTTTGTTAAAAATTAAATCTCTTTTAGCTTCATTTAAAGCTTTTGAGTCGTCTACACCCAAACTTTTTAGTTTTTCAGTTTGATTAAGAGGAGAAATCGCTGCAGCGTAAACCATGGGCCCTAAAACAGGTCCTGCAATTTGTTTTTATGACTTTGAATACATTGATCAATAACTACCTCGTCCAGCTTCATCGATGCCTAAAACACATGGTTCTCCATTAGCAAAGTTCTCCCACGTTTTACTTCGTTTTATTTCACATTTTTCCGTCATTTTCTTTCAAACTTTTAAAAAAATGGATGAAAAATTAAATTGAAAGTGTTTGGAATAGTTGAAAATACTTGGAGAAATAATTTTTAAAATCTTTTGCTTGCGCAAATGTTGCGTTTTACAATTAGAGCGCACTTTCATGACTAACGTAAAACAACTAAAAACTGGATTTTTTTAAACTTTAAAATTAAAAAAACCAACAAAATAATATGTTCATAATATAAAAAAAGAAAATCACAGAAAGTTCAAAGCTGCAAAAAGTACATATCAAAAAAAAGAAAAAGAAAAGAAAGAAGCTGAAAGTTTGATCATAAAATCAAATGTTAAAAGTGACAATTTGCAATTTAGGCAGGTTAAAAAAAAATAAAATGAATAAGAGAACAGAAGGCACAAATTTAAAAAAAAAACGAAAACAATAAACATAAAAATTTCTAAATGATATGTAAATCAAATAAAAAATTAAAAAAGCAAGGAATAAAATTGAAAATTACTATTTTTCTCATTTTAATTATGAATTAAGAGTAAAATAATAATGAAAAAAACCCGGATCGGGAAAAAACCCGAATTATTTAAATGATTAATTATTTTTATTTATTATTTGTATTTAAATGAAGATGATGATTGTTTTCTATTGAGTTTTGAGCTTGATCATTTTGTTTCGTGTTTCTTCGTCGAAATGAAAATTTACTCTGAAACTTTTTTTTTAAAGAATTAATTGAAATAAAACAAAAAAAAACCTTAAATGATGATTTTTCTTTGATTGATTGTCGATTTGATGAGGGTCTTGAAATTGTTTTTGTACTTTCCACATCTTCCTTATCTTCTTTGTCATATATTCGATATTCTGGATTATTCAAATACCAATGAAGCATAACATCATATAAATATTTATATTCATCCTAAATTTAAGAAAAAATGATTTTTGTATAGAAAAAAAGAAGGAAAAATTACTTTCATATCAATTAATTGTGGACGATTAATTCTCATCATTTTAACCGCATGGAAAACATCAACTTCATGATCGATATCCATTTGATCAATACAAATATTTGCTCCAATATAAACTCCAACTCGTGAAACTCCATTACTAAATGATCATTATTTTGATTTGTTTTTTATTTAAAATTTAAAAAAAAAAGAAATTACTGTGAAACCACAATTGTTGGTTTTGTTTCTGGACGATCCGGTGCTCTTTTTCGCCAGCTTCTCGCCATTTTAATAACATCAATAAGACCAGTTGTTGATAATGGAACTTTATTTTCAATCGGCCACATTCGAACCTTTAATTTGAGAAAAAAAAGAAGAAAATTTTTGAAATTTGATTTGCTTAATGAATTTTACTTGAATAACACAACATATTCGAACTTCAGCATCGATTTGTTGATTTTGAGCTCCCGTTGCCATTATATCATTTATCATAAATGTCTGAAAATATTGAAAAAATAAATTTAATTTATCAAATAAAAAGAAAACAAATTTTTTGTTCAATTTTTTAAAAAGGGAAAGAATTAAACAAAACTGTTAATTAATCAACAATTTGTTAATTTTTCTTTACAAAGAAATTATGAATTTTCATTCTGAATTGTTAGAGAAGCAATTTTTGAATAATTAAGATAATTAGTTACTGTAATTTTGGAAAAAATTGAGATGTAAGTAAAGGTTCTGACAAAGATCATAAAAAAAAAAAGAAACCAATTTTTGAATATGTTTTGTTGTATCTTTTTGCAAATCAGCTTTTTCTCGTCTAATATTTAATAATCGTTTAATATCAGCAGCTCCTTTCTGAAATAAAAACAAAGACAAATAAACAAGACAAAAACAGGACGAAAAAAATATTCAAATAAATAAAAAACTCATTCCAGTATTGATTGAACTAGGACATTATTAACCAATGAAAATGGTTTCTTTTTAAAGGCACAGGACATCCCCACCAGGTTCAAAAAGTCGGCACTGCAGAGTAAAAAAAAATCAAAATCTATTGAAATAGTCTAATGTAAAGGAAATAAAAAATGTAAAACTGAAGAAATAAAAAAAATTGAAAAAAAATTTGGTTGACTACATGTATTTTCATTAGACTATTTGACAAAAAAATAAATCAAAAGACAAAAATATCAAATCATCAATTTATGATCTAATTTTCATTTTAAGGCGACTTTTTTCTTTCTTTCTTTTTTTTGCAAAACATTCAACTCACTAATTTCGACACCCCCTTACCCTCAGGGTTGACCTTCATTGGTGGAACCTGGTGGGGCTGCAAAATTACGGTTTTACTTCGCTTTTTTTTGTTAATTAAAACCCAAATTGTCTAAAAATTTAAAAACAAATCAAAAATCAAATAAATATAATAATCTATGGAAATGCAAATATTGGTTTGACAAAGGAAACGAAACAAAGTAGAAAATCAATCAATCAATAACTTTAAGATCATCAATAATCGATTAAATTTAAAAAATATAAAATTCTTATTTTTTAAATAAAATTTAATCGATTATTTAATAAAAAAATAGGAAAGGAAAAAAAAAATAAGAGGAAATATGCATAAACGAATATGGATTGGTTGAATTGTTTAATTGAATAAACCTCTCGATATGGATCAATATTTTCTGCTGATCGACTTCTTTGTCGAATTCCATGAGGCATCATCATATTCGATGGAATCAATAAATGTTGATTACTCGATGTTTTTCTTGGTGAACATGGAAATGGCATTGAAGATGTTGATAATGACGAGGATGATGATGATGAAAATAATGATTGCTGTTGTGGTGGTGGTGGTGACAAATTGAATTGAAATTTCACTGATGTTTTTTCATCATTTTTTTCAAAATAATCATCATTATCATTATTTTGAATTGACATATGTCGAAGCTTTCCTCGATACATTGGTTTATATCGAAATGATTGTCCTGGCGCAATTCCTGGACGAGCTTGATAACCCGGAACACCATCAAGTGTTGGAATTTTTCCAGTTGGTTTTGAGTTTGGTGGATCAACCTGTTTAAATGTTTTTGTTCAATCATCAAACAAATAATAAAAATAAAAATAATTCTACAATAAAAAATATCAAAAAAAGAATAAATAAAAAAGCATTAAGAACAATTGAAAAAGAAAGAGAATAAAAAAGAAGAAAAAAAAAGAAAAAAAAGAAGGAAAACTAACCCGTTTCATTACTTTGACCATATGAGAAGTCATTGCTGGATATTGATGATAATTCATAATTTCAACAATAAAAGGACCATAATTTGCTTTTCCTTTATTATGAATAAATGTTGGAAAATGCTAAAAATCAATAAAAATTAAATCAACGAAAATTGAGCCGAAAAATGAACCCGTTGTCCTCCCTGATTTGTTAAATTAACTACAGTATGACAAGCGTGATCATAAATTAATGTCCAAAACGAATCAATTGTACTTTGTTTTGGCCATTCAGTGACAATAAATTCAGCTTTTCTTGTAAAACCATCGACCTAGAAAAAAAATGAGATTTTTCCATGGGTGGGGGGGGGGGGGGGATCAAAATGAACCTCAACCGCATTGATATAAGTATAATCTTTACTTTCACCATGAAGAGTTTGTAAATATGGCCGAGCATGATCAGCTAAAATTGTATAATTGAAATGCATTTTTGATTTTCTCAGAAAAAAAAATTCTTACGAGGGACAACCATCACATCACGATTTTTTCCACGATTTTCAAGCCGATGTCCACCAGCGCAATCACCAATTCGAAGGGTTGGTGTCAGATGAATAAGAAGCTGTCAAAATACATATTTTCTGGTTTTTTTTATTGAAAAGATTGAAATGAATTCGGGCCATTTGTGGTCATAAAATTCAAAAATCTTTTCTCTTTTTAACATTTAATTGTTCCCCCTCCATTTATCGCTTATTTTTATGCTTTTCTTTTAAATTTTTTTGTTATTTTCTCAGTTCTTTTTTTCTTCTTCTTCAAATGTGTACTAACTCCCACAAAAAAAAATATTCAAATTCAATATGATTCTGAGATTCGATAAAACCCACACACACCCAACTTTTTTCTCGTCTTTTATCCTTTGAAACAATCAAAAACAATTTCTTCGTTGTCGCCTTCGAAAGCGCCGAACAATTTTTTTTTGTTCAAATTCCTTGAAAAATGTGTTCAAAGAAACTTGTGTGGGGGAGGGGGGGGGGGGGGGGAGGGATTTTTGCACTTTTATTAAATCAACGATCGGATTTACCTTATTTTCATGTGATTCTTGACTTTCTAATAATTCTCGATTTTTTTTTGCTTTATACATACTTGATCTTTCTTTTAATTCATTCATTTCAATTGGTTGAACATTGCATAAAACTGCCTGAAAAGTTGCTTTTTTTTGGTGTTAAAAATTGAAGAAAAATGCGAAATGTTTTGACTTTTTTTTCCTTTTTTTTTTTTGGTTGAAATTCGAATTTTCCCATCATCATTAAAACAAAAAGAAATCCAATAAAAATAATAATAATTCGAATTAAATCAGTCTTTTCGCTATCCGTTTTAAATTAATTTTTGGTTTTTTTTCTTTTTTCTTTACCTCAGCTAAGACTTCATAAATAAAAATATATTGATCGACACTGTCAATGAGATGTGGTCTTGAATTCACCAATGTTTTTGCATATTCGAAAAAATCGAGTTGTCCAGTCTTTTTCATTAATTCCAAATTGGCATCCAATGCCAAAAAAGCTCCACTTCGACCAGCTCCATTGCTTAAAAAAATTTTCTTTTTTTTTTTGTAAAAAAAATTTTCAATGATCTTTTATTCAATTTTTATCGTTTTTGTAAATCAAAAAAAAAACAAAGTTTGACCAGTTTGTTACAAATAAATCGCCAGAATTTGGTTTTTGTTTTTTTGGGAATCGAAAAGAAATCGAAATTAATTTGAAAAATGATTTAAAAAGATTGATTTCCACATTTCTGATCGGTTTTTATGTAAAAATGTTTCATTTTTCATTCTTTTTCTGACATTTTTTAGTTGAAAATTCACAAATTTAAAAATTCAATTGACTCTTTACATTTTTCTTTTTATTTTTTCTCAATCATTTTGTGTGTTAGACGTAATTACGGTCCAACCTTCATAATTTAAAAAAAAAGAAAAAAAGAAAAAGAAAAAAGAAGAGAAGGAAAACAATTTGAAATTTTCTGTTCAAAAGTCATTTCATTTTCTGAATTCAATTGTGAGTGTGTGTTTGCCCCCTTCATTTTTCTTTTTTTTCTTCTTCTTCTTATTGTCCCTCAAATCACAGACCGTCACAGGTCAATCAACTAAGCAAGCCCAGGCAGCAAAAAAAAGAAAAAGGCGCCGAATTTATTTTCAGGCGGGGAGGCGACGGGGAGGGGGGGGGATGGTGACTTGAAAATCACTTTGGAAATATTTTCAAGTGAAATTTCTAAAAATTCCAATTTCCAGTTTTTAAAAAATGTTGATTTTGAAAATTTGTTTAAATTGAGTAAAAATCACTAAATTCTCATTTTATTCAAAAAATCTTTGGAAGAGTTTTTTAAAATTTTAATTTTTAAAATTTTTTATTAAAATTTTTATTTTATTAAGGGAAAAATTCCAAAAAAAAAAATTCAAAATTTGTAACGAATTTTGAATTAAAAATTGGATTTAATTTGTTTCTTTGATTTTTCTTGACATTTTTCAACCTCAAAACATTTAAAAAAATTTAATATTCCGAGACTTTTCAGATGAGAATTTTATTGTTTTTTATTTTATTAATTTTATATTTAATTCAAACAAGTGAACAACGAATATCAAAAGGTTTTAAATTATTTTCAAAAAAATTGAACGTTTTTTCTAAAAATCAATAAATTTAGCGCGATTTCGAAAACATTTTCCGTCTGGTTTTTCTTTAGCTCGAATACAAAAACAATATGATGACGATTATGAATCATTTGAAGACAATACAAATTTACATAAAAATATGTGTGAGATTTTATAAATTTCAAGAGATTTTATCTTTTTTCCTTTTTTTTTTAAATTGATTTCAATCTTTTTCGAAAAAAAAATGAAAAGAAAATTATATTTTACTAATTAAATTAATAATAATAATAATAAATATTATAGTAGATAAATCCAGAAGACGTGATGAAGTTGTTAATGATGCAAAATGTTTACAAAAATGTAATAATCAATTAAATATTGGAATGGATATGGTTAATGTAAAAAAAAAAGAAAAAAAATTAATTTTGTAACATTTTTTTCTTTTCTTTTTTTAAAGGCTCATATGGCTTTTGGTAGTATTGATGTTCCAAGTGTTGTTGAAAAAAGAGATTTGGAACTTTTTTGTATTCTCGATTATAAGCATAGTCAATGCATTGATGAATGTGGTTATTCAGTACAATTTAATTTACGCGAATATGTTTGTCGCAATCGATTTCCGGAGGTTTTTCATTATCATTTTTTATGTTTTTATAATTTTATGGAATTATTAAGATGCTTAAACATCTTCCTTGTTATTCAAAAGCATCATCGGCTTTAATTAGATATTGTCGACCAAGATGTGGAGGATATAAACCATTAATTCATACACAGGAAGGATATTCAAATCGGTAAAGAAAAAAAAGTAATGAAATTCTTTAATTGATTATTTAAGATGTCGACAACTTTTATGCGATCATACTTGTTCTTCATTTATTTTGAAAAAGGTTAGCATTCAAAAGTTTAAATAAATTGCAGTTTTGTGTGATTACAAAGTGTAAACCCGTAATGACGTATCGAAAAACTTTTTATTTTTTTATTCTTTTTTTTTTGGCAGATTTGTCCCGAAGAGCAGGGAACAGCTGCTGCCAACTATTTGCTCGAATTTACTCGGCTTCAAGTATTTTAAATTATTATTTTTTCTTTCAAATTTAATAAAAATCAAAAATTAAGGTTGAATATTGGATGAAAGATTTCAAAAAATCGACAAATTTGAAAACGCCGTTAACTTGTCGAAAACTTCAATGCTCTGATTTTAAATTATTCAATTGTTCAACAAGGCGCCGTATTAAAAAACGTTTAATTAACAATTAAATAACATTTTGTTTTTTTCTTTTTCTTTACGGGTCTTAATAAAAATAACCAACCTGCAATGAACAATTAAAGGAGCATCAACAGAATTCCTTTCCATATATTGTCGAACTCGTCGGCGAAGTTCAATAAGAGCCGAAATATATGGAAATGAGTCAAGTTCCCATTCAGTAAAATGAAAATGTTTCACAATTCGCGTTTCAGTTGATTCCGAAGTGGTTTTTGTTAATTTAAATGTTCGAATTACCTGAAAATTTTCAGATTTTTAATTTTTAAATAAAAATTATTTTGAAAATTAATTTTTTTTTTTTAAAACATACAAAATGTGAATAAGTTTTAACTTCGATTGTTTCAACTTCAATTTCTCGAAATTGGAATTTTGTTTGAGGCCAATATTGTAAACACATCACCTAAATAAATATTTTTAATTATTTTTAAAAATTCAAAAAAAATTCCAAATTCAAACCCTCATAAAATCAAAAACTTTTGTTAACATAACAATACAATTTGATCCAAGTTCCCAAACCATTCTCCAAAATTCCGAATTCATTGGTTTTGTTCGAACAGCTTGCGTGACAACATAAGCTTTATCTTTCAACCAACTCTACAAAAAGAAAACAACAATTTTAATATTAATAAAAATAAAAGTAAATAAATAAATAAATAAATAAATAAAAATATATTTATTACTTACATTAACATAGCTGGCATTTATATAATGCGAATTTTCATCTTCATCAATTCTTGGTAAAATTACTCGATTAAAATCATACGGTAAAGTATCCTGAAACGAATTATTTTTAAATTATTTTATTTTTTGATTATTTTTCCATCTGGAATAAATTGATTGTTTCACATGTGTTTGGGCTTCATTTTTCTTTTTATTGAAACTCACAGGGTATGGATTTCGATCCATCATTGTGCTACCAACATCACATCTACATTTATTATTATCAATTGATCGGTTGACCATCTGAAAATATTTTTTAAATGAAAAATTTTTTTTTTGAGTTTTTTAAACGACATTACACAATTTCACTTTCTCTCTCTCTCTCTCTCATACACTCTCTCTCTCTCTCTCTCTATTTTCCCTATTTTATTTGGTGTTAATTCATAGTTCAAAAGTTTTTAAAGTAATTTTTCTTAACAAAAAATGAGATTGTTAAAATATTTCCAAATAAAAAAAAAAGAAAAGAAAAATAGTAAAAAACAAACCAAATATTCTCCTTTGAATAATATCCTTTTCTTGCGTCTTTCTTGAACATAAGCTACAAATTTAGAAGCATCAATAGGAGATGTTGGAACAGCTTGCATTGCCTTTTCTTCTTGTACTAAAAAAATTAATTAATTAATATAAATAGATATATAAAATAATATTTTAAATTTTTTTTTTAAATTTACTTAAAATTTTCAATAGTCGTTTTCTTTTTCTCCATCGCCGGAAACAATCATAAAGTTTCATTCACCCAGATGAAAGAGAATATTTTTGTTCTTTTTTTTTTTTTTTGTTGAAAAAAACAAAAAAAAATCAAAAAGAAATATAATTTTTTATGAAAATGGCTCGTTTTTTTCGCTTCAGATTTGACCATCTGTTTTTTCATTTTTCGAAGAGAGTCAAGCTCGTCAGGCCAAAAGATGGAGTCATACATAAACATTTTTTTTTTTTTTTTTGGTGCTCTGTTGTTATTCTTTTCTACATATATAAATATATATATATATATATATATATTTTTATATTTTTATTTTTATATATATTTATATATATATTTTTTTTGGCCGACTGAATTTTTGATTGAGGACGAACGAAATAGTAGTAGCAACCGAGCACAGAGTCGAAAATCATGAGCCCCCCAAACCCATGAATGAGCCTGAGCAAACAGGAAATTTTGTGAAATTTCAACAATTTATGCGTTCGTTTTATGCGTTTACAACTCATTTTTTCGATGAAAATCCGAAATGGTTGAGAAGGATGGGGGGAGGGAGAGAAATGAATGATCGGAACGGCGGAAGAAAACATGGAGCAACAAAAATACATGGAGTTGGATTTTTTTTTAAGGATTTTTAGGATTCGCAGAAAATCAAAAAAAAAATAAAAATGGGAGGAGAGAGAAGGAAAGAAACTGACCAATATGAAACTGTTTTGTAAAATTTCCGGGTGACATAGCAGCCCAGGTTTTTTGAACTTTTCGCCGCCTTTTTCCCTTTTTTGATGCATTTGATGGTTGATTAAGATTTCCAGTTGATTGACTGGCTCTTTCTGGATGAATATATTGTGAAGATCCAGGTGATGATCCTCTTAATGCATCCATTACTAAACTAAGTTCCGAAATACTTTTTCGTCGAAAATCATCAAAAGCATTTGAGATTTCTCGTTTTTTCGAAGCCAACGGACTTTCAGGAACTGTCAATAAATTATTGTGATTGACTTTTTGAGTTGGTAACACTGAGGATGGAGGCGATGATGTTGATGTTGATGCTTTCCGATGGTTGTTCACCATATTTGCATCTAATCCAAGCCGATCATCATTTGAATATATCGACTTCTTCATCGAATCAACACAAATATTTTTAGCATAGTAAATTGTGATCGATCGATAAAAAAATCAATGAAATCAATAGTTTTTGTTATCCGAAACCGCACAAATACACAGATAAATAGTGTAGTTGAAGATTGAAGATGATGAAGAAGAAAAAAAAGAAGAAGAAGAATCAAAAAGATGAAGAGGAAGGAATAAGCAGAAAATGAATGTATGTCTGTCGGTCTCTAAGAGAGCAAAGCTTTGCTCAATGTGTAGTATAACCCTAAGATATACCAACCACTACTACCTTCCTTCTACTCGATGAGTGTATGTATCCTGTATCTGTGGCAAAACGACAACGAACCGCCCATCCATCCGGCAGAGACGCAGTTCTGAATGTAACAGCTGCCTGCTGCTTCTCACCGTTTAACTGATGTGGGAGCTCGTGTTGAGGTGTGGGAAGAAGAAGAAGAGAAAAAAGAAGAAGAAGAAGAAGATGATGAAGAAAAAGATGAGGAACAATATGAAAACACAAAAAAAAAAAAATAATTTTTCTCTTTTTCTCTCTCTCTCTCTCTTTCTCTCTCTCTTTTTTTCTTTCTCCCAGATTCTATCTCTCTATAATTCTCATTATCATTTATTATTTTACCATTATTTTTATTTTTCTTCATCTGGGAATGAATTTTTTTTTGTTTCAAAGTTCTTTCAAGAAAAATAAATCAGATGAATAAAAAAAGAAAAAAAAGAGGAAAAAAATTCGAAAAAATGAAATGTTTCGAATAAAAAAAAATTGGTGTCGAATATGTCATCCTCATCCACCAAGGTGCATATTAAATTGCTCAAAAAATTGATGGGCTCGAAAAAAAAAATGAAGGAAAACGAAATTTCCAAAAAAAAAGAAGAACAACAACAAATTGATTTTGACGAGAATCCATAAAAAACCTACGATCGAATGATGTTGATGGTTTTATTCCGTTGGATAAAATTTCATTAAATGGTGATTTAGATCGAAATGAATGATAAGAAGCTGTCAATAATGATGTCATTTTTTGATGATTTGAAGAAATTACTGTAAGCATAATTCGAACACATTTTTTGTCACAAGGAAAAAAGGAAAATTCAAAAAAGAAAAAAAATCAAAGAAAAATAGTTTTTGTTTGTTTGTATTGAAGATGACAAAGACGTATTTTTGATAGAAAATTTCAAAAAAAAAGTGGAAATTTGATCCTGAAAAGAAAAATTAAATTTTCCATTTCCATATTTTGAAATTCTAGAAGAAAAACGATAAATGAATGGAAAAATTTTTAATAAAATTTCAAATTTAAATTCAAAAGTTTAAAAAAATTGAAAAAAAGAAAAAAAAAATTTTCTTTTAATTTTTGTTCTTTTTTTTCCTTGGAAAATAAAACAAAATCGGGAATTATGATTGAATATTTCTCTTTGGTTTTTTGACATTTTTTTTCTTAAATTTTTTTCTTCACATCACAAAATTGTTTCCATAGTTTCAGAATTTTTGTAAAAAAATAAAAAAATCCAAAAAAAATGCCGCGTAACTCAAAGTTTTTTTTCTTCAAAAATGGAAAAAGGAAAAATGTTTAATTTTTATCCGATTTTGTTTCAATTTAAAGAATTCAAAAAAAAAAGAAAAGAAAAATCAAAATGAAAATGATCTTTAAAAAATCTTTGGTTGAAACTAAATATCAAAAAAAATTTGAAATGTGAAAAATGAAATGAAATGAGAAAAATCCTGAGGAGGACAGGTGCGGGCGGCTTTTTGAAATTTGATACGTACGATATATACATTTTGTTCTTTCGTTTCAAGACTTTTTCAAACGATTATAAAAGTTGAATAACTTTCTGTCATTTTTTCAATTAAAATCGATCAATTTTGATTTTAATGTCAAATTAAAATAAAAAATGACAATGGAAATCACTTACAACCAATCACAAAATCACTGATGCTTTTCTTCAATAATCTAGGCTCTTGAACTGTCGCTACAGTAATATTATGCAAATTATGAAGGCTGTGCATTGTTTCACTTCTTATTTTACTTGGACTAACTGTCACACTTCTTAATCTTCGCGGTAAATAATTTTTGAAATGTTCAAGACGTCGTCGACTTCCACCTCGTTGCTTTTTGTGCTCCTTTAAATCTGTCGTCGACACTTTCAATTCTTGTTCGATTGATTTTGATTTTCGAATATTTCGACGATAAATTTTTGAAGATGAAGCATCAGAAGAGCAATCATCAATATCAACAATTGTGATTAATGATGTTGATGGAACATCTTCTGATTTTGCTTTTTGAAAAATTGAATTTCCACGAGAACAAAGTTGAATAGATGAAGTGGATGGCTCCAATGTTGAGCTCAATGTTAAAGTGCTCATTGATGGAGGGGATAACATCTAGAAAAATAGTTGTAGGCAAATTGGTTAAAATATATAATTGGGTTAGGCAAAAAAGAGAAAGTTTTTAGCATCTTTTTTTTTGTTAAAAAATAAGAAAATGTTAATTAAGTTCAAAAGGTTATTGATGGTTAAGGAAAAAAAAAGACAAAAAGGAAACAAGAAAAATAGGATTTGTAGGACATGTTTTTGAACAAAAAAATACGCGGTTTTTTAAATTTCAATTTAAAACAAAACAAAAAATGAAAATTATTTGAAAAATTATTCCTTTTTGAAAATAAATGTTTCTAGAATAACTTTTCGAACATTTTCAGATTTTTTCAGAAAAAAAATAGAAAAAAAAATAAAAAGAAAGAAAAGCAGAGGAAAAAAAAGAGGGAAGATTTGAGAAAAAAAAAAGAAGAACCAAAAATAAACTAAAAGTGTGATGTATATATATATATATATGTATATGTATATATATAGACCGACGATGTTTGAGAAAAAAGGGGCCGCCGCCGCCAACGGATACAAACTGCATAGTATTAGTAGCGGAGGGACCACTACCACCACCACCACCACCAACATCATCGCCATCGCCATCGTCATCATCCTCATCACAACAAGTTACAAGTTAAGAAAAAAGAGAAGAAAAGAAAAATGAAAAAGAAATTGGAAAAATGTGGAGGAGGAAAAATTCAAATTCAAGATGACGATGCTCCGTTTGACGATGCTTGGATTTTTCACGTCGCCACAACTTTTTGAAAAAAAAATTAAAAAAAGTTCTTTAATAGTTTTTTTTTGGTTCAAAGCTTTTCATTGTTTGGTTTGAACTGGGCTTGATTTTTTAAAAATCAAAAGAAAAAACATTGGAAGAAAGTGCACAACAAGATATTTGAGCCATCCGGTTCATGAGCCCTATTCATTTCTTCTTTAAAATGCATTGCTCACATTTTATTTTGCATATTTACATACATTTTTGACTTTCACATTTTTTGAATTGGTTTTCAGTATTTTTTACCAAAATCTCAAATATTTTCAAAAAAAAAAAAAAAAAAAAAGAAATTTTATTTGGGTAAACAAAAGACGGTGATTATGCTATTTTCAAGTGAAATGAGACGTAAAATATTGTCCTTTCTTTTTTTTTTTTTCTTCTTCTAAGATATCTTTTAAGCCTCAAAATGTTGAAAAAAATCCCTTAAGAATCGAAGAAAATCTATTTTTAATTTTAAAATAAACCATTTCACTCATATCAATCGAAAAAAGTAAAAAAAACGTGTGAAATTTCAAAAAAAAAAGGAAGAAAAACCAAAGCTTCTTCTTCTTCTTCTTCCTCCTCGTTTTTTTTTAAATATTACCCCACGAAGAATTTTTGATATATGTTTTCAATATATTTACATGTGTTTTTTTCTTGGAAAAGTCAAAAGTACCCACAGGGTGCGGCGCGTATTTTTTGTCAAAACTTGGAAAAACTCCGATTCCATTGGGACGGACGCGATGACGTAGAACAACGGAAAAAAGTTGAAACTGCTTAATTTTATTTTTTATTTTATATTCGAATTTTTTTCCTTTTTTTTTTCTTTTGAAAAAAAGGAACACTTTAAAAAAAAATCAAATATTCTTGTTTTTAAATGGAAAAACGAAGAAAAAGAGGAAAAATAATTATAAACGAAAAAAAAAAACAAAGAAAAAATTAAAAAATTCTATTTGAAATTTGAATTTCCTTTTGAAAAAAAAAATTAAAAATTTTTGCATTTTTTTTTCTTTTAAAAATTTACCATTTTTTAAAAGAACGGACAAATTGTTGGTTGAATTTGAGCGATTTCCATCAAAATGATTTCGAATAAATTTTGACAAATTTTCAACAATTGAAATTTGAAAAAAAAGAAATTTTTTCGATTTTTTCGTTTTTTTCGTTGATTTTTTCCGCCATCCAAAACATTCCATTTTGATGAATAAAATTGTTTGAATAAATAAATTTGAAAATGACGATGAAGACACACAAAAAAATATTTTTGATTTATTCGATTTTTTACTTCAATTTTTCATGTTTTAAACCGATTTTTTTTTGTCTTCTCTTCTAGATGAGCACTCAAGATGAGCACAAATATAAACGATTTTTAGTTGGTTCAACAATCAAAAGTTACTGATATGTCATGTTCACACGTAAAATATTGATTTTTGTTGATTGCGCAAATATTGCAAAAAAAAATATTGAGATTTAAGCTCGAGAGGAAATTTTTTTTTTGAAAATTGATTGGCAAAAAGATAATAAAAAAATCGTTCTTTCTTTCTTTTTTTTTGAGCAAATCTCCTCAAAAACTCACTTATCATTTTCTTTGCCAACTTTTTTGCTTCAGCTTCTTCTTTTTCTCTGAAAATTATGAGATTTGATTGATCCTTTTGTTTTCTTAATTCAACGAACTGTTTCTGTGATAATCCATAAAGCATTGAACGAAGACCTGGCTCAGAATCTCGAACACTTTTTGATTTTCTTGTCTAAAACTTTATTTTTTATTTATTTTTTGTTTTTTTTTATTTTTAAAAGACACAAAAAAATTTAAGGACAAACTTCAACAAAAATTAACATTTAAAAGAAATTTGACACACATATCAAATACCTTTGAAGGTTTAAATAATTTCATCATAATATGCTCCATACTTTTCACTTTTCGAATTTTCTGAAGAATTTCAAAACAAGAAAAAAATCGTTTTTTTTTCGATAAATTTCAAAAAAGGAAAAAAAAAATAAAAATGAAAATATTTTACCCGATTGATTGGTTCAATTTGTTCGCCATTTTCATTAAAAAATGCTGATGATGGTCGACTTCGTCGAAGTGATGAAGATGGAGTGGAATCTCGTCGACTATTTCGACGAGATTCAATCTTTAAATTTAAATTTTTGAATTTGAAAAAAAAACGGAAGAAAAAATTTGAAACAAACTTCGTTTAAATTTTCAACAATATCGTTTGGTGAAACAACAAAATCATCGCCTTCATCGTTTCGAACACGAATTGAGACTGATGCCATTGAATCCTCGTTTTCTGTGAGAAGGAAAAAATCAATAATTAAAAAATATTTAAATCAACGCCTTTTTTTTCCTTTTTTTTTCAATTACAAAAATGATTTCCTCATTCAAAAATAATTTTAGAAAAAGGAGAAGAAAAAAAAGAAGAAGAAAAGAAAAAATCTCGAGTTGTGCACAAATATTATCCAATTCAACTCGTTTTTCAACCGTTAGAAATTTTGATGATCGCGACGACAATTTTTTTTTGTCTTGCGACCACGGCCGATAGGGAGGTGGAGGAGGAGGAGGAGGAGGAGGAGGAGGAGGAGGAGGAGGAGGAGGAGGAGGAGGAGGAGGACCACTTGAAAATCGCCCGGAATAATATATGAAATAGTATTAAAATGAAACGAGTATTAGAGAAATTGAGATTGTTTCATTTATTTAATCAAAAAGAAAAAAAATTGGAAAATATTATTCAAACTAAATTTTTTCTTTCTTTTTTTTTAAGAACAATAAACCACTTTTAATTCATTTTTTTCTTCTTCTTTTTTGAATAAGAAAAAGAAGAAAAACTTAAAAAATGAAGTGAATTCTTGAAATACTTCAAGTAAAATATTCAATTTCTTTATCAAAAGTAGGCGGGGGGGGGGGGGGGGAAGGTAGGCAAAAAAATAAATAAATAAAGTACCATCGTTGGAGAATATTGCGTGTCCATTGGTTTTAGGTTTCCTTTTTAAAAAAAATAATCGAGATCGAGAGAAGTCTGAAATTCAAAAAGAATTATTTTGAGTTTTAGATGCGGGTCATTTTCATTTTTCTTTCCGATCAAATTGATTTTTAAAATTTTTTAAGAATTGTTAAAAATCAAAAATCACCTTTCATTTTATTTTCGACTTTGAACCTTTAAATTGTGCAAATTTCATCGATTTTCAGTTCAAAAAATATTTTTTTTTCTGCAAAAAAAAATTGATCGATTAAAACGGAAAATCGAATAAAATGATAAAAATATTTTAAAAAATACAATTTGAAAAAATAAAAAATAGTCAATTTTTTCCCTTCCAAGTAACCCGAGATGAGAAATGAGTAGTCGTTATTTTTATTCGATGTCTGCGGTTGGTTGGTTGGTTGAAAATCAGTAAATGAGACGAAAAGCTTTCGGAAAAAAAAAGATATGTACAAAGCTGATAAAAAATAAGAGAAATATCAATGAAAAATAAGAGAAATTCGACAAGGGAGAATGACAAAAATATGTTTTGTTGTGTTATTTTTTTGAAATTCTAACCAAAACACTGACACTTCTTTTGAACATTTTTCTTCTTTTAAATCAAAATTTCGAAATTATTTTAATCTAAAAAAATTTCGCTCCCTCCCCACCCCCCCCCCCCTCATTTTCTTTTTGAAAGTTTAAATTTTAAACAGATTGATATCGTATTTTAAATTTTTTTTAAATATTTTTTTTTAAAACTAGTAATTCCGTCAAAATTTTGAATGTGGAAAAGATTCTAGAAAAAAAAAGCGAAATTCTTCTCTTTTATCGATTTGAACAAAAATGGATCAAATCAAGCAGAAAATTATTTTTGTTACGAAAAAAAAACTGAAAAAATAGGATTAAGAGATGTTGTAAAGTAAAAAGGTAAAAGATAATAGAAAACGGGCGAAAAATTCGAAGAAGAAAAATTACGTAAAAAATCGAGAACAGACGTATTTATTGATGATGACTTACATTTTTGATTGAGCCAATACAATTTTGTTTAAAAAAAAAACAAACAAAATAATCAGTTTTTTATTAAATTTATTAAAATCAATATAATAATTAATTTAATTACAATAAATATTTTAAATATTTAAAAATTGTATTTTTGTGATGAAAAAATATTTGAAAATTTGAAAAAAAAAAAGAAAAAGCTGAAATTTAAAAATCATAAATAACAATAAAGAAAAAGTTTTTAAAAATTATATTTGATGTGTGTGTGTGTGTGTGTGGAGGTGTGAAATGAGCCGGAAACTGCAAAATGGATAGAGCTCAGTGAAAAAAAGAAAAAAAAACAGCTCATTTGTCATTTTTTACATTAAATTTTTCCTTCCGATTTTTCTTTTTTCTTTTGAAAATTATTCAATCAATCAATCAATAAAGATATCCAAGTTCTAAGCTTTTTTTCTTTAAAAAAACTATCAAAAACCGTAATAATTTTCATTATTTTATAAGATTTCAAAAAAACATTTTTTTTTGAATCAAGAAAAAAATAAAAAGATTTCAAATAATATTTTTCGACAATTTAATTACAAAAATTTATCTAAAACTTCTTTTGGAACATTTTGAATTTTTGATAAAATGGCGTCATTCTGAAAATCGAAATCAATTTTATTGATTTTTTGAAAATAATTGATATTTAAACCTTCATTGATCCTGTTCCCGTCATTGCAAATGGAATTGTTAAAGCAATTACAGCAATATTTATAACGATCAATATTGATAAAGTTGTTAAATCACATGAACTTGGTCTTTGATTAACTTCTTTTCCCCGATCCTTGAAAAATAAAATATTTTTTATCGATTTTTGAAAAAAAAAAAACAAAAAAAAATACGTCAGCGGTGTCTTCAGAATCTTTATTTTTCGTTTTTTCTTTTCTTGTTTTTTCTTCATCGGTTGTTCCATCATTTTTGCTCATTGTACTATTATTATTCGAATGAGCTGGTGGTGGAGGGGCAGGAGCTGCTGGACGTGATCCACCAAGGGGGGCTGGAGGTGGAAGCGGTGCTGGTCCAGCTCCTCCTGGTCCCATCATTTCATATCCATCTTCTGCCATTCTTATTTTTTCTTTACTGAAAATTGTCTTAATTTCTGTTTTTTTTTTTTGGAAGCTTTTCAAAAAATTAAAGAAAAGAGAAAAATAAAACCAAACTTTTTAAAAAGTAATCGAAAAAGTCAAAATTTCTGAAAATAATCTGATTTTTTTAAATAATTACTGTTATTTTTAAAATAAAATAAAATGTTAGTAGTTCACGATTTTTCATAAAATTAAAAAAAATTTATTTTTTAATATAAAAATTGATGTAAAATTTAAAAAAAAAACGTTTAATTCGATAAAAATGGTCGAGCTTTTGCATAAAAATTATCTCTGGATAAATAACATCCGCACATTTTTCGATATCCCTGAAATTATAAAAATCAAATTAAAATTGACATTTTTTTTGTTAAACTTTGAATTCAGTTCGTGAATGAAGAACTCGAAAATTATCGATAAATATTACTGATCCAGGTTGAAGAGAGATTTTTATGAAATTTCTGGGATCATGACAAATTTTTGAGAATTTCTCATAAGCCTCATAAAATTTGATGATATTTCTTGATTCCAATTCACTTAAATTTCCATTTTTTGTTAAAAATCTTAACGGAGCTCTGTCATATGGATTGAATCTGACGAACAATTGCAGAATTAATTTTGTTATTTTTAATTTTAAAAAAAAACCTTATTTGGACAATTTCATTGTTTGAATCTAGCTCAATTACAGATTTTTCAGTACTTAAAGAATAAATCAAAGGGAAATTTTCTTCAGATGCAGATTGATTTTTTTCTAAATATTGATGATCAATCTGAAAATGAATAAAAATAATTATTTTTGAATAAAATGAGCAAAAAAATTCACTTTGAATTTGGTTAAAATTTCAAAACTTTCCGAATCTTCGTTTTGTAATATTTTGGCACAATTAAAACCATCAACTAATATTGTTTCACCTCCACTTTCAGCAGGTTTTAAACAATGAAAAACTTGAATTCCTGGTGATTGGTTTAAATAAGTTCCATCAGTATGAGGACCAATATGTTCATTTCCATAAGCTGTATCTTCATGTGATGGATCAAACTATAAATTAATTTTTTAATTTAACAAAAAAATAAAATTAATTTTTCCTATTTTAAATACCTTTGATTCGTTACTAAAAACCCAAAATTGGCCAAAAAAAGTATCGTGAATCGGTACCAAAGATTTACAAAGTTTTTCCGTTTCTACTGCTGATTTTTCAACATTTTCAATTATTATTAAGCCGTATTTTGCTAAAGATTGAGAAAACTTCGAAAAGTCGAGCAAATTTCTGAAATTTCGAAATTTTGAACAACCGCCAGTTTGAGATTCATTTGTGCTCTATTGAAAAGTGCAAGTTTTTTTATTTTTTTCGTTACTTTTTTCGTTATTTTTTTTTAAATTATTTCAATACTTGGAGTAATTTGACAATACCGATCTATTGTAGGAATTTTCTTCAAAGTTTCTCCATTCCATAATTCAATGTTTGAAGTTAGATTGAATGATTTCTTGAAGGCGATTTCTAATAAATATTTAAGTTCGAAATGAGTTTGATGTCCGTCGTTCCAATTAATCTTCAATATATTTTGATCAGAAACAGTTACTTGATCAGAGCTATCAATTTTAGCAAGTGAAATCATGTTAGTAAACTTTGATTTTCTTTGGTTTGTTGAAAAATTGTAACTTTCCGAAGATAAACAATGATCGCGGAGCCAAATAAGAGGAAATGTTATTTTTTTCTGATTATCTGTAATTTAAATTTATTTCTATTAAAAAATTTAAAAAAAAACCTCCAAAACTAAATTCAATTGCATCATTTTTGTTTAAAATATTCTTCAAATTCCATGTTGTTAATTTAGGAATTGTTGAAAGTGTGCCAATCTTAGAAGTTAATTTAAGCATTTTAGCTGAAAAAAAACGCGTTTTATTCATTAAACTTAAAGATATAGTTTTATCAATCTTATCAATTTTCTCGAATGCTACTAAATAAAAAAATCAATAAAAAAGTGACAGAATTGATTTTTATTCCCTAAAAAATTATTATTTTATAGATAAAAACAACAAAAGATATAATCACTTCTTTTTTTCCAAAAAATGTCCGAAAAAGTAAAATGTGTGTTTACTTTTTAATTGTAATATTAATCTATCTAATTTTTAAAAACTTTATATTTTTTCTAAATGTTTGTATTTATTACTTGAACCTGTTGTGTTTACTATTCAAATATAATTAAACAGTAAAGTTTTGTTTTTTTGCTTTTTGCATCATCGAAACAAAAAAAGTGCACTTTTTTTCTTTCTGGTCTAAGTATCTCCAAATTCCCAATGTTTCGTTAAACATTTATTTAGCTTTCTATCTCTCGGGCGGCACTCGTCTCTTTTTCATTTTTTTTCTCGTCTTTAGCACGTCTTACTTTTTGTTTTTTTTCAGAATTATGTTACCAAATGTAGCTCGATGCTCATTGATATCAGCTCGAAGTTCAAAAACGATATGTTCATCAGTTCGAAAATATTCGTTTGATCCACTTGAAGCAAAAATGGCTCAGAAGCGTGTGAGAATATTTGAATTCCACTCAAATAAAAAAAATTAATAGTTTACAGGCTGAAGTTCAACAAAAACAATTAGAAGCTGCTGGTGAAAATGTCAATGTCGAAAAAACGAATTTAAATTACTCAACAAAACAGGATTTTCATAATCAAAATTTAGACACGCGATTTCAAGGAGCAAGTAGTGAAACTGGACAGGTTCCAACATTTTGGCAACAAAGATTTCTAGTTATAACTAAATTATATCCAAATATTCGTTCTATTCCTCCATATGTACAGTAAGTTTTCTAAATGCAAAGGTTTTCAGGGTAAAAAACAAATATTACTTGTTTTACAGTAATGGAACTATGAATAGAATGCATGATCGAATGAGAGTGGTTTTCATTGTAGTCGCGTGTTGTTTCTTTTTCATCATTTTCTTTACTGCAGAAAGTAATATGGCTAAAAAAATTACAAGAGATCGTGAAGCAGGAGTCGTTGTTACTAAACTATAAACTGAATGTATGGAAGTCAACTTGTATTAAACGGTGTAATTTTTTTTGTTGGTTAGAATAGGGTTTTAAAATAAAATATTTCTTCTATTTTTTTTTATTCAGTTTGGACCTGTTCAATCGGTTAAAAATTCATTGATTATGTTTTATTTTTTTTAATTTATAAGCACAAAAGTTCAGAAATGGGAATTTTTCGAACAGTTTTAATGAATGTGGCTGGATTACAAGAAGAAAAAGCAGTAAAAGGAACATACGAATGGAAAAAAGAGCATATGACACCTGAACAATTAGCAAGAACTATGGACAATTCACAAAAATATAGTGGAGTAAGCTATAGTTTTAGAGAAAAAAAAATGTGTTTTTTTTTTTAAAATTTTCAGATTCCCGCCATTCCAGTCGATATTGGCTATCATGGAGGAAAAAATGTTAGTGGACAACAACAAACAGGAGTAATTAGTAATGCTGCCAGTAACCCAGGTGTTATATTAGGAATGGGACTAACAACTTTAGCACTTCTTGGAATGTTCAGGTTTTTATATTTTTCAAACATCAATATTATCAAAAAGTCTCTACGTTTTTTTTTTCAATTTTTGTTGTACAATAACAAACTTTTTACGTTGATTTTTAAAACGAACATTTTTAAATATGATTGAAAATGACCTTATAAACAGAGAAATAATTTTTTTCTCTGAAATTAAAAAAAAATGTTCAGTTTTTTCAATGTAAATATAAAAATTAAAGTTTCTTTTCTTTATTCTTACAATACAAAGAATCGAAAAGAAAAGTATACAATTATTGATTTTTTCTGGCGTGGTTTAAAATTAAAAAAACATGTCATCAACAAAAATTGATCAAACATAAGTGAAAGAAAACACAGAGAACAATTTGGTATTCGTTTCTTTCATTAATTTGCTTTAATGTTTCATTTTTAGATCTTCATTTATTGGCGACAAAGTTGGAGCACAAAAAATGATGCAATATCGTATTATGGCTCAGTTTTTTACCGTGACTGCATTGGTTGCAGGAGTTACAATATTTGGTGCAACTTATGAAGATGATGAACATCAGAAAAAATGAATTCTTTCAAATTTTATTTTCTTTCATTTTTTGATTAGTTATTCATTTTTTCGGGTTTTTCCCTGTGACTTATGTAGAACGTCTTCAGTGTATTTTTTTTTCGTTGAAATATTATGAAAAATTATTTCTTATCATTTGTATTATTTTCGTTTTTTGTATCATATAAACTTCTTTCCGTATTTTTTATAGATAATGGTCTACAAAATATCGAAAGTCATCAAGCTCATTGTTATAACGATTTTTGTGGCTTACGCATATCAATTATACCTTAAGTAAGTTTATTTGTTTTATAAATATGCATAAACGGTATTAAATTGAAAAAAAGATTATTTTTCGAATTGATAAGTTTTCAGATCCCAAAATACAAATATAATTCATATTGATGGAGAAGTTGACGAAAAGTGGAAATCAGTCAAAGATATGTTCAGGTTAATTCATTATTTATTATTTAACATTTTTCAAACAAATTTAGAAAAAATCTTGAAGAAAATTGGGAAAGAGGAGGTGGAGCATTTGTTGTTTATTTTAAAGGGAGAAAAGTGGTTGATATTTGGGGAGGATATTCAGATAAAGATAGTGGAAGATTATGGAAAAAAGATACTTTGTCTGTGGCTTTTTCATGTTCAAAAGTATTGAAAATATTTATTTTATTTTTTTTAAAAAAGGATATTTGAAGGCAATGGGATCACTTGTGATAGCAAAACTTGTTGAAGAAGGAAAACTCAAATATAAAGATTTAGTTATAAAATATTGGCCAGAGTTTGGAAAACATGGAAAAGAAAATGTAACAATCGAATGGTTAATTGGACATAAAGCAGGATTGGCATATACTGATCATCCAATTGATATTGAAACAGCGAAAAATCCCAATTTAATTGATAAAGTTTTTGAAAATCAAAAACCAAATTGGCCACCAGGAAAACGAATAGGATATCATGCAGTAACTCATGGATGGTTAGTTGATGCTATTGTTCGAAGAGTTGATGGAAAAAAGAGAAGTGTTGGAAAATATTTTAAAGAAGAAATTGCTGATAAATATGGTTCGTTTTTTTTTAATTTAAAAATAACATTTTTAATATTTTAGGAGTTGATTTTCATATTGGATTACCAATATCTGAACAATATCGAGTTGCTCGAATTTCCAATCCAAATTTTTGGAATATAATTGAAGAAATTATTTATTCTCCATCAGAAACAAATATAATCCGAGGAATTTATGATAAGATAACTAATGGTTCAATGAGTAAAATAACATTATCAACACCCTTTCTTCAATTTATTGGATCAATGACATTAAATGATCCAGATCTTCATCGAATCGAACAATCAGCTGTTTTGGGAATTGGAACAGCTCGGGCTATGGCTGAAGTTTTTGAATTGATTAGGTGAGTTAAACATTATTCAAAAAAATATCAGTTTTTTTTCAGAAACGGCAAAATGTTGACTCCAAAAGTTCGAGATGAAGCTTTTTCAAATTATAAAACTGAAAAAGATGTAATTCTTGGTGTGACTACTCCACGTGGTCCTGGTTTTATGATGAAAGAATATACTCTTCATAAAGTTTTCAAAATAGAAAATATTTTCAATCTTTTAATGTGGAAATTTTCAGCGAAAAGTAAATTTATATGGTCATAGTGGTTATGGTGGTCAGAATATACGAATTGATTTCGATAATGAAATTACAGTTTCATATTTGAGTAACGGGCTTAAACTTGGTCTTGGAGACACAGCTAGAACATATATTCGACTGTTATCGAGTGTATATGATATTGTTTTTAAAAATGTTTAGTTTTATTTTTACATTTCGAATTTGTCAAATCTGAATGCATAAAGTTTTTTAAAATTTACTACGTGACATGTATTGATGACATAAATTTTGAAATCGAATTATAAAAGGAAATCAAAAAGATCATGAACATCATAAAATTGTCAGAATTGATTAACTTGCATCATCAGTTAGGTAGGATTTCCCCCTTTTTTTCATAATTTTTCTTTTTTTATTTTTATTTTAGTTTTCATTCAACCATGTCGTATGCCAAAAGTTTCTACGCTGATCAAAAACCAGTTGAAAAAGAGCAAAATTGTATTTCGAAACAAATTTGAAAAAGAGTTTATAGTTTAATGTTCAGTGAATACATCAGATGATGCAACTCCATCGATTGAGCCAATAGCTGAAAATCCATTATCACCATCTCAAATTCAAGAAGCAATTCGTCTTTATCGAAATGTCATTTCAAATTCAGCTCCTCAATCGCCGATTCATCGACAAAATGTAAAACAAAGAAATTTTGTTGAAAAACAAGTTGTTCACTCGAATTATTATGGCGGTGGTCCAACTGATATTCCACAATCATATTTAGTCAATTATAATCGACAAGAATCATCAGATTCACCATCAAAAAATTGTCAAACACCAAAAACTCCAACAAAATCGCAAAATTTTGACCAAAAATTGTTGAATCGTCTTGAAAATTTATCGATTTCTCAACCAGAAAATCCAGAAGTTTCAACCCCCGAATTCGTTTCGAATGATCAAAAAGAAAATCCGTTATTGATTGAAAAAAAATCTGAGTTTAATGATGAAGAATCAAATTATTGTTTTAATAAAAAAGAAAAAACTGAAGAAAAACAATTTGATGTTGCTCCTTCTTTTTATCCATCAAATCCTGTTTCAACGATTTCAACTCCTAATAAATTAAATCGTCCAACTGTGGTATTTTTTTATTTAAACTTAATTAAACAAGAAAAAATTCTTATTTTTAGCCTTCAAATTATATTGGAATGTCAAATGATTGTCGATTTATTTATGATTCAAAAGGTTCAATTCCAGCTTCATATCAGCTAAATAATAATCAAAATCAACCAACAAATAATTATATTTTGCAAAATCCTCGAAAAGAACAACAACAAGAAGATAATGGAACAACAACAACGGAAGACGTAACACAACGTCCACTTCCATCACCGGCTCCACATTCTCGTTTTCGTAGTTTGATTCGAAATATTGGTGAAACAGCTACGACGTTGTCTGATCAATATACTTCACCAATTGTTGTTGAAAAAGTTGAAAATCAAAATCAACAACAACAACAAAACGTTTATTATGATGCGTTTGCACCAATTAACCAAATGCCATCTGAATCTGAATATCAATTACCAGTATTAAATGATTTGGCATCATGTATTGAAAATTATTAAAATTATTTTATTTTTACTCGTTTTTTCTCCTTTTTTTTTGAAAAAAAATGAATTTTTAATTTCCAAAATTTTTCCAAAATAAAAACAATTTGTTTACTTTCATGAAATAATTTGTATAGTTTTTATCGTCAAACAAACAAGATCAAAATGGTATAAAAATCCATTTTTTTTCCAAAATATTTTTTATAAAATAATGGAATTTATTTTATTATTTTTTTCAATTTGTCTTCCTCTGAAATCTTTTTCGATAAATAATGAAATTTTTCAAAATGATGAATTTTTCAAAAAATTATTACCAACATCAGAAAAACCAATTGAAATAGAAGGATCAGGAATCGAAAATATTGGTTTTGATTATTGATTGAATTATTGATTGATTTAATTTTGTTACAGAAGAGCCACTTTTTTCTACAAATTCATCATTGACAACTACTGAGATATCTTCAAATGATAAATGTTATGATCAATCAATTAAATGTCATCAAGTTCGAAGCTTGTGTACAGTTCCAGCTTATCGATCAGTCATTATTTCAACTATTTGAAAAAAAATTAAATTAACTAAATTTTAGATAATGATTCAAGTTTGTGCTAAAACATGCAATGTTTGCCCACAATTTCTTCGTTTACCATATAAAAAACGCTGTCGGGATATTTTCGAAAAGTTTTCGTTTTTATCACTTTTTGCTTTGAAAATTCTTTTTGATTTTCAGTTGTTCAAGTTGGGCACAAAATGGATTTTGTCATTCAACTTTTTATACTCTCGATGAAAGAACGATTTTTTGCCGAAAAAGTTGTCAAAACTGCTAAACTAAATGATTATGCATTTTTATATTAAACGTTTCATATTTGAAAAATAAATGTATTCTATTCAAAATGATAAAATAAAACAAAAATACACAATTTGATTTTTTCAAAATCTTAAATTATATTAAAATATTTTGTTTAAGACAGACAAAATTTTAAATATGTGAAAGCTATAATTTCAGATAAATACAAAATATTTCATATTTTATTTTTTTTTTGTAAAAATCTTCTCTTTTTTCAAAGTTGGATTTCATTTCTAAAATTGACACAGACGTTAATTTATTCCTGATGTACTTGGTCCTGGCTCAGAAGGACTTGGTTCTCGAAAGAAAGATCGATCATGTGGGATTCCATTTTTATCTACTTGAAATTCTAATATCATACTTAAATACAGTTCATTAAACGTTTTTCGATTGTGCACACATAGGCGCAAAAATCTGGAAATGTTTAATATTAAATGTTTAAAGCGGATTTTTTGTTAAATATCTTACTTTGCTGTGAATGCACACAATTCTGATTGGATAACTGATAGGCCAGGTAATAAACGATGTGGAACTGTTGTTGGCTTTTTCAATATTTCTTCGATAAATGTTGATATTCTATTTGAGACCAGCGTTCTAATGGGATTCTCTATTTTAATTAACGAATTTATCTGATTTTTCATCAATTTTGATTTGTCTTCATCCCACGTTATCTTTAATTTTTCTGCTGCACTTTTTGATTCTTTTACACATTGTTCAGCAATCTTTTCTAGATCAGATTGTAAACATCTGAAAAAATCCGTTCTAATTTAATATGAAATTAAAGTTTCAAACAAACTTTTCTTCAATTCTGTTGGAAATCGAAATTAAATGATCTTTCAAAGTTTTTTTAAAACTTTCACTTTCCGAAATCTTAAAACTAACAGCTTATTTAATTGTTTCATAACCCAAAATAATTACTTCTTTTCCTGCTATATTACAGGTTACAAACACTGATGAAGCACAAAAAACCATTTGAGTAAATTTTTCTGCCATTGCTAAAAGTCGATTTTTATCAATTTCCATCGTTTCCGGAAATGGTTTGGGTTTTTCTGTTTTAACAAGTCTAAAAACATGTGTTCATTTATTATTTTCTCATTTTTTAAATGTTTCTTACTTGGTATAAGCTCGACTCGTTGTTTGAACTAACATTTCATCTGATTCCTCTATCTCATCTTTTTTTTCTTTTTTTACATTCGGAACTTCAGCAGAATTATAAATTTCATCAAAGGCATTAAAAAGCCATTGTTTTGTTAAATCACATCCGTTTGGATTCTCCGCTAATTTTTTTTGAAAAACTTTATATTCGTGTTTTGAACTATAATCTTCAATTTCTGCTCGGCTTTGTGATATTTGATAATTTGTAAGGTCGTTTTTCATCAATTCAAGCAATTCCATCGTACCTCTTGAAAATTTAAATATTTTTCTTTTTCTTTGTTTAAAAAAAAAAACTTGAATAAGTCAATAACATCTTTCTTTTTTTTCAACTCATCTACTATTGAATCTCTATCAGGAGCACATAATCTTGAACATAAATTTAGAATATACTTCATAACTTCATTAATTGAAACATTTTCATTTTTCAATCTTTCTCGCAATGATTCTTAAAAATTTTAATTGAATCATTTTTTTTTCGAACTTAATAGTAATTACTTTCGTCTAAGGATGATGATAACTCTGCTCTTAATCTAACATGTTGAGCTGTAAGAATATCTTCTAATATCATCTAAAAATCGATTTTTAGATTATGAATCTTTTTTTTTTCATTTTACATTTTTTATTTCCATTATGAAACCAAAACAATGATCATACTCCGGCGGATCTTTAGCTAAATCATTTCGTAATAGATCGAAATATGCTCTATGCATATTTTCTCGTACGCATTTTTCAACTGGATCGACTGGCATATCCGGAATTTGAAAATTCGGATCGATAGCAATTTCGTGAACTAATTCAAGATTTTCCAATTCGGCTGACATATTTATAATATCTTCATGAGTATAAAATTTAGCTGGAGATCCTCCTGAAATATTTTTAATTGCCAATTAAAAAAACTGGAAATTTAAAAATTGGAAAATTACAATAACCGAACTGAAATAAATAACTTCAATAATCATATTTTTAGTATTTAAAATTAGTATTTAGAAAATATGACCTGCAACCCATGGAGGTAAAGCCAATTGAGATTCATCTTTGTCTGATCCACCTTGGATATTAATTGCCTGACTTCCATGCCTTTTTATTCCTTTTTTATTTGTTTCTGATGGATTTTCTTTTTCGCTCATTTCGAAAAAAAAATTATTTTCAAATTGAATTTTTTTCACTTCAAAATAATATTTAGATAAAAATTGGGCTGAACTCTCTGTTATTTAGTAAAAAAAAAATTTTTTAAGAGAAACAAATACTTTATAAAACGAAGAAAATTATTTTTTAAAAGAAATCACAATTTATACTCAAGCCTAACATTAAGAAAAACTACGAATTTAAAATTTAAAAAAAAATCCGTATTTAAAGTAGGCGAGGTAACACGGAAAGAAATAATTGTTCAACAAGTCATGAAATTTATTTTAAATAGTTCATTTGGTTTGTTTGTGGAGCCCATGGCGAAGATTGTTGACGAGCCATCGCACGAGATGGAGCAAACCCGAGAATCTTTAAAAAAAATTACTTTTTAACTTACAAAAATTATTTTTACTTTTTGCAGATTTTGCCTGACAGTCATCGTACACAGAATATACAAAAAAATGAAGGAACAATCTGTCATATCATCTCCTACTAGATTTCTGTGAGATAATCCTTGTATAAAACCAATTGGAGTAAATGGTAATTTAGCTACAACTCGTCCTTCAAAAATTGAATTGAATGTCGATAAAAGAGCAGTGAATGCCAATCCTGAAATTTTCAATTCAACATTTTCATTTCAAAAAAAAAGAACGGACCAATAGCAAACATTGATTTCATTTTGAACATGCTCATATCCCGATTTGTTGCTTTCAATCGTTCTTCTTCTCGTTCTAATTTTTTTTTCAAATTTTTATCTGCTGTTTCTTTAACTTCTTGTTTCTTTTTTTCCAATTTTTTTGTTTTTTTATCCATTTCAGCCTAGAAATATATAAAGAAATTTCAAAGAACTTTTAAATAAATTGACAAATAAAAATAACCTTCAGTCGTTTATATTGGTCTGATCGATAAACTAATAGCCAAGTAATTCCTTCTCCTGCTAAGGCTGTGCCAAATGCGATACAGATTATGAGAATACAATCACTAAACATCTGAAAAAAATTGAGATAATAGCAAAAATGTATTCATTTTAAATATCAAACCAATAAAATGGGTGTTAAAATGTAACAGAACTTTTAAAAAATATTTTATTATTTTTTGCAAATCATGAAAAAAAAACGAAACATTAATTTTTAACAACGGAAAAAAACCATGAAAATAAATAAATTAAAGGAACGGTTCGATGTTTATTTCAACTGCTCCACATGGTAAAGTCAACCCAAATCCAGTAATAACTTCTGGATGAAGAGCTCCTATAAAAATATATTTTTTAAGGTTAAAATTATCAATAACACACCTATATGTCCTAGAAACTTTCCTTTTGGACCGATGATTTTAGCACATCTTCCTGAGAAGAAAGTTGGATCTGAAACAAAGCGATTGAATTTTTTAATACAATTATATATATTTCAAAAACCCACTTTCATCGGATTCAATGTAATAACCTGTACCATCTTTTGTTGGATTGATATCTAACATTCTCATTATTCGATCTAAAAACCCTTGAATAATTTCAAAGCCCGCAGCTTTATTGTAATATACAGCTGCAAGTCGTCTTTCATTTCTGGCTCCAACATCTAAAAATAAAGAACTTTTTGGTAAAAGTAACTAAAAAAATATTTGATTATTTTATACCAGAATTTGAATCTTTAACAACTACATCCTGAAGTTCGAACAATTTTAATGGCAACGGCATATTTCTATTAGACGCCAACGTTTTCAACAATCCCGGAAGTAATGATGTTCTTGCTACTTGGAACTCCAGGGTTTTTGGGTTTCCAATATGAACCGCTTCTTCCAATGCGTTTGGTTTTCTTAATTTAGTTGAAATGTCATCACGACTACATAAAGCAAAATTCAATGCTTCTGTCCATCCAGCAGCAGCGATTTCAATTCGGAGTAAATCGCATAATTTATTAATCGGGAATGGAACAGCAACTGTGTTTGATTCAGGTAACCGGAGTGTTAAATTATTATAACCATAAGCAACTCCAATATCTTCCGCAATGTCACATGCATGAAGAATATCGTGTCTAGTTGGTGGAGCAATGATCTGAATAATAAGCATTGAACTAAATTATTTTTTAAAAATTCGAACTTTTAAAGTTTTATCTGCTACAACTTCGGCTTTTAATGACATTTTTGTAAGCAAAACCGCCATTGTTTCATCATCTAAATCTAATCCAATTTTATTGTTTAATTGTGGGGTAGTCACCGTCAACTCTCGATACGACAACAACTATAATTCTTATTATAACTTCGTTTGAAGCATGAAAACGTTTTTACCGGATAAATTTCTTTGGCTCCTGTTTCCTCATATATAACTTCAACTTGTTCAACAGTAAATGGTTCTGCGCAATACTGTGAGAATAAGGCAACAATAGTATCTAAAACTACGAACGCCTTTTGTTTGTCGGTTGCAGTTGCTTCAATCAGCACATTTTTCGTATTCAAAGTAATTTTTGAATGTTCTCCGTTAATAATTGGTGGCATTGAACAAACAACTCCGTTTTTATCGTAAATAACCGGATACTTTGGTTGATTTTGAATAATAGGAAGATACGCTTTTAAGTGGCTATCATTCGAATATAACTTCATCAATTCTTCCGCTGTATATTCCTTTGTTTGATTTAATGGTTTGAATTTGATATCTTTTGGTGATTCAGCCCTGTATTCAAACGGGCCTTTAATCGTATCCAAATCGTGGGTACCAATAGCAACGAGCGTTCGTTTACGACAAATGTTTTGATGAAGCTTATCCTAGAAATTTCTTTCTTTTCTAATTCTTACAGATTTTGTTTTACTTGAAGATCAATGAATGATGCATAATTGTCCGAATTAAAGGTGATATTCCTTAAAACCGCTCCAACAACAAATGGACGAACATTCGCCGTTTCTTTTTTAACTATTATTTGTTGATATCCTTCTTTAGGTTTCGCAGCAAATTTATATTCTGGAGCAGGAATTCTAAAAAAAAAATAAATCCTCGAGTTTTGTTTTTGCTAATTTTACTCTTGTTTGAAAATTCTTATCGCTCTAGCAAGACCCTCAACACTTAAAAGATCATATCGATTTGCTGGAATATCGATTTTATAAACTTCTTGATCGTTTAGGTCTACTGCAGCCGAGCTTCCCCGCTCTTTTTCCACATCAGCTTTTTCTGAAGTCTGGAAAATTAATGACCATTAAATTTGAAAAACTGTTTAAGAAACTAACAATTTCGTCAAGTTCTAGGCCATATTCAAAACAAAGTTCATCGAATTCTTTTTCAGCTGAAAACCAACTATTTTAAACTTTAATTCATATGAGAACTTACTATAAACGTGGTTGAAATGCTTGTCAAGAAGCAGTTTTTTTATTCCCACAGTTGGCATAATGCTAAAATTTGTCTTTTAGAAAAAATTAAAAATTTTTTGTAGAAAAAAAAAAGATTTAGAACTTATTTTGTGCATAAAAACTTCAAGTCTGTTACTCCAACAATTATATTTGGCGCATTTTCCGTGTTGACACAATTTCTGTGTTTACGTTTGGAGGTAACTCAAATTGTTATAAAAATTTAAAAACCATTTCTATTAGTTGCTTTTTAATTGAACGATCAACGCGATTATTGATTTTTTTAAATTAAATTTTTTTTTTTTAATAAAGTAAATTCAAAAATAAATATCCAGGGCTTTTCACACGTGTTTACCGTGAAAAACATTTTAAAAGAAAATATGTTTCATAAATTGTGTTACGCAACTTTGCAAACCGTTCGCAAACACCGCAATGCACCAAATATTATAATTTATTTTTTATTTCTTTCGTTTTCACACAGTTTCATTGTTTGTAAAGTTCTGACGTCAAATTGTTGGTTTCTAAGAAATGACAGCTCCTTCTCTATATCGTGTCGCGATTATCAGATTATGGCTGGAAGGATTGGCTTTTAAGCATGAAATGAGTCCAGCATCGATAAGCCGGTTGGTCAAAAAAAAAAGCTGAAAATGACACCCTACCGAATTCAGAAATGAGCGTTCCTTACTGAAAGAAGCAAAGCTTGGCGGTTGAAAAAAGCACGTGATCTTCTTTGCGACACGCAGCGAGGCATGCACCTGACGGCACTGTTCACAGACGAGAACATTTTCACCGTTGAAGGAAAAATTCTTAATAAACCATCTCATCCGGCTTCAGTGATGGTGTTTGGTAAAGCAGGTCGGAGCGCCAGAACATCGGACCCAACGAACTCAAGAATGGTGCCAGGAAAATTTTGCAGCTTTTATCACATCTGTAGAATGACCTTTTTCTAACCCGGGTTTGGATCCAATGGATTTCTCTGTGTGGGAATACTCGACCCAGACGGTTTCCACCAAAATCTATTAAAATTTGGCAACTCTAAAAGGGGCTTTGCCAAAAGCCTGGGAAGAAATAGAGCCAAACTATCCGCGGGCCGTGATAGACTCGTATCCGAAGCGTTTGAAGGATATAATTCGAATGAAAATAGGAAAAATTGAAAACTGTTAATGCAATTATTTTTTATTAATCTTTCAATAAATTTTTACTGAATTTGTTAGTTCAACTTATTTTTCTTGGGCGATTCCGTTTTAAATCGGTTCCAATGTTTTTTATGAAACACCCTGTAAATGTCAATCTATTTAGGATTCAAAAAAAAATCTCCTTTTTTGGTGTGAAATGGTCCCGAACCAACAAAACACGAAAAAAAATCATTTGACACCTTCATCACAAAGAATTTGATACTTGATCAATGAAATCCATTTCCAACAGACTTCAAATGATGCGGAAATAAAAAAAAGGTTGAAAACGAATTAAAACCGGCCTCAATTCAATTGACTAAAATTTACAGTTTCTAGCAAAAATGAAAAACAACTGTTCGGTGTAGATTAAAGGAGCAGAACTGTTTTTTTTTTTGGAAGGACTCGTTTAATATTTTTTTTTCCCTAAAAACAAACATATTCAATCGATGAATAAAAAAAAACGAAAGTTTTCAAAAAACATTCAACTTTTATTATTTATAAAAATAATTCAATCGCACTGAACTCTCAAACAATTGAGCTCTGCATTTTAAAATTTTGTAATTTTTCACTAAAAAAATCAATAAAACTGAACAAAAAATTTTTTGAAAGCTTTTAATTTATATTTTCAGTACCAAATAATTAGAAAAAAAACAAAAACATTTTTTTGCGGTTTACTCCATTCAAACTCACTAAAATACATATAAAACCAGTTTCCCACAGCAAAAAAAAACAATAAAAAAGAGGAAAAAAAACATTTTTATTCGAAATGTTTTTGTTTAATGATTCACCCTTGCAAATTGTAATAATTTGAAATTTTAACATTTATTTGTAAACTTGTTCGGAAGACAAAAAAAGAAGAAGAATAAACATAAAAATGGAAAATTTGGGAAAAAAATACGATGCTCCGCTTTGGATTTCAGTGAGTTGAAAATTTAAAAAGAAATAAATTTTGTTCTAAAATTTCAGAATTTATTGCGAATTTTGTTTTTAATAACTTTGATTCATTTAACATCTCGATTTTTTGGTTTGGTGAGTTTAAAAGTTTTTTTTTAAATGAAGAAAATAATTTTCAGACGCTGCAACAATTCAATGAATTGGAAAAAAATGATACAAATACTCATTTTGCTTTGTCCTGTGTTATAATTGCAATTTTGGCTCTTTTATTATTTTCAATTATAATCGATTTATTTGTTCAATCTTATTCATCATTTAAATGGGTTGTTGCATCAAATGTGACCAGAAAAAAAAACAAACCAAAATTAACCCGATCGATTTTTCATCAAATTTTTAGGTGACCGTAATTGCCAGTTGTTTATTTATTGTTGGATTTCTATTTGGATATTCTGGTGAAATTGCATTTGCTGTTATAAACAGATACAACACTTGTAATATTTTTTTGTTTTAATTTTTTTTTTGTTTAAAAAAAAATGAATTATTAAAGGTCGTCAATTAGGCCTTTATACAAAAGTCGAAAAACCAATTGAATTAGAAAATTCAACAGCAACGGATGAAGAAATCGATGATTGGCATATTGGTTTTTTGTTAAAAATAAAAAAACAATTAAAATTTTCGTTTATTTTTTCAGAAATTTGTGACGAAGCATTAAAAGTCACTAGTTTCCATATTGCAATCGATTTGCTTATTGATTTTTTTGCAATTCCAAGTCATATTTTTATATTGGCTTATTCATGGCATTTTGCCAGAATTTATAGAGCAACTTTTTCATCTTCATTTAATCCAAATATTTAATTTTTTATTTATTTTTTACACGTAAAATATTTTATTTTAACCTATAAAATTTGAAATTGAGAAAAAACCGGCGGCATTAATCGATCTGTTTTTTTTCGAAAACGAATTTAAACAAAATGATTTGCTTCCGAACAATTCCAAAAACATGTTTGTTAAGAAGATTATTTTCTACTGAAAGAGTTTCAATTTCTCCAAATGATGTAGAAATTATTAAAAATCCTGGACAGGAATATATTAATTCATTTGTTAAAACGGTAAAATCCTTCAAGGTCTCTTTTGGAATTTGTCTAAAAATTTTCAGGCTGGTGGATTAAAAGGTGATGTAAAACAAAATGATTTTTCAATTCTTCGTGAAACAATGGGTGAAAATTATAATTTATATTTATTATGTAAAAAGGGTAATTTTACATTTAAAAAAAATAGAAAAAAAATTGTTTCAAAATAAATTTGTTAAGATTCAACTGAAATTGTGTCAGCCGGACATGTGGTCCTTTATAAATCTTTAACAAATCCATCCAATAATTTTCAATCTTGGGGAATGACATGGAATCCACCAAAATATCAAGGCACCGGAATGTTGAGTCATTTATTAATGCATATGAGTGAAGATCTTGGTGCAGCTAAAATCAATGCTGGTGGATGCGCTGATCCGGCATCATCTGCTGTTTGGAGAAAAAGTATTCAAGCAAAAGTTCGAGGAAACACTTATTATGTTTCGTATTATGACATTGGAGATTTTGTTCAACCAAAACTTGAATTTGATAATATAATCGTTAAAAATTTCTCTGAAATTCCATCAGATGATTTAATTTCCTATGATCAATCAATATTTCCATATGAAAGATCAAAATATATTATTGCTCGATTTAAAGATGGATTTGGACGAGTATCGATTGATTTTTCACATTTTTTTTTGTTTAAATTTCAAAAAATAATTTTCAAGGTTGCTTATAACAATGATGGAAAAGTAATTGGAATGGGAGTTGTTACTCCATATCCATCTGGTGATTGTGTCATTGGTCCAGTTTATTGTGATAATAAACAAACTGCTCAAGCAATATTCCAATCGATTCTTAAAGAACTTCCTGCAACTGAATTAAAACGTGTTCAAGTTCGATGTTCAGATAAATTTGTTGAAAGTTCAACGTATGTTTTTGATTTTTTTTCTTTTAATTTCTTTTTTATTTTTAAGATGGATTCTTCCATTTCTTCGTAAAAAGCATGAAATGACTTTACATTCTCATGTTAAATTCAATCGAGTTATTCCAGCTGGTCTTAATTTTTCAAAAGTTTTTGTTAATTCAAATCCGGCTAATGCTCCATTATAAATAAAATGAATTTTTTCGAATTTTTTTCAAATAAATATTTTATTCTAAAAAAAATCTTTTTTTTTCCTAAAAAAAAAAAATATTTAACGTGTTCCTCTCTTTTTTGCAGCTTCCACCATTTCATCTTGTAATTTTTCCAATATTTCAATTCTTTTGTGTGTTCTTCCGTCCAAATCAAAACTGGAAGATTCAAATTTGAATTTTTTTTTCTCCATTTTTTTCCCATTTCTTACACAACTGTTGGCTTTTTCCAATAATTATCTCGAATTCTTTCCCAATCCCATGGCGCTTTTTTGTTTGAGCGATCAAGCCAAACTTCAACTTTCAAAAAGCTCCAAGTCGTTGCAAAAACAAAAAGTGCAAACCATGCTCCAGTTAGAACAAAAAGCGGATAAACTTCATAAGCATGCCCGAGTCTTCGAGTCATAAATCTGAATATTTCAATAATTTTCGTTTTCTCCGCCCATTTTTTAATGATTCTAACGTGTATGGAGTATCGCCTTTTTGTGGTGCAGTCTTAACAAATCTTGGATCACGAGACCAATTACGAGCATATTGGAAAAAGCCAGCTTCAGCTGGTTTTTTCAGTTGAACACGTGCTGGAATTGGAACATTTCCAGAAACTGAACTCGAATTTCTTCCAAATATTATTCGACCAATCAATTGTTGTTGTTGTTGACGTGGAACTTTGCTCAACGACATTTCTTAAAAAAAAAACAACTATTTTTTTTGTTAATTTGAATCAAAAAAAGAAGAAAAAATCAAATTGATAAGATTTGGTGGGGATTTAAAAATTTCAAAAATCTTTTTTTTTTCTTCGGCTTTCACCACCTTTGACAATAAAACCAAGTTTTAAGGCGGAGTTAATAAAAAGGGAAGACAAAAAGCAACGTGCAAATTGAGAAAATGCATGCAACCACAAAATACAAACAACTCGATATTTACGTCAATACGAGAAGAATAAAGAAGGGAAAAATGCGCGAAAAAAAAAGAGGGAAAACATAGAAAAAGCTAAAAACTGAGAGGGGAAAACACACACACTATTTTGGTTATAGAAATTGAGCATCTCTGCCTGCTGTTTGGATTTTACTTAATCTCTGTTTTTCGAGAAGATTTAAGCTTCGTTTTATTTTCAGTAAAATGAAACAAATTTCAGTCTGAAAATTTCAATTTAGATAAATTCAATTTAAATTTGAATTTGAATTTTGTTCAATCGCGATTAAAAAAATTTGAATTTTCAAAACTTTATGATCAGAATTGTTGATATTTTGAATCAGATCAAAAAGCGCTCAAATTTTATAAAAATAAACAAAATCCTTCTCATTTATTCTCGTTTTTTTTTCTTATCTTAAATTGCACGTAGAAATTTGATGAAAAGTATCAAAATTGAAATCGACGAAAAAGAGAAAGAAAACAGAAATTTATTTCCTTTTTTCCTTTTCTTTTTTATTTTATTTTATTTCCTCCCTCAAAGTTTCTCGTCAATTTGAATGAAATTGCAAATTTTTTTTTGTTTCGAGGAAAATAGAAATTTCAATTGAACAACCAAAATCATTTGGTTTAATTTTTTGGACATTTTTATCTTTTAAAAATTAGTTCAAAAGGAAGGAAAAGCTTATTTGGTAATTTCGGGGCTGACGTTACAAATTTAAAAAAATGATAAAACTAAAAAAAAAAGAGAAAACGAACCGATTCAGTTGAACTCGTGATCAATTATAATTCAATTATTCCCGAATTTGTTTGCTTCAAACTAATTTTTCCATGTGGATTTATCACGTTGTCTTTTTTTTTATTTTTGCTCTTTTTTTTTTAATAATGTAGGGTTTTTCGTATTAAATTTTATTCAAAATAAATTAAATTATTTGATGAGAATTGTATTTTTCAACAATAATGCATATTATTCACAAACCGAAACCGACATTTGGCTTAAATTTTCCAAAATATGGCAATTTTTTTCAAATTCAGAACATAAAATACAAGAAATGTACAATCAAATATTGATTTTAATAATTAAAAGCTTTCAATTCTATTTAATAAAAAAGCTAAAGAAGACATTAAAAAACTGAAAATTTTCCAATAAAATGTCTACTGTGAATTTGAATTTCTCATGAATTGTAAAATATCTTTTTTTGTTATAATTCCCAATACTTTTCCATTTTTCGTCACTAATACTTGCCGAAGTCCCAATTTTCGGAACATATCAATAACTGTTTCCATTGGTGTTTGATCGGTCACAGTCATTGGGGCTAAATCTAAAACTTTTCGCAATCTGAGCGGCGCAGGCCCTCCAGCAACCGGATCTGGAACATTGTCCGAGAAATATGCTGTTGAATTTGTAACAACATAAGGTTGCGTTTTTCTGGCGGTGTGAAGTGCCAAATAAATATCTCTTCTAGAAATTGAATTTGAAAAATGAGCATTAGAAAATGAGCACATTACCTTGTTACAAAACCAACAAGATGCATTGAATTTTGTGATAAAACAACGGGGAATCCATTAAAATCAGTTTGTCGAAGAAGACTCTAAAATTATTTGAAACTTGATTAATATGTACTCTGAACCTCAATTTCTAACCTCAATTTCTCCGAGAGTCATTCCATTTTCAGTTATTACACTCAATTCATTTTTCATTTCTCTTAAATCACTCATTGCCATCAAATCATCACCTGGTTTTCGATTAATTGATGGTCTCATAACTTGTGACGCTACTGTTGAATATGGATATTCTCCTTTACTGTCCAAAAATGGATAACCATTTAATTCAATGTGTGCTTCATAAATACCCTTAATTAGTATTTATTAATTTTTTTATCGCAGAAATACAAATTGTTACCATTTTACAAATTCCATCTCCGATCCATTTAGAAAACATGGTGGCAACCATTGTGGGAACAATAAATTCCAAACTTCCAGTTAATTCAAACATGATCACAACCAATGAAACTGTCATTCTTGTTACGCCTCCAAGTACAGCAGCTGCTCCAACCATTGCATATAATCCTGGCATAACACAATCTTTTCCAGTTTGACAATTGAAATATTCCGAGTATCCTAACATTTTAATTTGTTTTTTTCATATTTAGCTCTTTTATTTTTTCGAGTTATTTGTTTATTTACCTTGTTCTGCTTGTACCATTTTAAATATTTGTTCAACAATAATACCTAAAAGTCTTCCAGCAATAGCTCCCATTCCAATAGATGGGACGAATAATCCACATGGAACCTAAGTATTATAAATTGATGATTAAAAAATAATTTTTGTTTTACCTTTATACCAAATGTAAAAATAGTGATGACAAACTTGAATACAAGCGCCCATAATAATTGTCCAAAAGCAATTGACAATGATTGATTTGAATCACAAAGAACATCATCATCAATATGTCCTTCGCATCTATCAAATAATTGTTGAATCATACTAGCTGCACTTTTTCTTGTGAATGGATTAAAAAATGAAATTGCCGATGTAATTAAAGTTATAATCATAACTTCGTAAATTGGATTTCCACCAAGCAATCTTGAATTTTTTCGGAACTTAGACCATCTGAAATAATATATTTGTTATGAGATTTGATGCTCATTAATGCATTAAAAAATGTTGCCTTATATTAGCAAAAATGAAAAGACTTCCAAGAATTCCTCCAAATAATCCTAACAGTGCAAATGGAATCAACTCAATAAATGTCCATTTCATCATATAATCAACGTGAAACAACGATGTTTGATCACTTCCAAAAGGATTTACAATTCTTAAAATTATTCCAGCAACTAAAGCACAAAAAAAAGATCGCCACATAGTTTTGAGAGGAAAATAATATGATGCTTCTTCTAAACTGCAAAACAAATAATCCAATTTTGATTTGACAAGAAAAGAACTGATGAAAGAATTACCTGAACAAAACACCTCCAATTGGTGCGCCAAAAGCAACACTAACTCCAGCTGCGGCAGATGCTGATAAAATTTCTCGTTTTTTAGCCTCATTCATTCCATATTTTGGAAACAAATATGAAAAAATGTTTCCAATACAACATGCCAAATGAACCATTGGACCTTCTTTTCCAAGTGATAAACCGGATGCTGATGAAAGAATTAATCCAACTGATTTAATAATAAATGTCCATTTTCCCAAATATCCTCGAATTACAAATCCGGACAGAATACATTTGATTTCTGGAATTCCTGATCCACATGCGTATGGCGCAAAAATTTTGACAAAAAGTACTGCTAAGGTTGACATTGCAACCGCCCAACCAATATAAAAAAACCATTCCAAAATGTAGAATAAGAAACTTTGGTTATTATAATAATTAAGCATCCATGGCCATTTCGTCCATGCTTTACAATCATCATCCTTATAAAATGTGTCATTTGATGACCAGCAACAATGCTCTCGATCTAGCCAAAATCGATCAGCACATACTCCTGTCTATAAATATCATATATTTATTTTAATTTAAAATTTACTATTATATGAAATTCTTACTTTTAAATCACTCATCCATCTAGCTCCAATATCGATTATTCCAGCTGTTGCACCAGAAGCTAAGCCAACAAATAATACGCATATCCATCCAGCTCCAGCATCCCATCCAGATTGCAGTAATCCTAATGGAAAATCGACTCTTCAAACACATCAATTTAGCTTTTAAAAATTTAAATGCATACAAAAAAATGTATTTTTATAAAATTTAAACTTTGAATTAATATTTTAATTTTAAAATAAAAAAAGAAACAAAATGAATGAATCATTTCATAAAAAAAGGGAAATCTATTCGATAGCTAATAAATTTCAATTGATAACACGGTTTGTAACTTTTTTATTTCATAATTTCAATTTAAAAACTAAGATATTCAAATAATTATGAGCGAAAAAAATCAGAACAAAACTGCTTTAAATGAGAAGAAAGCGAGGTTACTACTACTTTTGTCATATTTCAAAACTTGATTTTTAGTGAAAAATTAAGTAGTTCAATTAATGCAAATACAACAACAACCAAAAGTGTTTGTGATAAAACTGAAGATGATGTTGGCGATGAAATGCCAGAAACAAGACATTGTGATGGAATATGTAACGGAGTTTGTTTTTTTCTTTTTTATAAGGATTGTTTGCCAGGTTTAACTTTTGGAATTTGAGGAAACCTAGCATTTTTTCTAATTTTCTTTTTTCAAAATTTGAGAGCTGTAAGTTCGGTTTAAAGAAACTCGAAATTACTTTAAAGCAATCTAAGCTCTTAAACCGTACAAATTTCCAAGTCTGCATAGTGAAATAGTTACGCTATCTTTTTTTTGAAAGTCACGGATTTTATTCTCTTTCAAGTTTTTTTTTGGCTTTTGTTCGAGTTTGTTTTTTCATTGTTCAGTTGATGTTGTTCTAATTTAAAACTTCAAACAAAGAAAAAAACAGATTCAAACTTTTAAGAATTGAACCCGTGCGTTTTAAAATTTTTAAAATTTTATGAAGACAGTTTAACTAATAAACTATGATGAATTTATTTGCTTAAAATTTGAAATAATAAATTCCAGACGATTCTCCACATGTAAGCTACGTTTCATTAAACGTCTAAAAGTTTTACTTGGCTTAATTGCCTGGTTAAATTTAAATTTAACATAAGAACAAATTTTAAATTTTTAAACTTTAAGATTTATGAAGTTGATACCATTACAACATTAGAATGTGGACATACTTATTGTAAAAAATGTAGCGAGCAAATTAGAAAAGATGAGCACAATGAAACTAAATGTAAATTTACTTACACTGGTTCATCTTTTCGTCCAATGATATCTCCGATCGAAGCTGCTTTTCATGATGGAGTAACACGCAAAAGCAAATCAACAAGAAAAATTTGTGTTTAATTTTACAGTCATTATCAAAAGCGACAAATGATAAAACAACGAAAGAACAAGACAACGATACCAAAAACCCTGATTCTCTAAGTTTCTTCTTTTTTTTTTGCTTTTTTTCTACATTTTTTTTGTAGTACCTTTAATTTTACAAAAGCCAGTAGAAAAAAAAGTTACGAAGAAATCATTGTAAGATTTGTTTTATATAACTTTGATATTTTAAGAAATGGTGAATTAAATAATTAAAGTTTAGAAGATCCCAAAAAGTTTGGTATTCTTTTTTGCATGACAACAAACCACTGGCGGTTTGTATGAATCAAGATAGTTCATTTGGAGATCTTTTACGCCGAATTGCTGTTTGTTTGAATGTAAATCAAGAAACTCATGATGTAGTTCTTAAAATTCAAGAGTCATCTAGTGGAGAATCAGACGAAGATACACCAAACGACATGGTGAGTGAGAATTTGAAAAATAAAAAGAACTGAAACATTTTTCTATTAGAAAATAATCGTATTTTAGCCACCAATTGGTGTGATAGAATCAACGGCAAAATTAACAAACGTTCGACTACCAAAATCAAAGTTGTTATTAGTAGAAGTAGTGGAAAAGAAAACAGAGAAAAAAGATGAAAGTTCACCTAAAGCAGATCCAGAAGTGAAAAAACAAGAATAATTTATTAAACGATTAAATTACTCACTTTTTTTTTGAAATTAATTTGTGTCGTAATCGATCTCGAGCCAAATCTCTTTGCCAATCAATTGTGTGAAAATCACCATACTTGCTGAGATGTTTTAGATTTTTTAAAGAAAATTGAAATAAAAAATGGTACCTGAAAAATGGTGCTGACATTGATTCCAAAGATGGCGATGAATCATCTTCGATTTTTATTTGATTGTCATTTGCACTAAATGGATTCAAATCACTTGGATTTTCATTTGCTAAAATATTAAAAATGACATTTTTTTCAATTTCTGAATTGAATTACCATTTTCCATATGAATTGTTGCACTTCCTCTGCCCAATTCTACCTCGTCATTTGATTGTCGAGATATTTGATTTAAATCCATTCTGTAAAATTTTAAATTTACATTTTTAACAAAAGTAAACGAAGAAACACATTAAAACGTTTAAAAAATGCCTGAATAATTTTTTTTAAATACCAAGAAAAAAATAATAATTTATTTCGCGATTTCGAAATTAAAAAAAAATTTTTAAATAGAGAAAACTATGATATTGGGAAAAAAGTGGCCAGTTTTCAGATGTTTTTCTTAAAAGCCTTGAGGCACAACACATCATAATCAATAGAGCGTAGTTGATCACAACGCCAAAAAATGGAAGAAAAAAAATGGAAGAAAAAAAATGGAAGAAAAAAGCTCAGCATTTATTAGTCGTTTTTAAAGTTTTTAATTGACTGATTATATTTTTATATTTTTGTTTTTGTATTTTGTATTCAACATTTCAGGCGTATTTTATACAAAAGTTTTTCAAAATGTCAACAATTGATCAAGTAGAAATAATTGCAAAAAAAGTAGATGAAATATCCGAAAATGGAATGAAATCCGTAACTTAAAAAAAATATTTCGTTATTCCTGTTTTAATTCTAGGTTGAAGAATGTATGGACATTTTAAATTCGCTTTCCAAATTGCCAATAACTTTAGATATAATTACCGTAAGTTTGTAATTTTTATATTTAAAAATTTATGTATTTCTAGAAAACATCGATTGGTGTAAAAGTTAACAATTTAAGAAAAAATGTTAATGATGAAACAGTCGCAAAACGAGCAAAAAATCTTATTAAGGTAAATATTTAAACTTTAAAAAAAGACAAGAAAAAAAAATAAAAATCGTACTTTCAAAGAAACCATTTCTCATAAAAAATTATTGCTTAAGGAGTGGAAAAATTTAGTGAGAGATGACACACCACAAAAAAAAGTTGATGATGCACCTCCAGCCAAAAAACAACGGAAAGAAAACAATGATGAGGTAAAAAAAAATAATAAAAAAGAATAACAATTTCTTTACAGAAACCTACCAAAAAACTAGAAGTTAAAAATTCCGCAGAAAGTTCAGCAGCCAAAAAATCAGTTCTAGCGAATTTTGCAAGTGCTTCATTCCCCCCTCCACACCTGGAAGCAGATGAAGTAAAAATGATTAAAATTTTAAAAATTAATTGATCATTAATTTTAGTTTCGGTTAAAATCTGCTCAGCTATTGTTATCTGCATTAAGAAATGGAGATATGCCACAAGGAACACTCGATCCTGAAGATTTAGCTGTTCAAGTTGAAGAGAAATTGTTTTCAGTTAGTTTCAAAACTGATTTTAATTTTTTTAAAAAATCTCAATTTTTTTTAATTTCCAGATTCACAGAGAAACAAACCAAAAATATTCCGCAGCTGTTCGTAGTCGAGTTTTCAACTTGCGAGATAAAAAAAATCCCGCTCTTCGAGAGAACGTTCTGACCGGTGTGGTTAGGCCAGAAAAATTTGCTGTAATGACATCTGAAGAAATGGCATCACCTGAAATTCGAGAAATGCGAGATAAGTTCACTAAAGAAAGCATAATGGAACATCAAATGAGTGTACAAACTGGTAAATTTAAGAAAAATCGTTTTGAGTTTGACTTTTTTTATTCACAGGAACCCCATCAGAAATGTTCAAATGTGGTAAATGCGGAAAGAAAAACTGCACTTATACTCAATTACAAACCCGATCTTCTGATGAACCTATGACTACTTTTGTTTTCTGTCTCGAATGTGGAAATCGGTGGAAATTCTGTTAAAATGCTTTTTCTGTATCAAAAAACAGTTACTTTTTTATTTTATATATTTTTTTTATTTATTATTCAAAAAATATTTTTTATAAAAAAAAATTTCGCCAATTTTTTTTCGATATATTTTTAACCAGTTTCAATTGTTATATCTTAATTTTTCTTATTTGTCTGTTGGATGAAAATGAGTTGTTATTTATAAATATTAAAAATAAAATATTCAGAATAAAAAAAAATAAAATTTAAAGAATAGAAAATGTGAAAGAAAAATATTACGACAAATCTTTAATAACCATAATCACGTGATCTTTGTCCGGTGCAATCATGATTTCATTTTTTTTGGTTCTCAGTCTTAAAAATGTAAGATCGTTGCTTGAGTCAAGTTCACGAATAGAAGTTTTTGTTTTTTCGCACAATTGTTGAAGAAATGCGGTATGTGATTGAGTTGCATCATTATCGATTGTGGAATGAATTACGCGACCTAAATTTTATTTTTAAGATTTATTTTTTGAATAGAAAAATTTACCAACTGAATCGACAACGATTATACCCGAAACACCTTTTTCAGATTGAAGTCTTCGAATAGTTTCTTCAAAATCTGACATCTGAAAGAAGAAAAATTGTCAAAATGCTTTTCTTCCAGTCGAGCGAATTCAATTTCAAATTCAATTTTCGTTTTTTTTTGGAAACGAAATTTTGTGAAAACTTCAAGTTCACAACAAATATTAAAAATATATGTTAAAAGTTTATAAACTTTTAAAGAAAAAAAATATAAAATACGATACAATTTGAAAATTTTATTGAATAAAAGTAGTAACCGTTAAATTTTAATTGAGACCATATTTAAAAAAATGTATACAATTTAAATCACCCAAAAAATTTCGTAATAAAAAAGGTGTATAAAAAAATTAAGAATTAGTTGATTTTTTAAAAAATGGTTGAAAAATAAGTGGTTAATTGATAGAAGTGGAATTTACTTTTTTTTAATTTTTTTCTGTGAATATTTTGCAGCCAAAGAATCAAAAAAGTCATTCATTTCAGATGCTCTTTTTGTGTTTTTTGCTAAAATCATTGCTTCAAGACTTGTTGATCCCTTAAAGGTTAAATATAAACACAGGAATATGTAACTTTTTACACGTCTACCTGTTGATCCGACATATTTTTTAAAATTCGTTCTGCTTCTTTAGCTTCTTTTTCTGCCCTTTTCATTCTGATTTTTTCTTGGTTCTGAACTTGAACAAAATACAAATCAAATCAAAAAATTAAGATTAACCTTGGATGTCGATGTTTTATATCGTTTTGTTTCTTTTATGACTCCGTTTTTAATTAAAGCTTCAATTTTTTCTTTCAAACATTCGTAATTTTCTAACCCAATGACGGATTCTCTAATTTTTGCCATGTCTCCATTGAATTTATTGTAGTTTTTAATGATATCTGCTTCTTGCTCTTCAGAACCTGAAAAATGGGTTATCGTCTTGAATATTTATAAATTTAACCTTCGTATTCTTTCATAAATGCATCAATATCTTCTTTTGTCACTTTTTTAAACATTTTTCGCCACGATGACAATACATCTTCATTAACTTCACTGTTTTCGGCATCCACACATCCTAACAATAATTATCAACATTCGTGAGTTCAAATAGCTAATTTTCAATTACCTGTTTCGTCATATATTTTTCTTTGTTCATTATTTGAAAGAATTGAATAAGCTCGATTTAATAGTTGAAATTTGATCGTGTGACTTTTTTTTGTTTCCTCATTTTCACTATTTAAGCTTGATTTATCTGGATGCCATTTTATTGATTGTTGATAATAAGCCTTTTTCACTGAAATTTCTAAATAATTTGCACCAATTTTTTAAAACAAAAATAACTTACACTCAGTGGTATTACAATCCTTTTTTACATTTAAAATTTCATATAAACATTTGGTACCAAAGTGTTCCTCGCATTCAAGCAAAAACATGTTCTGAAAATCACTTTAAAACAGAAAGTTTAAACTTTTAAGAAAAAAATAAATTAAATATGATACTTAAAAATATTATGAAGATTTTCATTCAAAGTTTTTGATTTAAAAATGTTCCATGGTTAATTTTAATTATTTGAACGAAAATTAAGCACAATTTATGCGCCAGCATGTCTGCGCCCTCTTAAAACCATGTTTTCTTTTGCAAACTGTCTACGTTGTTTCGTCTCGTATGAGAAAAACCATTTTTAATTGGATTAATTTACTTAACAAAGTGAATTTAATTGGCTGAAACTATGAGAATTCAATAAAAAACTAGAAATTTATTGAAAATGTAAAGTAAAACACAAAAGAATTATTCAACTCAAAAATTGAATGTCTCTGTAAAATTTAAAACGACACATTTTATTGCGAAATTTCAGTATTTTCAGAGAATCTTTCAAAACAATTATAAAAATTACAGATGACGTCACAAAATCTGGAAATAAAAATCAATATCTTTCATCTTCAAGGAAATTTTAAAATCTTGTTTTTCTTCAATTTCTTCATAATAATTATGCAATTAAAAAAAAACGTGAAATAAAAAATTGCTGCACGTATTTAAAGTTCAAATTTAATGTCATAAAATGTAAGTAAAAAGTGTATATTTTATTAGTTACATAGTGACAAGTTATTTGTTTTCTTCCCAACCTCTTTTTCCAAAAATTTGCCTCAGCGCCTATTCGCTACGTTTTGCATTTTTCTTTTCGTCTCCCTAAACTTGTTGAGTTTGTTCTGTTGCTGGCCGTTCTCTGTGCTCTTTTCCGTTTTTTTTTCTTTTATTCTTCTTTTTTTTTCTTTGAATTTACATAAATTTCTATTGATTAAATATACATTTTTCTTTATTTATAAATATTAATAGATGTGTTGCATGATTTCCGTTTTAAGGTAATTTGATTGGCTTGTGAAATGCTGTTAGAAATTGTCATTGGTTTTGGAACATTTGTTGTTATAACATGCTTAGGGTAAGTTTAATGTTACCCTGCCTTTTTTTTTTTTTGAAATTTGCTTGTAAAACCAGTACGTAGTAGAAGTTGTCGTTTTAAAATCGTTACATTCAGTGGTTGTGATAAAATCGCCTCTTTTTTTGAATTTTTTTTTTCGATTTAAAAAAAAGTTGAACACGTTTTTATAAATTTCATAATTTCAAAAAAAAAAAAAAAAAAAACATTTCTGATTTTAAATTTGAAATTAATTATTTCTAGAATGGCTGCAGTTGCACCAAAAGAAGTATCTGATCAAGAGGCAAATAATATAACAACAAATTCAGGTTTTGAAATTTAATTTTGAATTTTGTCGGTTTAAAGACAAAAAAATATTCAGAAGAATCGAAAAAAAGTGGAAATGAAGCAACAATAACAAATGTGGTTGAAGGATCAAATACGATTGTTGTTCTTTTTGGTTGGGCTGGTTGTAAAGATCGATATTTATCAAAATATGCTCAATATTATGAAGATGCTAGGTTTTTCTTTTTATTTTCTTTAAAAATTCTTTTACCAATTGCAATTTTAAAAAAATTAAAAATGTTTTAAAGAATAACAACAATTCGGTTCACAGCACCAATTTCAAAAATTCGAAGTTATGCATCGTATCGTTCATTTGCAAGACCATTTCATAAAATTCTTCAAGAATTATTAAATGAAAATAAAAATATAAATTCAATATATTTCCATGTTTTTTCAATGAATGGATGCTCATTATTGGCAGCTTACTGGGAACAATTAAATGATTTAGAAAATGGAAAAGAAATTGAGAAAAAAACAATTGGATTGATATTTGATAGGCAATTTTTTCTTTCTTCTTTTTTTTTTTTTTTTTTTAAATTTCAATAATCAACGATTTTTTAGTTGCCCAGCATTTACATCACCTTCACAAAATGCTCAAGCCGTATCATTTGCCACGTTACCACCAAAACATTATCATGGAGCATTAAGAGAATCCTACAGAGCTGTTCTTTTTACATTTTTTTCATTTCACAGGTTTTTTTTTTGAAGAATTTTCAAAAAAAAAAAAACTTGAATATCAAATTTCCAGAAGTGTACTTTGGCTTAGATCGCTTATTGAAAAAGATATTTATGAGCGACATTTTGCATACTTCAAAATGTTATCATTTTCAAATTTACCACTTAAACAGTTGTATATTTACGGCCCAGCCGATTTAGTATGAAAAAAAAGAGGGGAAAAGAAGCATTTAACTTTAAGCTCTTTTTTCTTTCAGGTTTGTTCTGAAAGCTCAATAGAATCATTTATGGCAATCATGTTGGAGCGAGGAAAATCAGTTTCAAAACTTCGTTTACTAAATTCTCTTCATTGTCAACATTTACGATCACACCCGACAATTTATTCGAAAGAATGTGTCGATTTTGTTACTTCTGGAAATTTGCCAATCAATCATAGTAAAGTTGAACTTGAAAATGTACAAGAAAATGAACTGGAAATTCCTGAAGAACTAGCTTTTTAAAATTTTTTTTCTTAACCATACAAATTATTTGTTTCTTAGGTATTTCGCTTCTTTTTTCTTTTTTAATTTTAATTTAAATTTTAGAAAATGTGATACAATAATTTTTGATCTTTAACAAACAAAAAAGCATAATAAATCATCGTAAATCTTGAACTTTTTGTTTGAATTTTTTTGCACCGGTGTTTGAATTTTTACAAATAAAATATTTAACGCGAAATTCGTCCACATTTTGTTACCAAAAATAGAAAAAAATGTTCTTAATTCACTTGATAATTTAAATATCAAATGTGTCCTTTTTGTTATTCGAGTTTTCCAAATTATAGCATTTAAGCTAACAATTTTATTGATCTTGGCATTTTTTCAAAAAAACTTTCCTTTTAAATATTTTTCGACAAAGTTAAAAAAAATAGAAAAAATTTAGTATTTTATGTGTTTTTTAATTGATTTCAAAAGGAGGTTTATTTAAAAAATAAACGGAGTGTCGTTAATACTTAAAATAATTCAGAGTAAAACCGATGTTTTTATTTTCCAATGGTTTTTTGTGAATAAATTTAAAATTCAAAAAAAAAAGAAGATAATTTTTTATTTGGGGAATTATGATCGAAAAAATCAGTTTTTGTATAAATTAAATAAAAATTTAAAAAAAAGGCGAAAAGGAAAAAGAAAAAGAGATAGAAATGAAAAACAAATAATGAAAATATGATGAAAGTAAAAGAGAAATTAGTGTAAAGATAAATGAGACATCAATACCGTTTTATTCACTCATCGACAACATTTTTCTTCTCGTTTTTTTTTTCTTATCATTTTATCTTTATGTCTCCCCTTTTTTCATTTTATTTTTTACTACTGTAATTTATTTAGAAGCATGAATGATTAGGAAAAAATTTTAAATTGAAATTGTGTGATGATATGGCAATTTTCTTATCATCTTCCAATAAAAAAATACTTTGTCATCATTCTTATTAAAAACCACATTTTTAATTCACCAATTTTAACTTTTTTTTCTTTTTTTTTTTTTGGATTTTTTTAAGAAAAAAATTAATTTTTTAAAAAAATGTTTCAAGTTTTAAAATTTCTTCATTTTATTTTTTAAGCATCTCATTGTCATTTTCTACACACACACACTCACAAGCACTCACACTCACACTCACACACACGCACACTCAAAAATTAATGCGTCAGGCAAAATTTCAATTCCTTCGTCTGATATTTCGTTTACTATTTGCTTTCTCTAAATCCTCTTCTTATTGTCAACTATTCAATAATGCTTTAGGAACAACGGTGAGCGTGTATCTGACTTATTTCGTGTGTGGTGAGTGAGTGAGTGAGTGAGTGAGTGAGTGAATATGTTGTTGGGTGAGTGAATGAATGGAATGAATGAGCGTGTCTGACTCATTCTCACTAGTCATCATTGAATCGCAGCGCGCCACCGCGCCAATTTATTTTTTTTCTTTTTGTTTCGCTGTGTAGATTGTCTCTGCCTTGCCTTGATGTTATTGCCGACTTGTTGTTGTTGTTTTTTTTTTTAATTGTTATTGTTTCCTTTTTTTTATTTACTATTTTTTCCGAAATGGATCTTCACACTTTTCTCCTTTAAAATTATGTTTGAATTTTTTTTTTTTGTGAAATTTTCCAATCAAATTTTTTTATTCTCATTTTTTGGTTCTTCCAATCTTTGTTTTTTCGACGTCTTAAAATTTTTTTATTTATTTATCTGAAAAATGCCATTTTAAAAAAAAAATGAAGCTCAACAAATTATTTTTTGTTCATTTTTTTTTAGTGAGTCGGTTTTTGTTTGCTTTCAATTCAATTTTTGTTTCTTTTTTCTTTTAAAATTGGTTTGAAATTGAATTTTTTTGAGAAAATCTCTTTAAACTTTAATATTTAAAATCTGAAAAAAAAGGAAAATTTTATTCCAAAGTTTTTCATTTTTTAATTTAAAGAAATCAAATATTGAATTGGGGAAAACGTGGATTAAAAAACTGAAGATTAAATTTATTTTTCCAAAACACAAAAATATTTATTTTAAACTTTTCTCACAATCTCCGATATTTTTATATCTCCGATATGTTTTCTTGATTTCTTTTTTTCTTTTTTTTTAAATATTTCTTTGAATAAATAAATACATAAAAAAAGTAAAATAATATTGATCGATTATTCATATAATCATTTTAATGATTACAATTAATTTAGGAATTTGATAAAAGAAAATTTTGATTTTCCATTCGATTTCAACAATTTTTCGATACTTTTTCTCAATTTTTTGGCAAAGTTTTTAATTTTTTATTTCGTTTTTCTTTTTTTTTTCTTCTTCTTCAATGGATGAATAATTCGTTATGACACATTTTCTATTTACGATGACTAATAAAAATTTCTTTCACTTTTTTTCTCAAAAAATAACTTTCAAAAAAAAAAAAGAAAAAAAAAGGAAAAAGTTTTTTGCAGATTTTTTATAAAATTGTTCACTGATGTCCCTACAACAACAGAAAGAATATACACAAGGATTTTTAGGTGAAATTTTTTTCTTCTTTTTTTTTTTTTTTTGTCAGAATCATTATTAGTCATATCATCATTTTTTCTTTCTCGAGTAAAAGATACAAAAATATTTTTCACAAGGTTGGCCGACACTTATTTCTCTTTATAAACAAATTTGTCACAAAAACGAAACTTCCGCTTGAATTTATATCCTTTTTTTTAGTTTTAGGAATAAAATAAAAAAAGAAAAAGAAATATGTGGGGAAATGTTTTTTTTTATTAAAAAAATATTTACAAACACGTTTTTCTCTTTTAAAACAATAGATAAAGCTTATTTTATAAATAACTTAATTTTCAATCATTTATGGCTTCATTATTTTTTGAAATCGAATCAAAAACAAGAAAGAAACGTTATTCAAGAATTTTCGAGATTATTTTTCAGCCAAACAACTTCTTAAAATTTATTTGTCATTTCATTTTGAGAATTTCAGTTTCTTTTTTTGAAATATTTTTGACGACGAATCTAATTAGTGAAAATTTTCTAAAAGTCATGAAGTCACTATTATTTCAACGCTCTTACTCATTCATACATATTTTTCTTGATGAAAAAAATCAGGAAGTAAAATAAAATGAATGACGATGCTCCCTTTTTACACATTAACTAATTAATTTTTAAGTATTAATAACATCACAAATAATATTATTTATTTTCGAAATTTCGGTAAAAAATGACAAATTCCAATAAAAAGTTTAAAAAAAAAACAAATTCAAATCTTTCAGAGAAAAAACAATTTTTTTTATTAGGAAATTTTTCAATTATGAAAAAAAGAAAAAAAAAACGTTTAAAATATCTAAAATTATAACAAAAATATAAAAGTATTATTGGGGAAAAAATAACAAAAAGTGCATTTTGAAAAAGATAATTAAGCTGAAGTACACTGGCAAGTTAGTGAATATAAATACGAATGAGACACCAAAGATAAAGATTATGGTGTGGCTCTTTGGCTCCGCCTATTTATGATAGCTGAAGTAGAAGAAATTTTGATTCTTCAGTTAATCAAATAAAAAAAGCTGGATCCTTTTTTATTATCTTCTTTATCTTCTCCAATCCAAATGTTGGGATCAATTAGTGGTCCTCAATTAACGGATATGGTTTTTGATTTAAATCATCAATTAATGCTTGGTATGTAACGAACAAATTTTTTTTAATTTTTAAAGTTTTTTAAAATAAAATTTTCTCGATTTTTTCTAAATTTTTTAAATTTGATTTTTGAATAAAAAATAGAATCAAAATGAAAACTCCAAACATTTTAAGTAAACAAATAATTCGCTTTTAACATTTTTACAGATGCACTCAGAGCTGTTCAAACCACAAAAAATTTTGAGTTCAGTGGTGTTTCTTCACCTGTTCTTCCTCAGCTTACACCAACCAATTTCAGTCCAATAACACCAGCAAATCCAAGGTTTTTTTCTTTTTCTTTTTTTTTTAAATATAAATTCTAAATGAAAAAAAAAAGAAGTTTTGTTGAAGTTTGTGTCAGCTTTCTAAGAGCAAACATTACGAAAAAATATTGAAGCGAAAATAATCCGAATTGGAAAAAATCTAATCAAGATTAGCTCGTGATTAGAATTAAAGAAAATGAAAATTCTAAAAACGAAACATTTTTAAAAGATTAGTGAAGCAAAAAAATTTATGCATGAGAAAAAAATTATTTTTTTTTCATAATCAAAAGAAGAAAAATTGAAAAAAAGAAAGATTTTAACACGGTAAAAAGATGTCTGTAGATTGTAGTTTGTAGTTTGTAGTTAAATACTTCACCAACAACTCAACATAATTTATATTTGAAAATAAAAAAATCAATAAAAAAGCACATATTTGAAGTGATATGCAAGCAATAATGATGTCAATTCTCGGAACACCAATATCATCATCTGGAACATCAGTGAAATTGCCACAAGTCGAGTAGGTTTTTGAAAAAAAAATTTGCAATTTTTTCAATCGATTTTTTCCTTTTTTATTTCTCCGAAATTCTGGCAAATTTGAATATAAAAAAAGAACAAAAAAAAAACAAAAATATCAATGCCTTTATCCGAATGAATTCTATATTCAATAATATGATTTGGCAAAAAGAAAAAGGAAAAAAAAAAACTTCCGGGTTTTTTGTCGAGAAAATATAAAAATAATTAAATTTTTTTTTAATTATTCATAATTATTTCGAGAATTTTTGGTCTTTTTGAAACAATTTTTTAATTGAATTTCTTTTTGATGAATAAGAAAAAAAAAAGTTTTTTTTTTTTACAAAAATAAATAAAAATAATAATTATAGTGACATTTCATTACTTGTTTCTGCTGCTTTTCCTGGACCACAATTAATTCAACTTTCACCAACTTCATTATTATTGGAAAACAATAAAAATTCAACAAATTGTTCAACAACAACAACGACAACAACAAATTCGATTGGAATTAATCAACTTCCAATTTTGAATTCTCCAACATCGATTGCATCCACATCTCGACCAAATAAATTGAAATTAACCGTAAGTTTTTTTCTTTTTAATCAATAATTCTTTAAAATACTCGATTTTTATTTTATTACAAAATCGATTTTTATATTTTAAATTGTCCGAGAGGTTTATTTGCTTTTTTACGATTATGTTTGTACATTTCTTCCTTCTTTTTTTTTTGATGTTGAATAGTTTTTTGATAGAATTTTATTGATTTTTTAATCGACTATTTCAACATTTTCAGTCTCCAAAAGTTGTTTCCGAACCAAGTGAAAGTGACTCGGATAGTGGTCAAACTGAAAGAAGAAGTCTTTCAAGAACTAGTAGAAATGACGAGTAAGTTTTGATTTCCTTCTTTCTTTTTTTTTAAAGATTTTTTAAATTTGAATTTAAAAAAAAATTAAAAATTATAGAAAAAATAATATTACAATTATTATTAATTTACCGTAGTTTTCTTTAGAAAAATCTTTTTTTTTTTAATTTATTAATTTCTTTATAGTTTGCGTTGATGTGAAAATAATTTTTAAAAGAAGAAAATTTTCATAAAAAAAATGTTGCCAAAACAAAAAAGAAGGGGGAAAAAAGAAGAAAAATATACATAAAATGGTATGAATCAGTCATTTTTATAAATACAAAAAAAAAGTTTTCACTTTCCTCTGCGTTTCCATATATTTCATAATATTTTCATGCATATGAGTCATAAATAGTCCAAGTGTGAACATAAATACAAATAAATATTTTTCTTATTTTCTCTTTTTCTCTTTTATCATTTTCCATCTCTACGGATGACGATGAGTCATTTACAGCTTTTCGTCATTGCAGAAAAAAAAAAACCATTCCTCCTCTCTCTGTCTCGTTTCGTTTTCTTTTCTCTTACTCTTTTTCCCTTCTCTATTTCTCATAATATTTCGATAAAATGTGTCTAACAGTCTTCAACGCCGAGACTGGGTTGGTGAAACTGACGGCGACGACGATTCATCAAATACAGTCAAAGGAAGCCACGCCTACTTTTACGTTCCTTCCCATCCAAACATTTTTTTTTTTTTTTGGTGAGATTTTCTTAACATTTTTAGTGAAGAAAACTCTTGAAAACTGACAATTGATTGATTTGATTTTTTACGAAAATCAAAATCAAAGAAAAAACTAAAAAATGCATAGCTGGAATTCGAATAATTACAATATGAATCCATCATTTTCTGGTGAATCATCAGGATCAATTTGTTCTTCAACAAATAATATGACACCAAATTATTCACCTTCACAATTTGTTTCGAATTCATTTAATTCTTTTCATTCACAAATGGAGCCAATTAATATGTAAGTTGATTTCCTATTAAAAATTGTTTCATTATTTTTCAATTAATTTTTTTAGGAATTTCTTATCATTTTTTTTTTGTTGTAAATTTAAATCATTTCAGTGCTTGTTTATACCCAAATTTCCTGTTCATTTTTTACTTATTTCAAAAATATTTCTCATTGAACTTTTGAACAAATCTAAAAACATTTGTTTTGAACATTTTCCATCATCAAAAATTTGATTTTAGATTATTTTTAATTCAAATTTAAAAAATAAAAAACCCCACAATTTTTTAAAAATTTAACTGAACTTCTGTTATAATGTCAATGTTGAAATAAATTTCTCGAATGAAAACCACCAGCACCTCCCCTCCTTCTTCCTCTCTTCTCCTCTCGATTTCTCCCTTTTTGTACTTTTTTCCTTTTCTTTTTTTTCCAAATTGTACAATTTGTGGGAACATTTACAATTTATTTTTTTTGAAAAAGTTTTTGCAAGACTTTTACCGCCGCCGCTCGTGTCGATTTGTGCCGCTCCTTTTTTCTTTATTTTTCATGATTCATCACTCGCTTTTCACACACAGACACAAACACCCGAAAATGACAATATGAAATGGGTTCGAGACGCAGGTATTTTTAGAGCCAGAATTACGCGCCAATTTTGAATCAGTTCTGAACTTCTTTTTTTTTCTACCATTCTTCCTCCCCCTCCTCTCAAATTCAATGCCATAATGTCGTTCACTGATAATATCAAAATGACGTCTAATTATTTTGGGTTTCCTCCTGGATCTGTTTCGGCAAATTTATTTCCTGTTCCTAATCAATTTCGTTCGTTTCAAGACCAGTTAGTTGAATTTTTTCTCATGCTTTTATTATTTGAAAAATGTATGATTCATACCAAATAATTGTCCAGAGATTTTTCATCAAAAAATGAAAAACCAAAATGATTCATCAAATAAAAATTAGTTTCATAGCAACCGAAAAAAGAGGAGAATCAATTTATATTTATAATGAGCAATAAAATATTAAAAATTGAAAAGAAAAAAACAAGAAATTTTTGAGTCTTTTTATCATTTTTTGTTTTGTAGGATGGCATTAGATGAACAAGAAAGAAAGAAATTGGAAAGAAAACGAGCAAGAAATCGACAAGCAGCAAGTAAATGTCGACAAAAAAAGATGGATCGAATTAAAGAACTCGAAGAATCAGTGAGATTTTTATTTTTATTTATTTTTAATTTAAAAAAACAATTCCATTTTTAGGTGACACAGGAAAAGCAAAAAATGGCGCGACTTGATTCTGAAATTCATCAACTTCGATCAACCTTAAGTAGTTTTCAAGCAATGGTTCAACGACATGTTAGCAATGGATGTCAAGCAACTTCGTGTAGAAATTAAATCTTTTCATTCCTTTTCTTTCTTTCTTTTTCTTTCTTTGTAGTTTGATACATTCCTTTCGATTTTTCAGTTTTTTTTTCCACTCAGGGTAGTTTTTAGAACTTTTTCTTTTTTTTATTCGGCAATGATTTTATAAATAAGCAATATTGTGATTCGGTTTCTCTCATTTTTTCTTCCATTTTTTACCGACAATAAAAATTATTTTTTCTTTAATTTTAATTAATAAAAAATTAATTTTATTTTTTTTTAAATGAATTCAATTCATTTCCAAAATTTGAAATCAAAAATTAAATGAATTATTTTCGTCAATTTTTTCAATCATCAAAAACAAAGTTGTCAACCGTCAGTTTTCTTTTAAAATTTTTTGATTTTCCCCTGAAATTGAAGGAATTGGTTTGTCCTGGTCAAACTTCAAAAAATGATGCAAAAAGTCCAGGAGAAGTTGAGACAGCAATATGTGCAACACCAAATGAATCACGAAGAATTATTCGGACAGCCGATGGGTCTTTTTTTCAAGAATTTTATTTGAAAAATGAATTTTATTTAGCTTAGATCTGGTTTTATCATCAAATGATGTTCAACTTATTGAATTACTTCGTTCAATGTTTGAAAATTTAAAACCAATTCAAAATTCAAATAATCCAGTTTTTTAAAGATTTTCATTATTAATTTTTTTTAATTAAAATATTTTAAGCCGGTAATTGTTATTCCAATTTCAATTGATTCAATAACAATACAAAGAATTATTGACTGGTGTCGATCGTCTCAGAATAATAAATCAATAAATTTTGATAAATTTTATAAAAATATTAGCATTCAAGATTGTATTAAATTAATTGAGGTATTTTTATAAATCAAATAAATAAGAAAAAAAACAATTTGAAGGCGAGTTTATTTATGGAAACAAAATCCTTAGATGAAGCTGCTTCTCAATGGGTTGCATCAAAACTGGAAGGAAAATCAATGGAAGAAATGGCTCAAATGTTAAATATGCCAAACCATCGACCATTAAGCGATGATCGACAAAAAAAAGTGAAATTACAAAATCAAATCTTATTGAATTAAAATTATAACTTACAGTTAGAAAAATATCAAAAAATTATGATGAATTAAATTTTTTAAATTGAACGACTTGAAATTCGATTTTTAAGAATTTTATTTCATATTTCAAAACACAAAACGTAATAAAAGATTTAAAAAAAACCTTGTTTATTACTATTTTATAACCGAGATAACCAACCAACAAAATAAGATCGTTGTTATTAAACAGAAACATAAAAAACCAAAACATTTTAGTATGCGAAACAAAATTAAAAATGCCTAGTGCCAATTAGACACTTGTTGATGAACCTTCGTTTTCAGCCTTTTTTTCAATTCCCTCCTCAGGTCTCATTGCTGGGAATAGAAGAACTTCCTATAATTTTTAGTGTTAGTATTATTATTGTTTTGTTCTAATTATTTTGAAAAAAAATATTACTTTGATATTATTATTGTCTGTGAGAATCATTGTCAGACGATCGATTCCCATACCCCATCCTCCAGTTGGAGGCAAACCATATTCAAGAGCATTGCAGAATGTTTCATCAATCATTTGTGCTTCATCATCTCCCGCGTCTTTATCTTTTGCTTGTTGCTCGAATCGCTGACGCTGTGTTATTGGGTCATTCAATTCTGTATACGCATTTGCAATTTCCCTCGTAACGGCAAACAATTCGAATCGTTCTGTCAACCCAGGAATAGATCTACAATTAAATACTTTTTCAATAGAATTTTTTTCAAATTTATAATACCGATGCCATTTAGCAAGCGGACTCATAATCTGCGGATGCCCAATAAGGAAAGTGGGAGAGATGAATGTACTCTCTAAAAATTCTCCAACGAGTTTGTCCAACAAACGAGCTGTGGTTCTTGGTTCCGGACAATCAACATTTTTTTCTTTGCAAATTTTATCGAACGCCAATCGAGCTTCTAAAAAATGGGAAAACGTTTTAAAAAGCTGAGAACAACAGAAAACCTTCAGTATGCAAAGTAGATGGATCTGGAAGTTTCACTCCAAGCTTTTCCGCAAGACCATCATACATGTGAACACGTTTGAATGGTGGTGTAAAATCAACTTCGTAAACGGGTTCAGTTTCGGGTCCATTTGGATGATATTGAATTTTGTAGGTTCCTTTTATTGATTTCACCATGCTGCTAAGTAAATCCTCAGTGATTTGGATAACATCTTCATAATCAGCATAGGCCATGTAAAATTCACATGTTGTAAACTCGGGATTGTGTGTCAGATCAATTCCTTCGTTTCTGAACAAGCGGCCAACTTCATACACTCGGTCGATTCCACCAACAACAAGCATCTAAAGATAACAAATAATTTTTTTTAAATAAAATGCAAACAAACCTTGTGATAAAGTTCAGGAGCGATTCTTAAAAATAAATTCATGTCCAAATCATTATGATGGGTGATAAAAGGTTTAGCTGTTGCGCCACCAGCAATTTGGTTCATAATTGGAGTTTCAACCTGAAAAATGCGTTATTATCTAGATAGTGGTCATTCGGACAAACTTCAAGAAATCCCAAATTATCCAAATATCTTCTCAAGAAAGTTATTATTTTGCTGCGAATAACAAAGTTATTTTTGACTTGTGGATTCAGAATTAAATCCAAATATCTTTTGCGGAATCTCAACTCCTTGTCTTTAATTCCATAATGAGTATGTGGAAGCATATGAAGACATGGTGCTAATTGAACAACTTCACTTGGAACGAGAGATAATTCTCCAGATTTCGTACGCGTTGGTTGTCCAGTAAAACCAACAATATCACCTCGTTTGATTCTTTCATGAAGTTCAACAAATTCTAAGTTTCCAGAATGATATTTGGCGTTTGCCATTATCTGGAGTCTAGTTCCTTCTCCATGAATATCATAGAAAACAAGTTTGCTACCGGATTCCCGCTTTGAAAAAATGCGACCTAAAAAAATTGAAAAATGTTTTTAAAAAAACACAAAAATATTTTATACCGGCAACTGAAACGATGTCATCTGATACTTGCTCTTTTTCCAAACTAGAGTATTTAGCGATAAAATCGGTTAAAGAAATAGTCACATTGAATTTATGAGGAAAAGGGTTGTCACCGGCAGTTCTGCGAGATTCAATCATTCTCACTCTCATGTTGAAATATTCTTGTGGGTCCGACGGATCTGCTTCCTTCACAATTTTTGAAACTTTTTCGCCTTCATTCACGTTTAACCTTGCAGTTTCTTTTTCAAGCTTTTCTTTCTCCTTCTGAGCTTGTTTAGCTCTACGCTTTTGTTCACTGAAAAAAAATTAGATTTTTAAAATTCGTTACAATTATTTGCTTCTTCTTAGGCTTTGATATATATTATTAAAAACCAACATGTAAATATGAAAATTTTAGGCACACTTCGATTCACTAACCGGGTTAGGGTGTTCGATGACGCCCTTGTGGAACCCGTCAAGAAACGAAACTTTGATTCATTTTTTGAGAATAATCTTAGTGTTTGTCGACACATTGATTGTGCAGCCAACATTTTTAACTTACTTCTTACTTAATTTCGGTTCAACTTGGCTCATTTCAGCAAGATGATTGAAAAGACCTAAAAGAAAATTAAATTGAAGTTTTAAAAAAAATTAAATAAAATATTTTAAAGTGATTGTAACAAAAAAAAATAACTTTCTTATTCAAAATTGTATTTTTTCTCTTTAATTACATCCTAATCCTAAATTTTAATGTTTGAATTTTCTAACAGATTGGCCATTTTTTCAAGTTTCGCTTATGAATAGCTCTAGTCAATTGCATTTTAATTGTATTTTTCACAAAAAATGACAGAAAAACTAACCAATCTTACAAAAATGAAGAAAAATAGGTTTAAAAAATATATTTTTTTCTACATGCTACCGTAATACAATTTCTTTTTTTTTTTCAATGGAGCGAACTTTCTACACTCCAGTATTTTTTTCCTGTGATAAAACAAAAAAGACACACGTTTAGTTTGAAAATAAGTTTTACGTCGCAACGATAAACAAAATAAAACATAAAATATAAGATAATTTAAATGTTAAAATATTTTTTATAATCTGAAAACACATTGAACAAAAAACATTTTAATCATGTTACAATACAATAAATGTTATTTAACTTAATTAGTTTTCGTAACAAAAATACAAATTCGTTAAGCGTTTTTTTCTGGATGCCAGTATTGTTCTAAATGTTCTTTATTTTTCCGATAACACTTCTCTCCATACCTTAATTTATACGTTTTTTTTTAAATTTAGAAACAATAATAATTTTATTATTTAGAAAGATAAAACAAAAATGATCAAATTTTTAGTTAATTTTGAAAAAAATTTCTTACCAACATTTTTCCATATTTTCTGGGCATTTTTCTTTTTCCGATTGATTTTTTCCATTGTTTATAGGTCTTGATCGAGTTCCTCTTGGAAGTTTAATTTTAACATTTTCCTTATCTCTATCATCATTTCCTTCTTCTTCTTCTTCATCATTTTCTGAACTGCTAATATCTGACACATCCGATGAATCAGTTTCGCTAATTTCATCGTCTTCCGATTCTTCAGAATCACTTATAAAACTTTCTTCCGAGTCTGATCTCTCATTTTCACTGAAATTTGCATTGTATAAAGCTACATAACTTAAGATATAAACATTTATTAATGATAACGATACATGTTTGAACAAATATTATGAAAACAGATTAAATTTTTAAAAAAACCGAAATAATATTCACCTATCATCCCGGTCCGATCTTGTTTTCTTGTTGTTTTTAGAGTTTTTTTTAATGTCCTTTTTCTCTTTTGGGGTGTTGTCTAGTTTTCCATTTTGATACCTGATGGTAGAGAAAATGAAATATGTTAAAAATCAATATTTTTATATAAAGTACAGTACTGTGCATAAAGATACGAGCACCCTAAAATTTTGGTGTTTCTCAAGAATGGCTAGACCAATCTTCATGAAATTTTCTGAGATTGTTTTTTACGGTGAAAAAAGCTTAAATTCAAAAAATTAGCCCATACAAACAAAAAATGTTTGTTTTTTTGAAGAAAAATGAAAAATGCAAAAAATGGGAAAAACCGGTAGTAAAGTTTAAAGCCTTATAAAATCAGTAAGAAGTCTTAGAATTTTTCAAACTCTGTTTTAAATCATTGAATACATCTTAAACTTTGTTTTTATTCTATTTGCAGCAATCCCAGCTGCACATCTTCTTGGCATGGAATCAACTAAGCTCTTCAATGTTGAGGCTGGGATGGTGTTCCAGGAAATCTTCAATTTTTCGAACTTTTCAGCTTTTTTACGAGCAGGTTTTCATTTCAAACTTCTTCCTAACTCTTCCCATAAGTATTCGATTGGATTCAAGTCTGGAGATTGGCTTGGCCACTCGATCAGATTGACTTGACGTTGTTGGAACCTATCGCTGGCAAGCCGGGAAAAGTGTTTTGGGTCGTTTTTTTGTTGAAAAATCCACTCCAGACCCATTTTTGAAAATGAAAATGGTATCATAAGATCATTGAGGGTATCCTTACACAAAAATCTATTCAATATTCCATCGATCTTAGCCAGGGGACCAATCCCATCATAAGGCGCTAGAATGAGCAAAAACGCATTTTCAGTGGATTCCATCTCAGTGGTTCAAAATCTTCTGGAGCGACTAAATTAAGTAAACGAAAGTTGAAACTGATGGAATTAGTCATGTTCAACGCCCGGTTGGTGCCCGATTCGATCCTAAGTACCAGATCCCGACAGTGAAACATGGAGGCGGCAGTGTGATTTTTCGGGGATTTTTCAATGCAAATGGGGTTGGTCTCCTGGCTAAGATCGATGGAATATTGAATAGATTTTTGTGTAAGGATACCCTCAATGATCTTATGATACCATTTTCATTTTCAAAAATGGGTCTGGAGTGGATTTTTCAACAAAAAAACGACCCAAAACACTTTTCCCGGCTTGCCAGCGATAGGTTCCAACAACGTCAAGTCAATCTGATCGAGTGGCCAAGCCAATCTCCAGACTTGAATCCAATCGAATACTTATGGGAAGAGTTAGGAAGAAGTTTGAAATGAAAACCTGCTCGTAAAAAAGCTGAAAAGTTCGAAAAATTGAAGATTTCCTGGAACACCATCCCAGCCTCAACATTGAAGAGCTTAGTTGATTCCATGCCAAGAAGATGTGCAGCTGGGATTGCTGCAAATAGAATAAAAACAAAGTTTAAGATGTATTCAATGATTTAAAACAGAGTTTGAAAAATTCTAAGACTTCTTACTGATTTTATAAGGCTTTAAACTTTACTACCGGTTTTTCCCATTTTTTGCATTTTTCATTTTTCTTCAAAAAAACAAACATTTTTTGTTTGTATGGGCTAATTTTTTGAATTTAAGCTTTTTTCACCGTAAAAAACAATCTCAGAAAATTTCATGAAGATTTGTCTAGCCATTCTTGAGAAACACCAAAATTTTAGGGTGCTCGTATCTTTATGCACAGTACTGTATATTTAAAAAAACTGACTTTTCAACGAGGTCTTCTAAGCTTTTATTTTTTTCAAATTCTTTAAAGGCGTTATGATGAACTCCTTTTAATACTTCTTTTGTAGATAAATTAATGTTTAAATTTTTGAGAATTAGTCGAATTAAATATTGCATCTCAAGTGGGCTGAGTCTGAAATTAAATTAAACTCTATTTACTTTCAATTAGATAAATATTTATAGAACATTGTACCTTTTAATGGCAAATTTGAAATGTGAACATCTTTCGTCATTATCTTTTAAATTTGCTAATTTTTCCAAAAATCTTTCGATTTTCTGAATGCTCCAATCACTTTTTTCGTTTTTGAGAAGTTTTGTCATTATTTCATTAATATTTTCCGTTATATCGCCTTCAAGTTTTATTTTTTCCTCCAATTTTAATATTTTTTCGAAAAAAGTGGCCAAATCATTTTCTGTTACGCCATATTTTCTGTTATCTTGCTCCCGAATAAATAATTTAAGCCATAATATCAACTCTCCATCGAATCCTTCTGAAGAAAAGTTTAAAAATTTTATTTTATTTTAAAACCCCAAGTTACTTTTGTTTATTAAAGAATTTATTGTTCCCGACTTTTCAGAAGGATCATCAAGTTTTCGGAGAATTTCACAAGTTTTTACAAACTGAAATAAATAAATTTAAACAAATTTTATGAGAAATTTACTTTATAAAACAAATTTGATGATGAAGACTCATCAACTTCTTGCTTTGCTTTTTTTGGAGCTTCATCTTCATTTTTATCAATTTTCCTTTTTTTCGAAAGTTCCTAAAAAATATTTTTCTCGATGGTACTTAATTTTAATTTTTACTGGTTCAGTTTCTTTTTTTTTAGCAGGAGTTTTTTTCGGAGTTTTCTTTTCACTGTCATCATCTTTGCTTCGTTTTTCCGTTAGCTCATCAACTAATTTGGAAATTTCTTCTTTATCTTCTGCATTCAAGCTATCAAATCCTTCAATTTCATCAATTGAATCAATCACTTTTGTAGTTGCTCTCGCTTTAAACAACATTTCAAACAAACAGTTTTTATGAAAGTATTGTTTCATATCTGGTGGTGGTTTACTATCATCTTTTTGTTGCAGAAAGAAATTTGGCACAATTTTTCCAAGTCGTAGAATCTTTAAAAAAAACCACATTTGAAGTTTGAAAAAAAATTAGTTCCTACTCCTTTCTCCAGCTGCATTTTACATTTTTGACATTTTGCTACTCTTTTTGCATAATCCGTACAGAATCGAGTAGTTGACATCTGAACCAATTATTAGAGAATTCAAACCTTCAAAATTTAATACTTTTAGAAAAGAATTTGGAAAAAAACTGACCATAAATAAATTTTTAAAACGTGAGCAAAATCAAACATTTTATTAGAAAGTTTAGTACATAAGAAATTCAAAAAAAACTAGTATGTAAATATTCCCGTTAAAATTTTATGGCAATCTGTGAAAAAAGTAACTACATGAATTTAAATTATTTTTAATCTATTGAATACTTGTTTTTTAAATTTAATTTAAAAATTTGTTTTTTTTTTATTTCTATGTAAAAATTCAAACACCGAAAAATGAACGAATCATCGTTTCAGCAGCAAGACCAGGAGTTATTCTTCCATTTTTTATTTCCAATTCTAATTTCGGCGCTAGTTGTTCAATTTTTGGATGTTTTTGAAAAACCGACATAATTTCATCTTTGACGTGATTCCACATCCATTTCTGCATTTGTGCTTGCCGCCTTTTTTCCAAATCTCCTGATTCTCCAATTTTTTCCCAGAATTCGTATAATGATGAGCACACGTTTGAAACTGATTCTTTATCCATTATTGATGATCTAAGCACCTTAAAAATTATAAAATCGAATTAGTTTTTTTACTACGTGTTTATACTTTTGGTTTCCAAACATCTAATCTTGGTCGCATAAATTTAAGTGCAGAAATATATTCTGCTTGCGTCAATTTGGCTTTAGCTTTTAAATCTCCGTCATCTTTCGTTACAACTAACAAATCACTCATTTCCATGATTCCCCGTTTTACACCCTGAAATTTTTTTAAAATTACGACTAAACTTTAAAAATATACTTGAAGTTCATCTCCATGCGCTGGAGACAGTAACAAACACATCATATCACACATATCTGCAACAGATACTTCCGATTGCCCAACACCAACTGTTTCAATAATTACGACATCATATCCAGCACCTTCACAAAGAATAATAGCTTCGTGAATTCCGCGAGTAACTCCTCCTAACGATCCTGTAAAAAACTGGAGGTAAAAAAGGATTCTAACAACCTTTACCAGATGTAGGAGATTGTCGGATATAAGCCATTGGATTCCTTGATAATTCTTGCATTCTCGTTAAATCACCTAATACTGATCCTCCAGTCATAGCACTAGTTGGATCAATTGTTAAAACAGCAACTTTTTTTCCGCGATTTATTGTCAATTCAGATCCTAATGCTTCAATAAACGACGATTTTCCAACGCCAGGACTGCCAGATATTCCAACACGAAATATCATTGCATCTTTTCCGAACTTATTATATTTTTTTCGTTCTTCGTCAAGAACCATTTTTAGTAAAACATTTCCTTGAGCCCGTTTCGTCGGATTTTTAGATTCAACTAAAGTAATTGCAGACGCTAATGCGGCTCTACTACCAGCCATTAAATTTGTAAACAATTTATTTACCTGAATTTTTGTTTTTTTATTTTTTTTTAATTAAAAAAGACATACTGTTGGATCATCAGAAGACACACTATCATCCCAATGAAATTTAGAATAGTTTTCCAATAATTTTTCAAATGGAACATGCTTTTGTACTCCGCCAACAACTGGGATATAAGATGGTTTTGAAGGATTATTCAAAGTTGTTGCCATTCTAAATTTTTGTTTGAATCTTATTTTTTCTGTAATACTAACTTGGCAAAATTTGTTAAAACATTATTTCGTCCAATTCTTAGAAAAGCCCTATTTGACATCTGCAAAAAAATATATAAAATAATAATTAACTATGAAAATGCACGTTTAATAAGTCAGTTGTCTATTTCTTTAAAGAGTTGCAGACAATCAGACAAACAAAATGCAATCATTGAAACAAAAAAGCACCATCAATGTAGGATATTTTTTTTAGAGATGCATGAACAACGTTCAAAATTTTTCAAAGCTTGGCAACGAAGAATACAAATATAAGAATCGATTTACAATTATAAAGAATGAAACAAGTTTTTCTCTGTTAATTTTTATTTGTTTTGAAAAGCATTACGCGTTTGAAACTAAAAATAAAACTCATACTTTAAAGAAAACATCGATAGTCTGAAAAATGCATATAACTCAATTTAAAAAAACATTAGTTAATAAAAAATTTTTTTACATTACAATAGAAAAATTAGAATAAATTTATTTTACAATCTCTTGAAGAAGGAAACACCAGTATTTAAGTTTTATAAAAAAAGAGCAACTCCCATGCTCTCCATCAATACTTTGTCCCAGTCAATATTTGATTTGAACACTTCTTTTTCCATCCACTTCTCATAATTATTTTTGAATCTTAATTATACAATTAACTTTTTTTACTTCTGGGAAGTGATTTTACTTTTTTCCTAATTCTGGATTTTTTCCTAAAACTGAATGAGCACAGTTATCAACAGCTTCAAAGTCTCTCATATCTACACGATTCAAATAATCATCACCTGGCATTGGTGCGTCATTTACTTCTATAATATATTCTCAATAAAGTTTAAAATTTTAGAAATTACCAATAGCAAATTGCGGATATTTTTTTGAATATCTTCTACTATGGAATCGTTCAATGCATGCTTTTATGAGACTGTCTTCTTTTTGATAATCACATTTTCTTTTAATATCAGATGCAAACGCCCAGTCATCTGTCATTCTGTAAAACTACCAGAATTATCAAATAATTAAAAATAAGAAAACACCTGTGCCGGACTCTTGAATAAATCGCTGATATTATTTCCATATTGCTCTTTCTCCATTGTCGTCCCAAATATCTTGATTGCATTTTGATTGCTTTTAGCACATATAATTGGAAAACTGACTGAAATTTTTTAAATTAACAATGTTTTTTTAAGAATATTGTATGTACCAATCTAACTTTGAACAATCGTTTTAAGATCGGAGCAGATTTGAAAACCATTAACATTTTCACACGATCATTTTTTCCTTTTACTAATTTATTAAGTAATCTAATTAGGTTTATTGAGTAAAACACATTTCTCCACATAAAATATGGTCCAGCGTGTGGTGATCTTGGCTCCTCAATGTTATCTTGTGTTAATGTGGGCCATTCTTCTAAAAACAAATATGCGTATTTAATGAATGTAACCGTAACCGACCTCCATTCACGACATAATGATACAAACACTGAGGATAATTATAAGCATATATTTCATGTCTAGATTGAATTAATTTGTTTGTGTTCTAAATTTTAAAAATATAATTAATTTAGCTAAAACCTAAAACCTGGTCTAAAAATTTAAGAATCAAAGGAATCCCATTTACGTAAACAATTTGTTGGCATATATATTCAAATTGGTAAACGTGATTTAATTTGAAATGTTTAACTAGTAACAGAAGAATTGATGATAAAGCTTTAACTATTATCTGAAATATAATTCAGAATATAACTAGTATTTGTAAAACTATTTTGTATTACCTCTTTATGACGATTTATATCAATCGCTAATCGGAATCCATCTTCTAATGGAGAACTTGTAGAGTTATCTAATGAAATTGAGTTAGATAAAATGTCAGAGGCTTCCATTTCCGGCGTTAGTACGTCTACAAGTACATTCAAGCCTTCATGTCTTGCTTGACTTGATGGAACTGATGAAAACAAGACTTTGACTAATGCACATATATAATGTGATAAATTTGGTAAAATTTTTTGGTATAAAATCTCTGTTTTTGTTATTTCAATTTCTTCATGCATTGAGAATAAGTATCTATTGAGCTCTTCGTCGTTTTTAACCTAAACTTTTGCATTTAAATTTAGCTTAATGTGGAAAAAACCTGAAGCTCTGAGAGAGAAGTGTACAAATTTTTGCGTAAAATGCCAACAGCCCCAATAAATGATGTTGGTAACCCAAAAAGTGTAGTAGTATCTTTCGAATCGAGATTATATTTGAAATACTTGAATCTTAAATGTGATTAAGTGCAATTATTATGAACTAATAAGTAATCTATTTTATTAGATGATTTTTTCTTAATTCTTAAAATAAATTTTGAATATAAGAAAACTAAAACATTTTTGTAATAAGCACTCTAACCTTCCGTTTTGTAAAAACATTTCAATGTCAGCATTCGTTGTTTTCGTTTTCCATGGTAGTAATTTCTTATTCGCTTTCCATTCAACTGGTGAACCAACTCTTGGCGTTTGCTCTCCACTAACTTGTTGAAATGAGCTAGTATTGCTACTACTTATTGATGCAACATTACTGATACTTGGTGTAGACTCTCCATCTTCAACTGCTTCTTCTGGGATATTATCATCATTGTTTAAATCATCATTATATGCCATTTGCCGTCCTGTTCTTGCCAGAAAGCCCGCTCTAGGAATATGTCTAGAACTGTCATTTTCATTAACAACGAACGCTGGTTGCGAAGACGCTGTTTTTAATGTACTCTCCATGATTTCAAGATTTAGTTTTTTTCGTTTTTCGTTTTTTTTATTTTCTAGTTCTTCCCAGCCACCAAGGGTTGTTAACAAAATTTTCCAAATGAGAAGAACTATCTAAATTTTTGAAAAATTTGTATTACTCAGAAGTTTTAAATTACTTTTTTTATCGGAAAATGTGGAGCTGTTCCAATATAAAACGAATGAAGCATGTCAAAAAGTATAATTATTATAGGTTCTTTTCCATTTTCAATAGGCTCTTCTGAACACTTATTATAAGATGAACATTCAGATTGTGTACTTACGAATTTCTTCTACTAAAGACTTTCGAACTTCAGCTTCTTTTCTGTTTTGCGTCTTAAAATTTATTTTCAATAAATATGTAATAAAAATATATATTTGTTTTACCACTGAAACAACTCGCTCGGTTTTATCATCCATGATTTGAACTATAAGATGATAAATAGCTGCTAAAATAACTCGAAGAATTTCATTATCGATCATAGTTGGGCTTTGTTTTAACCGCAACCTATCTGGAAGTTTTTGTTTAAAATTCCGTTTTTTTCAGTTTTTTGCTAAGTATATATTACCAGTGTCAGATAAATCGGCCAGACTGGCATGTCGACTTTCTCTTGAGCTTGCTTTTGAAACTCGTCCATCTATTTGAGGAATACATTCAAATGGTTCTTTAATTTCAGTCATCAAAAGAGTGCATAAACTCTGAAAATTGAAATTTAAAAAATTAAATTGCTTGTGTTCTTACCTGGTAAACTCCATTTTTATAACAAATGAACGAATTATTAATTGCATTTTTGTACAAATTAGAAGGACCATTAGGATCACATTCTTTAGTTTTTGGAACTGGAACTTTCATCACTAAGTTGTTGTCATACTCATATTTTATTTGCTCGTCCTCCGATTCTGATACAAAATCTGTAGCCGAACCCTGAAACCCCCTCTTGTCATACAAATCTTTAAAATAATTACTTACCTGAAGAATAAAAAGAATTGTTCTTGCTGATTTTAGTCGAATATCTGCATCAGCACTTTCAATTTTTGAACACAAATCCTGAATGACGAAATCCTTTTGACTTTCTGTTAAATCTTTGAAATTTTGATCAGGTTTTTGAGATTTATCGGCATATTCCTTCCAGCAAGTAATATTTGTTGCAAAATCATCCATTTCTGAATAACTGTAAAGTTCGGCAATCTCACGGATTACTATATCAGCATCGCCGTATTGAAAATCAAGATCTTTATCCACCTTAAAAGAAGAATTCATTGAAAAGACAACTTTTACAACATTACATGATCTGTATTTTCGTTAGTTGTTTGAGGATTAGAATTAGAGCTTGGAGTGAAGGTTTGTTGAGTATCTGTCAATTGCTTTAGCTTTAAAACATTTGCTGAACGTCTATGAGCCAAAGATGATTCACTATACTCTGATGCTTCATCATCCGTTTTTTTTTCTTTTTCTCCATAAACTAAAAAAAATAAAAATTTTTTAAACTAAAATAAATTACCATCTTCTGCAAAATTCGGTCTGATTCCCATTACATTCGGTACCAACTTTAATATGAACTTCTAAAACCTTATTAAATTTTAAACATGGAAATTTGAGTAATAAAAATAAATATGAAAATAGGCCACGGTAGTCGAATTATTGCTTCACTAAAAATATAAAACCTAGCAGAAGTTTTATAAGAAATATAACAAAGTAAAAACGCTAAACAACGGGCAGAACGACACACCGTTTGAGTTTGATGTGCAGGCGTTAAACTACCGTAATCCAGTATTTGTCTCTTCGTAAAACGAAATTGCACTATTTTTTTCCTTTTTCTGCTGGCCTAAGGGTTTTTCGTGTTTAATTTTTCATTAATTCACTATAATTCTTTTTTTTTCGCCTTGATTATAACCTGAGAAAAAATATTCATTTTATAAACTTGTTTTAATGTTTTTTTCCTCTAAAATATTTAAAAAAAACATGTTTTTCGTTTTTAATTTATTTTATAATAAACGTTAAGCAAACCACGGGTTATTCATATTCATGTCAAACCGTTTATTATTTCAGGTAAAAATGGCAGAACAAGCCGCTAAGAGACCATCGGCTCCACCAGCAGGACGGTAAGATTTTAGTTTAGTTTTAGTATTCATAATAAAAAACGAGTAAATTTACAATAATTTTGGTACCAACATTTTTTTATATCGAAATTATCCAAAATATTTATTTTAAAAAAATTTCAGCCTTTATGTTAAAGCCATCTTCACCGGATACAAAAGAGGTCTTCGAACTCAATCGGAGAACACTTCGCTCTTGAAACTTGACGGAGTTTACAACAAGAAAGATGCTGATTTTTACGTTGGAAAACGTGTTGTTTTCTTGTACAAAGCTCACAACTCAACATTGGTAAGTTTATATTTGAACTTAAGTTCAACTAATTATGGTTATTTTTGGAATTTAAAAAAAATTCAGAAAACCGGACATACCGTCGCCACTCGCACTCGCGCTATTTGGGGACGTATCACCCGACCACATGGAAACGTTGGAACTGTTCGAGCTAAATTCCATCATAACCTTCCTCCAACCGCTCTTGGAAAACGCGTTCGTGTTGTGAGTAAATTTTTAAGCATTTGCTTTTTACAACTATTTTCTTTTCAGCTCCTCTACCCGTCAAACATCTGAGAGGTTAACATTTGTTATTGTTATTATTCTCAATTTTAATAAAATCTTGAGATATGATTTGACTTCACAAAAAAAATTTATTCAACAGTTTCAAATTTGGAAATGAATTTCTCATGTAGTCTTATGTTTAATCAAGTTGATGAGTCAAATTCTCTGCATGATGGTATTGCTTTCTGTCTTGGTAGTCCTGATTAGCTTCATTAAGTTGTGAAGTAGAAACATCACTAGCTAAGTTGGTCTGAAAATGGTCTTATTTTACATGTACAAAATTCATAACTATTGATGCTTGCTTAAAATAAAAAGTTTAGAAAAAAAGCGAAATTAAAGTTATCCGCCGAGTTTAATAAAATTAACTTTCTTAATATAGAAAAGTAATTAGATTATTCATGAGGTAACGGGTTAAAAAAGTTTGAAACACGCTCAAGTTTATAATCGAAGCTTAGTAGAGTAGTTCCGTAAAAATATCAGGAAGTCTGTAGATTTTTGAATAAATCGAAACCTGTGGCAAAACTGTTGTAGCTCCAAATCTTATCGCATCAATTGATGAAAATGCAGTTTTGACCATGTGGTAGAGTGAAAAATTAGAAATTCCTGGTCCACTTGTTGGGCACACTTTTCCAATGTAAATGTATAAACCAATGAGTGCAGCAAAGTGAATAATAGCAAACCAGAAATGGATTAATAATATAATAGCTAAATTCACTAGGAACTGCAAAAAAAAAAAAAAAATTTTTACACACGATGAAGTCCTACTCCAACAAAGGCTATGTATCTGTTACTAAACATTGAGTACCAAGTGGCTTCTTGTCCAATTATTCCACTTTCATTATCGATTGTATTTGTGATGATCACATCTCTACGTTCAGGAAAAAGCTCGTTTAAATCGTTGTTCTTCGATGTTGAACCATATCCTATTATTTCTCCTTCTCTAAATTTTTTAAAGATATTCATTTGGAGCTTGAATTATGTTTTACGAAGCTTGCTGAACAGTGGCTAAATCATAACTCATCGCCAGTGATACATAGGAATAATTAACATAAGCATAAGTGATTAAAAATGGCATCGTTGAAAGGATAGCTAATTGATTAAGGTCTCCAAGAAGAACAAAAATTGATGCGACACCCATCAAAACATATCCTGCTAACAAAGGATTGTCATTTGGTCCAGACTGAAAAATCATATTCAGGAAAATAATTTAAAATTGATATAATTACTCCTTGTGCTAAAATATTCAAACATGGGATAATTCCTTCAGCAGCAATTCCTTGTAAAACTCTTGGTGTTCCAAGTAGTGATCCAACTGTTGAAGACAAAGAGCAAATATGTAATCCAACGAGAAAAAAAACAGCAGTTAAAGAAACTTTTTCTGATATCATTGTATCACACAATAATGACATTCGATCACCAACTCCGCCAAGAATCATAATAAAAATGAAACAAATAGTTGAACTAAGACCAACAGCTGATAATTCACCAAGTGGAATACTTTTATGAGGAGTTTTTAAATCTCCGCTCATGTTGACACCGGCCAAAACACCAAGAAAGTTGGCAAAGAAAACACCAAAAACAGTGAAAAATGATTGTTCAGGAATTTGTCGTGGTATCCCAATTATTGAACAGTTCACTGATGAATAATGTGGCTCGGCATTTACACGGATTCGAGCCGTTGAAAACCGAAAAACTCCAGATTCTAAAAGAATTTGATAAGAAAAAAATAATCGATGATTTTTAATGAATTTACCAGGTTTGCTTGTAATCAACGCTCCAAAAATAAAATCAGTAACTGCTAAAGCAATTGTGAATAGCAAAATAAGTTGAAGACGAACAACCCAAGTGATACCAGCAGAATTAATTGCTTAAAATTTCAAAGTTGGCTGAAATGATTTGAAAAAAAAAGACGAGTTAACCTGTCAATGAAATTAATGTAAGAATTGCAATTATGTTCACAACAGTTTTCGATTCGGTTCCAAATAAATGTGCAGCTGATTCACCAAAACCAACAGCAACTAATCCAGTTGCAACAGCTTGTCCAAAAGCATAAATTATTCCAACTGCTCCACCAAGTTGATGGCCAAGAACATGTGAAATCAAAAAATATATTCCGCCACTCTATAAAATGTTGGATTAATTTGTTTTGGCTTTGTTCCAACAAATCATTAAATCACTTTAATTTGACATCTTTCAACAATTCCAATTGCTGAAAAAACAGTGATAAGAGCCAATGATGTACAAATTCCAAGAAGAAGAATTGAATTAGCAACACCAGCTGTTCCAACAATCCAACCCATACGAAGGAATACAATGATTCCAAAAATATTGACCATAACTGTTGCAAAAACTCCATCCCAGGTTCCAAATAATACTTTATTATTCGTCATTATCGATCTGAAAAAAAGAGGAAAGAAAAAACTAGAAAAATTCTTCTTCAACCGAGAATGAAAAATAATTGAAAATAAAACCTCTGCCACCATGGCTGTCCATCAATATTTTCTCCTTGCGAGAAAATTGAATCCGTCGGTTCGGAAGAAGCGGTTTCAAACGTTGGAGGAATGTCAACTTTTGTTTCAGACTTTGGGGCCGTGTCCGCTAACGAAGACATTTTTTGTTGCCCCAATTAGGCTTCTGCCCAAGTTTAAGTTTTTCCTTTATCTGAAAAAATATCATTTTTTAATTGGAAAAAAAAAACAAAAATCGCTAGTGAAAACAAAAAAATGAATAAATTTGGAAAAATAAAACTCGAAAATCTAAATTTTGTGTTTTTTTATTCTGAATCTCTTATCTCTTCACTTCTTCTACTATTTTTTCATTCCACATGGCTCGAGTTTGAAGGCAGCAAAAAAACTGCCAAAAAACGAAGGAGGAAGAAAATATGCGAGAACGAAAGGGAATGTATTTCAGAATCATGTTAGAGTTAGGACAAGGAAAAATGAGAGAAAAAAGAAATACTATGTGGTGATGTATGTGCTCTTTATTGATTTTCGAGAGCTTTTGCGCACATTTTAAGGCTCAGAGAAAACAGGGGAAGAAATGAAGTCGAAATAAAATTAATTCTGGAATTTTTGCCTCAAAATAATTGAAGTTCATTATTGATTTAAATGAAAAATTTGAAACCAAGTTCTCGAAATAAATTTACTTGTTTTTTTATTTTAAAATTTAAATTTTAAAAATACAAAAATTATTATAAAAAAGTTCGATTTTTAATTTTAAAATCAGTTTTTCAATATTTCTCAGCATTGTAAAACTGTGTTTTCCAGCCTTTTTTTTCTAAAAAAATTGTTTCGTTTATTTTGAGCAAAAATAGTTAAATTGTATTTTATAAAACCAGAAAATTTCCTCAGAATTCAATTAAAAATTAAAATGACATAATTTTTACATAATAAAAACAATTATAATTATTAAATGAATAAATTTTAAAATGGAATAATAAAAAATGAAACCTTCTATTAAAAAATATATTTAAAAAAAAATAAAAAACAATAAAAAAATAAAAACCTGAAATAATTGTTAACCATTTAGGTCATAAACAAATATCCCAAGGGAAATTGTCAATGTCGCATGCATTTAAGAAACTCAAATTTCCATTCATTTTTGTCTTTTTTTTTTGTTTATTTTTAAATAAAGAAATGATTCGAAAAGTTGTTTTTCTCAATTTTTTACAAGGTTTTTTTTGTATTTTAAAGGATATTAAAAATGATATTTTAATTCCATTTCATATAAATCCTCAACATTTTGATTATGTAAGTTTTTTTTTTTTAATTTATTTATTTAAATTTAAAAAAAAGGTAAATATTACAACTGCAATAAATGAAATTCGAATAAAATGTTCATATTGCAATGTGGATCGTTGTAAACCATTAACATTTTGTTATTCCATCAAATATTCATCAAAAAGTTATTTTTTTTGTCGAAAAAAATAAAGAAAAAATTATTTTAAAGGCAGAAGTGTTGGAGATTATTGTGCAAATGATAATGAAATGTTTTCATTAGTTGGAGCTCAACTTGACGCGACAACATCATCTCATGGAAGGAAGCGTCGACGTCTTCATGAATCTTGTCTTCCATCAATTAATGATCCAACTATTTCCTATTGTGTGTGCTATACACTTCTTGATAATGATGCATCGTAAGTTTTTTTGTTTTTTTCCCTCATTTTTTATTAAAAATATTTCAAGCAAATTAAGTTTTTATATTAACAAAATTTTCAGACGAGAATATGAAGATCTTCGACGAATCCGTCTTTGGAGATATCAATCTTTGCTTTTTTACAATGAAGTTCAAAATAAGAAAAATGCATTTTTTGTGATTTCAACCTTTTTTACACAGATAATAACAATTTTTTATATTTTATTTATTAAAATTTATTAAAATAAAAAAAAATCCAAAAATCGTTTTTTTTTCTCATTTTTTTCTGGTTTTTGTCTATTTTGTTGACTCCGCCCATATTTCATGCTATCTTCTCGTCATTGCCCCAGCCATAACTTGCCCCATCAGATTGCCGCCACATCTTTTTGAAACTTTGTTTCCTTTTTGCTCTTTTTCTTCTCCTAAATTGTCATGCTTGTATCAACTTGCTTGAACTACAACAATTATTCGTCAAACCAAATTTGATTTTGTCTTCTCTTTTTTGTTTGTTGTCTTCTTTCTTTTTATAACCATCATCATCTCTGTGTCCATTCTTATTTGCACCAAAAATTATCCGCCATACGATTTCTCAATTCTTTTCCATTTTTTTTTTGTTACATAAATTTGTTGAAAATGCCAGCCAGTCTTCTTTCACCATTTCATGTTTTAACAACTCGTATGGAATCATTTAATCAGGTTGGAATTCAAAAATAATCAATTCCACTATTTTCAAATTCTTCTTCATCAAAATTATTTTTAATTTTTAATTTTATTGATTTTTTTTTCAATCTCAGATCATGTTGGAAAGAATGAAATTGTCTGCAAATCGAGTGGCATCAGCTACAAAATCGCCGTGTTTTCAAAAATGTCTTCCAATTTTATTGATTTTTCTAACTGGAATTTACATTTCATTAGGCTCAACATGTTTTTGGTTTTTTGAAAGTCATCCACATGAAATGATTGTCAGAAAATGGTATATGAATCTTGGAGTTGAAAGGTTCAGTTATTCAAACATTTTTTTTCTTTTTTTCTGAAAATTTGTGAAATTTTTTGGTTTCTTTCACTATTTTTCTATGATAAATTCATCCCAAAGGAACACATTTGTATGGGTGTTTTTTTGCTAGAAAATTTCACAAAATTTGAGTTTAAAAAAAAACAAATAAAAATGAAATTTGAAGACGTCAATTTGCTCGATCAATTAGTTCAAGAATTTTCAATGATACTCGAAATTTATTGATTATTATCGATCGTGAACAAACAGAAAGAGTTCAAGTAAGTTGCTTTTTTATCCTTTAAAAAATTTTGAAACATTGAGGCCTTTTTTTGGTCGAAATTTCGCTCAGAAAATTGTTTAAAAGAAGGGGCGAAAAAAGTCTTAATTCGTGTCTGTTTCGAAAATTTGATTTTGGGTGAAGCGAACAAATCATTTTTGTTGACATTTTGGTGTCTTTTTCAAGTTCAATTTTGTTACCGGAAACTGAGCCTCTAATTGTTCTGTTCGTGACATTTTCTTTCAACTTTTTCAAATCTTTTTTTTTTCTTCAACCAAACTTGTCCTCGTTTGTATCTGAATCAAACTTTGTACTAAATTTGAATTTAGTTTCAGAAAAAATTTCTTTTTTTTTGCAAAATTTATTTAATCGGCTTTTCCTTTTCCTCTCTCTCTCTCCCTCTCTTTTTCTCTCTCTCTCTCTTTCTCTATAACAAAAATAGTCTATATTTTTCTTAATTTTGAAAAAAATATATTTTTTCCAACTTTTTTTTTAGTGGGAAATGATTGAAACCCAAAATATGATTGCTTTCCATTTTCGCATAAAAAGACTTCAATTTCCCATGGGAAACCAGATCACAAAATTTAAACACAATAACTCAAAAATCTTCTAAAACCAAATCCGACCATCAAAAGATTGGCTTCCTTCCTTTCAACATTTTATTTTTTGAATTTTTGAAAGAAAAAAAAAGAACAAAATAAACTTCTTTTGAATATTTTTGAAAAATTACATTTTAAATGTTTTTTTTTCAAACTTTTAATTTTTAATTAATTCTAATTTATATTTTTTTTTCAAAATCCCCATAGTAAAAGTACGATTTATTATAAATGTTAGTTGATATCAAACATTTCTCATTTTTAAAGAGAAAAAAAAAGGAGTTTCCATGGAGATGATTAGCTGATAAATAATCCTTTCAGCTATTTTCAATATTTGTTCAAAAATCATAAAAATACATCATAATTAAGAAGAAAAAAAAAGCTTTTTTTTTATTTAATAAACAAAAATGTGAAAAAAAATGAAAATTTTCAGCAACTTCTTGTTGAATCATTAAAAAGATATGAAGATAAATTGAACATAACTCCACCTTCTCGTCGTGAATGGTCATGGATTAGTAGCTTTAATTTTGCTTATTCATTATTATTAACCGTCGGCTCAGGATTTAAAACTCCAACAACAATTGAATCGCAGGTAAAATAATCAAAAACAAATTTTTTATTTGAAAAAAAAAAAAATTTAAGATAATTGCAATTTTTTATTGTTTAATTGGAATTCCTTTATTTTATTTTACATTAATTTCTATTGTTTATCGCATAATTGCACCAGTGCTTAAGGTATTTTGAATTTATTTTTGAATTTATTAAAATAATTAATTAAATTTATTTTTTATTACAGTGGCCATCTTTAACCAAATCTCGCCGATTTATTCTTTTTCAATTAATTTTTTTACTTTTCTTTTTATGGACAATTCTTGTTGGTCTTTGTCTTTATTATCAAGTTGTTTTGAAATTTAAAAAAAGAAACAAAAAATTAAATTTATTTTTAGTTTATAAATGATTTTTGGTTGAGCATTTTCACTGCTTTTGTTGGATCAATGGCAATTCAAGCTCCAAGTGCTTCGAGAATTTCAAATTGTGGCATTATTTTTATTAATTTTTCGGCAACAATTTCAATTTCATTGATTTTGCTTTTACTTATCATTATTTCGTCAATTTTTTTCCCAAAACAATGTATTTCTTTCAAAAAATTGAAAAAAAAAATCAAAATTTGAATTTTTTTTTGTTTTCAGTGTTGATAACAAATGATGGAAAAGCGATCAAAGAAGAAATCGAACGTCTTACTCCTCCACCAAAGTTTCAAGTTATAGTTGATGAAGCTGGAGAAAGCAAACTTACAACTGCTTAATATTTCATTTTAATTTAATTATTGCTTTCGCTGTAATCATTTAATTGACTTGATTTTATAATTTCAAAGTATTATTTCATGAATTTTTTCTATTTTAAAATTTCTCAAAAGCTTCAATTGGTTTTTATTGTCCCAATCTTTTGCTTTTCCATTGTTTTCAGCATTGTCGAGCAAATAACCTTTTTTAATTTTCTTTGCCAAAAATTACTATTGAAGAATGCAAAATTCATTTTCCGATTTTTCCAATTTTAATACTCAACTTATTTAACTTTATTAAATCAGATAAAACATAGTTAAAACTATTAGGACCACGAAAATGTTCCAAAATGTTTGGGTCACAAAAAATGTGGTTGAGATTCTTATTTTTTGGGAAAGGTTAGAGAAAAAAATGTTACACAAAATTTTTGCAACCATGTGTAAAAAATCAATATTTAACAGATAAAAAAATTAACAAATTTCAACTTCATTCAGCAGCAACGGCAGTGGTTTGCGCTGGAACCTCGCTCGTGGCGGAATCAGTGGTTTCAGCGTCGACCTAAAAAATACTTTTGTTCCGTAAAATTATAGCAATGGATATTTATTTACAAAAAAAATGATGCCTAACTTTTTCTAATTTAATAATTAATAAGGAAAATTACCTTATCGTCAACTTTTGTTTTTTTCACAGCAGGAGCATCTTCATTTCCATTGTCCGAATTATTGATAGACTCCTCATGAGCTGATGAGATTCGCTTTCTATCCTAAAATTATTTGTTGAAAATTAAATTTTTTTTTCAGAAAACCATACATTTCCATTTGTGTCCTTTGCCTCTCCATTTTCCTCTTTTTCCTTAACAACTTCTGTTTTTTCCTCTTCTTCACCCTCCTCTTTTTCTACTACGGTTTCTCCATTTTGAGTTCTGAAAAATTAAATTATTTTGAAATAAATGTCTTTAATATAAAATTGTTTCTTATATAGAACAAACAAAAAGCGCGCTTTGAACGGGAATTTTATTATATTTGGAGCGGCTGTCAATCTGGCGTATTGTTTAAACCACTTCTACCGTTCTCAACTGTAGAGATTTAGCACGTTTTCGTGAAGGAATAACTCGCACTTGTCATTTTTTATTTGAAAGACTATTTTCTGACCTAGAACCATCTGTGAAAAGCAATTAGAAAGAAATGAAGGACAAATATTTCTTTCGATTCAGATGTAAGAAATATACGATCGAAAAGTTAGGGCGAAATGACGTGAATACCAGAGTTCAAAAATACTTACATCTCCTCAGATTTATTCACTTCTTCAGTGACTGGGGTGACAACCTCTTCAGTCTTTTCCTCTACAGGGGATGTTTTCACTTCTTGTGCGACTTCAGACATTTTTCTGAAACATATTGGTTGTGGATAAGATAAAATAAAGCAAAAAAATAAACGACAGCTGCGATGATTTTACAATTTCAAAAACATTAATTTTGAGAAACATTTTCAAGGCAAAACGAAACATTCGGGGGAAATTTTCAAACTCAAAACGAAACAACTTTGGTAAATAAACTTTTACAAAATTTTCGGTACGGTCAAATTGCAAAAAAGAACAAGACAAACATATAATGGGATGATACTTCCTTCTTTAAAAAAAAAAAAGAAAATTAAAAATTGATGAAAATTAGTAAGACAAGAATCATTTTCAATTTAAAGAAAAAACAGGCATAGAACACTTGTCGTATTTAAAAAAAAAGCCCAAAATGAACAGTTCCTGAATTAAGTCATTAATGGAACAATTTTTCCCATATAAATATATATGTAAAATTAATATTCGTATATCGTTCATAAGTCGTCATCTTTTCTTTTCAGTCGTTTTCATCTTCTTCAATGTCGTACCCTACTGACCAAGGTTGTGCCTGACACACACACACACGCCGTTTGAGAAAACACTCACTCACGCTCGCCGGCGTCAAACAAAGTGAAGAATGAGGCTCAGTGTGTGTATGTGTGTGTGAAGAAGACGAGGTTTGAACTGCTGTCCAGAGAAAGGCGGACACTCTGACCGCGAAAAACCACGCCTATTTTTTGGTGCGTTGTGGTTGCGTCGCGGCTTTTGGCAGATTGCCCAAGGATTCCTATTGGACGATTCAAACAATTTTTAAAATTCTTTATTTTGTAATTTCACTCAATGACGATTTGAAAATTTTTTGAAAAGTATAAGCATAATTTATCAGTACATATATATAATATGCACAAGCCGCGGAAAATTCTATTCGAATGGAGCAAGATCAGGAAACCTTTTATGACAATAATAGCAAAACGGGCCTAAAAATTATTACTGTGCACAATATTTTCGCTTCGAAACCTATGATTACATGTACCAAACAATCCTTTAATTTTTTTACAAATTCTGTTAGTTTTTTTCCTATATTTTCATTATTTTCGTTTGCGAGAACTTTTATTAACAGCAGATTATCGTATCAATTAGTTAGAAATAAGTTTAAATAAAAAATAACGGCTTATTAATTTTTCACTTCCTGCGAAGTTGTATTCATATTCTCCAATGTTTCACAAAATTAACTGGTTTATTTGCAATTTAAAGAAATTCGTTGCATATTTGAAAATTAACATTTACTTTAACTGTCTTCCAATAACACGTAAAAATGTCGAACACGTTTATTTATTTATTTAAATAAATTTTGAGATTATGAACGTTTAGAAAAATACAATTTTTAACTTTTCAATTGAATGATGCTGAACGAGATCGAGAACGGCTGCGACTTTCGTTATCACTCCCACTCTGAAAAAACAAAAATTTGAATTTATTAAACTTTTTTTAAAGTAACCTTTTCTGGAGTGATTGACCTGCTTCTTACTGGTGAACGTTCATTCGGTGATTTTGATGGAGACCTGCTATCTCTACGAACAGATTGTTGCCTTAAAATGATTTTTTAAAAGAGAAACTTCAAGCTTCAAAAAGATTAAAAACACTTAAATTTTTTTTTAACTATTCAATAATAACTTTAATAAGCCCTAACTTCAAATTCTCACTTTAATTTGGCTAAATTATTATTTGAAAGGCATGAAAAATTAGTTTATTTGACTATTTTTTATATTATGTTCAACGACAGTTCCGTTAGATTTTTTAAATTAAATTGAAAACCTTCGCAAGTTATTTATGGGTTGTGATTTTGTGAAAACTAACAGGTATCTAGCGTACAATGATAGTTGAATGAATAGAACTTGATTGAGGGAATGATCAGAATGGTATGGTATTGATCAATGGAATGAGTTGTGGTTGCTGTACGATTATGTGATTATGATCAATTGCTCGGGAAGCTGAACATGATTTGATATTTGAACTTGTTGGTGCCAAAATATATTTGTGTTTGTACAAATATTTCTAAAATCAATGCTCTTGACTACTTAAATGACAATAATCAAAGAAAAAAACCTCAACTTACTTATTATCAGGGCTAATCGATCTTGAAACACTACGCCTAAAAAAATAATATTTTTTTTTAATTATAATTTAAGCATACTTTCTGCTGGCTCTTGCTGGTGATTTGGAAGCACTTCGGCTTCTGCTACGAGATTTACGACATTTTCTTCTCTCATAAGAACGACTTCTCGACCGTTTTCTATCCCTCGAGCGACTGCGAGAACGACGACGACGATCCCTAGACCTTGAACGATCACGGTACGCATCGCTTCCTCTAGGCTTCCCTTTGGCCAATTCAACAACAATTCGCATTTGGCTATTCGGCATTGTATGACCATCTAAATCATGACAAGCATCTTCAGCATCTCTGTAATCTTCAAAATCCACAAAAGCAAATCCATATTTTAGTGAAATCTTGGTTATTTTCCCATATCCTTTAAGAAACCTGAAAATAAAATTGAGAATAAGTTTAATTAGTTAATAGTTTTACCTTTCGATATCTTTTTCTCTTGCGTTATATGGAATTTTTCCTAGATAAACACGAGTCATCTAAAAAAAATTTATTTTTAGGAAATTTAAAAAATTTAAATTTGAGGAACACTTTTGAGAAGATTAAACTATTTTTTAAACTTAAAAAAATAAGAAATAATAAAAGAAAAATAAAAAAAACAACTGGAAATAATTAAATTAACAGAGTTTGGACCTAGCTTGGGTCCCAATGAGGAATTAGTTGCATAATGCACACAGTCAAAACCAGTGATACCGTATTTTTAGCGTCCAAGCGAGACCAACCAGGCACAGCGCCAAAACATTTTCGAAATTTCTTTTTCCGCTTTTTCTGCAGTTTTTATTTAATACAAGAAATTAACACAATGGTTAATTAATGCAAGTAAAAAAGTTATAAATTCTAATTTGATTTATAAAATTCCTTTCATTGAGCATTTCATCAAATTTTGATCTCATTTTAAATATCCATTATCACTTCAAAATTATCTTCTTTTTTAAACAATACTTTTTCAACTGATAATCTTATTTAAATTTTAGACGAAATAATGAAACTAGTCAGGTTTCTGATGAAATTGTCTCATGAGACAGTTACAATTGAACTGAAGAATGGAACACAGGTTGCAGGTATTTCTAAAAAATTTTATTTTAAAACTGCATTTTTAAAATCATTTTAAGGAACTATTATGGGAGTAGACGTTGCTATGAATATTCATCTTCGAGCTGTAACAATGTCTCTGAAAAATAGAGATCCAGTAAAATTAGACACCTTGTCTGTTCGAGGTATTAGGTTTTATAATTATGTTATTTTAAAATTGTTTTCAGGTAACAATATTCGTTACATAATTCTCCCAGATCCTCTATCACTTGATACTTTGCTCATCGATGACGAGCCAAGAAAAAAGGCGGCTCGCGCTCGTGCTGGAGGTTTGTTTTAAAATCAAATAGCTGTAATTACTTAAACTTTCAGCTGGCCGTGGTAGAGGACGTGGTGGCATGCGTGGTAGAGGAGGTCGCGGTGGTCGTGGTCGTGGTGGACCAAGAGGAGGTCCCCGCCGCTAAATTTCTTTTTTTTTTTAAGTTTTTGTTTTGTCTACGAGGTTGTTAAAGTTTTTGTAAATCTAAATTATTCTCGAAATTTTACAAGCTTGTGAGCATGTACTATTTAATAATTTGTACTTTTCGATCTCTATAAAATTATTGATTTTCAAGTTTCTTATTTAAATTCACAGTTTCTGATGAAACAGCCTTGTTATTAAAATGAATATTCTGAAAAAAAAACAACGGAGCACCCCTAGTTTCAGTTTTAATTTTAATAGGAAAGTAAGCCAAGATTATTTTTTCTACGATATACATGGTTTTTAAATTTCGGACTTATTTAATGTATACAATTAACATTTAAAATAATTTAGTTATCAACTTTGAAAAATATTTGAATATCATTATTAACTATTTAAAACCATTTCTTCTTCGTTATCATTATTCGTTGTGGAATCTGAAAAATTGAATATTTAATAGTTTGTTTTTAAGAAAAAAAGAAAAACCGTTTTGAGAGTTTTGAGAAATAATTAGTGGAACTGTTTCATTTTCTGTCGAATTATATTTAAAAACTTCTGTCCAAAATACACACTGAAAAAAAAGTCGAATAATTAAAAGAAAAAAGGAAACGTCGAGAATTTACATTGTAAACTGCTATGAAAGATCCAACAAATATTCCAACAAGAACATCACTCCAATGATGCATATTATCTGTTATTCTTGAATAACTGATTCCTAATCCAATTATGATTAAAATTGTTTGAAGAAGTGGAATTAAAATTCGATTATTTAAATTATGCAACGTTCTTGCTTGTAAATAAATTGAAGACCACACAGCACAGTATAAAGAAATTGAAGCATGACCACTAAAAAAACTTTTTCGAGCTTCAAGAACCATATTTGTTGGTCCTGTGCATTCATAATTTGTTATATATTGATGTTGATCTTCATAAAGACAAGTATTATTTGCCAATTTACAAACATCTAAAAAATGTGGACGTAATCGACCAACAAAATGTTTGGTTGCAATATTTATTGAAAGCAAAATTACAAATCCAAGTTGAGAATATCCTAAAAAAGAAACTTTAAATATTTTCCTTCCTTTTTTTAAACTAAAATAAGTAAAGTCAAATATGTAGTTTTCAATAAAAAATACAAGCTTAACGCACTGTTAACGAATATAGAAAACATTTATTTTTCTTTTCCTATTTTGAGATTTTTATTAAAAAAGAAAATTACCGAAATATGTGATTAATCGAACGAATAAAATATGAATATGATTGTTTCTCCATCGATATCTTCGATTATTAATATTTGACTCAATTTTGTATATTCGATAAAACTCCACAATTAAAACCTAAAAAAAATACATTTAACTTAAAAAATAAAAAGAAAAAACCGTAAATGCATTCATAATTAAGTTATATGCAAGTAATTGAACACTTGTTACTGTATCTTTTCGATATTCATATCGAATTGAATCGTCATCACAGAAAAATCCTCTTCTTGTTACACCAATCAATGATGGAAGAATATTTGAAGCAGCCGCTTTAATTATTCATATTTTTGGTAATTTAAATTTTAGCTATTTTTATTTTTTTGTAAACATCAATTAATCGTTAATTTTTAAATTAAAAAACATTTAAATAAAAGCCATTTTCTGAGATATTTGCACCAAATTTTTCGAATTAATTTTTAATTTAAAAAAGAAAATAAAAAATACCAATAACAGACAAAAAGAATATTTCTCTCTTCAAATCAAAATTGAGCTTTTTCATCATTTTTAATTGATTTAAATAACTTTTTAAAAAAGCATGAAATAATTTTAAAACAACAAAACACGTACGTCAAAATTCTTTCTTAATTTTATAATAATAATTAATTTTTATACTTGATTTTTCCCAAAATTTTTAAAATTAATGAAAAAATGAAAAGAATTTACCAAATCCATATAAAATAAGAAAATTAATTGCAATTGCTAATCCATTGACATTATAAACAGTTGGATCCAATGATGGTTCAACAACCTCAAAAAAAAAAAAATTTTTTTTTAATCTAAAATATTCATAATTTTAATTTTACTCCTGTTCCAATTTGAAGTGGCATTTATTTATTTATTTCTGAAACATAAATCAGTTTTGGTGACGAAATTGTTTTTTGCAAGTATCGCACGGTAAAGTTCAAATTTCAATGATTTTTTTAAATGAAAAAAAAATTTAAACTTAATTATTAAATAAAATTTTAGAAATTAGAAATTTAGAATTAATTTTTTCCATATTTTTTATTAACAAAAATTATTAAATAAAATTAAAAATTAAAAAAAAAATATCGTGCAAAAGAACAATTCGACACAGAAGTGTCTGTGCACAGTAAATAAAACGAAAAAAATGTTTGATAAGATGCTTTTTTTTATTATTTGAAATGTCAAACCACAAACTACATATTTTCAGTCATTATTTCTAGATAAATAAAAAAATAATAAAAATAAAAATATATTTAAACATGCAGTGAACATAATTTATTTTTACCATAAAAATTCAATTTTTTTTCCTGAATTTCAACAAAAAAAAATGATTTTATTAAAAAAATAATTAAAAATTAAATTTTAAAAAAATACCTTCAAAACTGAAATTGATGAAATTTTTCGAAGCATTGGAGCAACTTTGGTTGAAACTTTTCTTGCAACTGTTGACATTCTGACAATTTTTTTTTGCAGAACATACAAAATCAAATGTTTATTATTTTTGAAATTTCAATTTATTAAATGATAAGCCGAATTATTTATCACTTTTTAAATACTTTTTTTTTCTTTCTTTTTTTTTGGTTCGGAACAGCAAAGATGTTAACAAAATCTGAATAAACAATACAAAAATGGTTTATTTATTTTTGCTGCGAGAACAAAATTCATAAAAAGATAAAATGCCCCTTTTTTGTCCAGGAAATATTGAAGACTTCACAATTTTCTTCACCAATTTCATTGTAAAATTAAAGAAAAAAGAAGAAAAAGCTTAAATTTGTACAGAAAAAAAAGTAAAATGGGAAACAAATATTTTTCAAAGTGCAATTTTAGTTTTTTAATAGGAAAAAGACAAATTGCGCAGTTCTTGGAAATGGCGTAGACAATGTTCATCAAGATTGATGGAATTCGTTGTTAATCATTTTGCACAAGAACGCGCCTGTTGATTGTGATTTTTCGAATCATCATTATTTTCTTTTTTTTTTTCCTTCCACTCATTATATTCTCTTTCTATTTTTTTTCTTCTTTCATCACATCACATTCACTTTGTCTTTGATTCATTTTTGTTTTAGTTGTGTTGCACTTGATGAATCCCAATTTTTTTGTTCATCTTGTCACCTTTATCTCTTATCATCTCTTTTTTCTTCTTCTCATAATCATCAAAAATTACATTACGAATATTCAAAAACCAAATAATTGAATGAGCTTTTTCATTTTTATTTATTTCAACTTTTTTTTGTTTAAAAAAAAATGGAAAAAAGTAACTTTTTTATTTATTTTTTTTTGTGATTCATCTTTTCTAATGAAGGATGATATTTTCATTTTTTAAACTTTTCAATCTGCTTATGTTTTTCCAACCTTTTGACAAAAAATGATTTTACGAAGAACTTTTATTAATAAAAAAATAAGAAGAAGATAAAATATATTTTTAGACAACTCGAGAAAATTCTGAAAGAAATCATTGATAAAACCTTGATTAATTTAAAAAATGAATTTTTATTTGTCAGACGCGCTTAAGTGAAAAAAATGGTTCGGATGGCCGAACGGTTAGCCGGAAACTTTATTCCGGAAGATCATCATCGATCCGATAGCGAACAAGTTTATAATAGATACAGATCAAGAGCAAATTCTCGTCTTTTATCAAGAGGTTCTATTGGATCATCTGTTGGAAGAAAAATAGCTTTAAGTAAAATAAAATTTCGAAAAAAAAAATTTAAAAAAAAATGAAAAAATTCCAGTTGAAACTGATAGTGGAATAATTGAAGTTGAACAGGAAAAACAATTTATTGATGCATTTAAAGATGCAAATATGGACGCTGTTCATCATTTAAATGCAACAAATCCTGTTACAAGGTAAATTTTAGCTTTTTATAAAAAAAGAAAGAAAGAAAAGTAATTGAATTAATTTAAGAGCTCTTTGGTGTGCAATTATAATAATTTTTGTAATCTTAGTTTTAATTCAATGTTATTCACAAATAAAATTATATATAAGTGAACCAGTTGCTACAAATATTGAAGCTGAATATCCACGAAAAATACCATTTCCAACTGTTGCAATATGTAATAATAATCAATTCAGGTATTTTATTTATTAATTTAATTAATAAATTAATTTTGTTGCTTTTTTTTTTTTTAAAAGATTAACATATTTAACTGGTGGACGAATAATGAATCGACGTGCAAAAACAATCAGTGGATCATTATTATCAATTGGTCTTGATGCTGATTCAGTTTTTGATACGGTAAGTCAATCATTCTCTTCATATTTATTTCTTAATTTTCTTTGAAGGTTGTTCGAAAAGCTTGGGACATGGATGCTGTCAAATTTCTTCGAAGTGCTGCTCATTGGAAGTCTCGAATGATTCTTGGATGTACATGGCCAAATGGAACATCGTGTAAATTATCCGATTTTAAAGCGGTTTGGACAACAACTGGATTGTGTTGGGCAATTAATACCGATCCGCATAATCCTGTTGAAGTTTCCGGATCAGGTAGAACTCATTGATTTAAATGTACATAATTGTTCTCAAAACTCATAAATTTGAAGGAGCTGGTCATGGACTTCGCTTATTATTGAATGTTGAAAGCTATGAACGTGTTGATGCTTGTACAAAACATTTTAGAACAAGAAGTCTTCCAGGTTATTTTAGAATTTATTTTTTAAATAAAAAAAATCAATAATTATAGGATTGAAAATATTAATTTATAATCAAACAGATATTCCTGAAAGTAGTCAAAATGGAGTTAATGTTCCATCAGGTTATTCAATGGATATTCCTTTTAAAATGCAACATGTTTAAAATTAATTTAAAATTAATTAAAATACAAAAATTTTAATTTTTTCAGAGATCAAAATTGTCTGGAATTCATTGTATGGAAGAAAAAGAAGGAAATGAACAAGAAAATAATAATTTCAATAGTGAAAATAATATTCGAACTTGTATACTTCGAAAATATATGACCGAAGTTGAAAATTCGTGTCATTGTACAATTCGACGAGCATTTACTTCCAACTCATCTGGTTTTATTGATTTTTTATTGATTAATTCATATTATGGCGAATTTTTAGAAATCAAACTTGATGCTTGTAATGTCGATCAATATTTCGGATGTGCTCAACTTGCAATGAAACGTGTTCGAGAAGAAGGAACATCAAGCAAATGTCTTCCACCATGCAAATCAATTGATTATACAGCGTGGCAAGATATGAATCGTCTTCCGCAAAATTTAATGCCAGCATTAATTGAAGAACAAGAAGAAGAGGATGAAGATGATGTTGAACAAGAAGAATTAGATGAAAATGTTTCTTTTTTTTTTCTTTAAATTAAATCGATCAATAATTAATTTTATTTTTTTTTTTGAAGGTAAACTTCTCTCAAGCAAATCGAGATGATGAAACTTTCAGTTGTGAAGACAGCGCTTATTTAGATGAAAAACAAGTTCAAAGAATAAAAAGAGATGCTCATCGAGCATATGAAATGCAAGCTCGACATCAAGAAGATATATTTTTACGATCACGTAGATTGATTACAAGACTTCGAAATGCGATTTATTCGTAAATTAAAAACAAAAAAAAAAAATTTTTTTTTAATAATTTTTATTAGAATAAAACGATTAAAATGGGGATGGAAACCAGAAGATTTTAGTGGAGTTTTTGAGCGACTTTCAAATGTTTCTTGTTTTGCCAATTTTATTGAAAAACACGATGACATTTCAAATCTTCTCGAATCCCGATCAATTAGTAGCGAAGAAAAAAGAGCAAATCAAATGTTTTTTGTAGGTTTTTAAAAAAAAAATATTTTTGTTTCTTTTTCTATTCAAATCAATTATTTTTGAAGCTTTTGGATGAAGAAGCTTATCATCGAAATATTACTCGATATTTATCAATTGGTGATCTTAAATCAAAATATGGTGATCGTGTTGATGACATCGCTCAGGAAATTGGTCTCATTATGAAAACTGTCATTTTTTATTTTTTATTTATTTTTCTAATTTTTTCAATATTTTAGGTTGAAAAATTGTGGTACGTTTTTATACCCTCATCATATACAAAAACGTTAAGTGGAGATTTTTCAAGAATGGATCGAATTCTTGAACTTATTGATCAGGTTTTTTTCTTGTTGAAAACGTGGAAAACAAATTTCTTCTGCGTTTTTTTTTGTTTCCAGTATGAATTGAATAAATTACAACGTAGAGCATGGGCTGAAAAAATGCAATCAAGGCAGATGAAACATTTCTTTGAAGATGATTTTTATGAAGTAAAAATTGTTTAAAAATTTAAGCAAGAAATTTATTTTCTTTTTCTTTTTTCAGTCTTATTATCAACCATTAATGAAAGATTTGGATCAAACATTAGTTAAACATTTAGATGAAGCTGAAGCTGAATGGAATAAAGTGGATTTTTATTTAAAAAGAGGAAGCGCTGGAAAAGTAATTAAAATTATTAAAATTAAAAAAAAATAAACTGGAATTTCAAATTTTTATTAGACTGGAGCAATTACGTTTTTTGGTGATGGAAAAAAAGAAAATCAAATTAAATTTGAAAATTTTTTAATCGAAATGCATAATTGTTCAGTTGAAAAATTAAGAAAAGAAGCTGGAAAACAATTAAATAGTTTTAAAAAATCATATCGAGAATTACATGCAGCTTATGATAAATTATTTAAAGAAGAATTACCAGATTATCTGGAAAATTTTCAATTTGGTAATAAATTTGTTAGGTTTGTTGAATTTTTTAAATTTATTTTTTGTAATTTTTAAATAATTTTAGTGACAATTTTGCAATGGTAAATATATTTTTACATAAAATGAATTTAGAAGTTTGGAGTCAAGACAGAACATATGGATTTTGGAGTTTGGCTTGTTTGTTGATTTTCTTTTTAAAAAAAAATATTTAAAATAAAATAAATTTATTTACATAGGTGATATTGGTGGAGCTCTTGGCTTATTTCTTGGTGCTTCTTTATTAACAATTATTGAAATTGTTTATCTTTGTATTCAATATGGTTTTTGTGGGAATCGAGCAAGAAATATCAAATGTGTTCCAATGTATTTATTTTTTCTTCTTCTTTCAACATTTCAAAAAAAATTTCAGGGAATCATTAACACGAAATATTAAAAAAGTAACAAATTGTTGCGATTTTTGTCGAAAAAAAGAAGAAAAATCAAGAGAAAGATTGTATCAGAAGAAAAGTCAATCATATCAACGAAGGTTTCATTATTTGATTATCGATTTTTTCAATAATTAATTTCCAGATTTACCAATGAAGATGAAGAACAACAAAGGCCAAGATCAACCACAATAAGTGAGGATTTTAAAAATAAAACATCAATTTGGGATGATAAAGATGATAGACAATCAATGACACCCGATGAAGTAAAAAATGGCGGAAAAATCAAATTAAAAAAAAATTTTTGTTAATATTTAGTTGAAGGATTTTATGGCGAATGTTCAGAGATATTCACAACCACCAAAATATGAAGAAAAAGAAGAAGAAGAAGACGACAAATCATTTGATCCAGGTTTGATTTGATTATTTTTCAAATTTTAACTTCTTCTTTTTTCAGTTGTTTTAAATATAAATGATCAAGAACATTTTTATGATCTTCAAATGTTTGATAAAAATTATTTGACACCATCTTTACCGAAAAAAAATAATGACAGGTACAGACGGTACAAGGGCAGATATTTTTTGTTAAAATAAAACAATTCATTCAGGTTAAGTGATATAACTGAAGAAAAATCGAGAATGTCGGATGAGAAAAAAGAAGATACATCAGGATATAATTCAGATCGATCATCAAAAGTAAACTTTTGTTTCGTGAAAAATTAATCGAAAATCAATATTTTTAGCCACAAAAATTTCTCGAGGAAACGCCGTCAGCTGATGTTTCAATTTCAGAAGTATCTGAAACTGTTGCGCCGTCATTGTTCAAAAATTCAGAATTAAAAAATCGAAATTCTAACAAACAATCTTACGTGTAAAATTATGTGTTTCATAAAAAATTTCAATGAATTATATCAACAAATGGTGAAATTTTCATTTTTTTTTCTTTTCTTTTTCGAATAAATTTTTTTGGAATAATTTCAAATTTATTTTAAAACATTTTTTATTTAAATTAATAATTAAATTCGAATTAAAAAATTTATAAAATAAATTTTAAAAAAATTGATAAAACGTTGAATAAAAAATCCTTGAAAATTATTAAAAATTAAAATTCAAAAGTCAAAAAAAAGCGGGAAAAAAGTTGTGTTGAACATTAAAAAAATGCATATTGACATGCATTGAATTGAAAGTTAATGAGGTGACCAAAGCAGATGAAAAAAAAAAAACGTTTAAAAATGAACAAATTTTAAAAGTGGAAAAAAGTCGAGTTTTTGAGTTTTTTTTTCTTTTTAAACGTACTGAGATTCATATTTCTTTTATTATTTATTCATTACTGAATCACATGTTTTCCTCTTCTTTTTTTGGCTCATTTTATATCAAAGTTATGAAGGATTTTTCTTATTTAGAAATATGATATCGGTTTTTAGAATTTCTTTTTCGCTTTTCTTTAAGATATTTTTTGAATTTCATATTTTTTTTCTTTTTTAATAAATATTTTTATAACTGAAAAAGACATTTTGTTTAGAAATTCAAAGGAAGCAAAGACTTTAACAATTTTTTTGATTTTTTTTCTAATAATAATATTATTTTGAGAGAGCGAGACAGAGAAAAAGAGAGAGAGAGAGAAAGAGAAAGAGAAAGAGAAAGAGAAAGAGAGAAAGAGAGAGAATAAACAAAATTTAATTTTAAATGAAAAAGTTTGAATAATGAGGGTTTAGTTGAAAACCACTTTTAATTAAAAAAAAAATGAAATAAAAAACTGAATTGATTTATAAAAATAAATATTAAATGGAAAGATCAAGAATTTTTTGAAACACGAGAAAAAGGTTTGGAACAAAAATAGTTGAAAGGGAAAATATCTGTGACTAAAAGGCATAATTTATTTGCATAAAAATCAGTTACTTCCGTTATTTTTTTTCGCTTTTATTCACGTTTTCATTATAATTTTTGTAAACAAAATTAATTATTTTAAATCAATTTTTGTTGCCACATCAATTGTGATTTTAAATAAAAAAAGTACATTTTTGAAACTTTTTTTTCCCCCCCTACAAATTCAAAATACATTTTTTTGTTTTTTTTTTTTCATTTTATTCTGACCAATATTTTTTTGCAAAATTGTTCCTTTTTTTCTCAATTTTCCAATCAATAAATGTGCTATGTGTATTTCAAAACATTTTTTTATTCCTTGTGGAGAAATAATGAGTATGAAAAGCTCAAAATGAAACTGCAATTTAGGAGGTGTTCATCAGTTTCTGTAACAAACGAAACCCATCCTTTTCTCCAATTAAAGTTTTTTTTTTCCTAACCGAATTGCTCTCATTCTTTTCTTTCTTTTTTCTATTTCTTCTCATGTTTAACAAGATGTAATTGGAACTTTTTTCCGAAAAAAAAAACGAAGAAGAAGAAGAAGAAGAAGGAAAACGAAAGCTGCTTGATATTCATTTAGAATTATTTGTGCATCAAATATTTTCCCGAATATTTTTTTTGTACAAAAATAACAAATTCTCAATTTTTTCCAGATTTTTTTTTCTAAAAAATCACGAAAACATGCGAAGTACTGTATCATTACTGTAAGTCATTGAAAAGAAAAAGAAAATCGAATTTCATCTTTTTTTTCCAAGAAGTTGTTGCGATGTTCAACCGGTTATCACTGGAAATCTTTATGATAAATGCTCTTTTTTACCTTTACCATCTCCAACGGTTTGTGATTTTTGAGTTTCAAATAAATTTAGGGGCTAAAATTTAGTATGCTTTGACAGCTTCATGCTCAGATTTAGTCGATACTGTATTGGCGCTACATTCAAATACATTGGTTAGTTTTTTTTTAAATAAAAATTCAGAATTAAAAAAAATATAATAAAATAAAAGAAAAAACAAAATATATAATTATAAATCTTATAAAAAAACCAATTTTTTGTATTTTTATGGAAATTTCCGTCAAAAAAAAGAGGATTTTTAACACGCAATTTGAAAAAATGAATAAAAAATTGTTTAAAAAGACAAACGACGGGGAAAGTACATAAATGTATATAAAATACATTGATAGCTAAGGAAACATCTTTTTGATTGCTGCATCTCCTTTCATTTTTTATTTTTCCTTGATTTCTTTTTTTGATAACAATTGATATCACAAAAAAAGAAAGAAAAACTCAAATTTTTGATTTCATTTTTACAAATCAAAATAAATTTTGTAAAAATCACTGAAAAGCTGAAAAATGTCAACCTGGAGATGGTGTTGGCAATGTAATCGGAGACGGAAATTGGTGAGTAATAGTGATACGATTGAAATGAATGATAGGTTGACTAACATTTTTTCCTTTCTTTCTTTCGTTTATTTTTTCAAATTTCATTTCAAAAACTTTTCGATTTTTTTTTCAGCCTTGAAAAAGTTAAAAATAACAAAGAAACCTCTTTTTTTTTTCAAAAAATTAATTTAAAAAATTATCCGGACTATTCTCAAACATTTTTGTGGAATTTCCAGATTCTTTGGCAATTTCAAGAAACATTTTAAGTCAAATAATTCGAGTTCTCATTTGTTGAAAAAAAATTTTTTTTTTCTCTTAAAAGTTCACCAATAAAATTTTTTGTATAGTTTGGGAATAAAAACGAAGTTTATAATTGAGAAAATGTTTGCAATTATTATTCGAGCCATTAACTTGGAAGAATAAAAATCTATGATTTCCATCAAATATTATTCAACTAGAAGACATTTTAGAAGACGTCGAACTCTTTTTCAAAAAAGAATCTTTTGTCTCAAATTCTCCATCAAAAGATTGAATTGTTTTGCGAACTAATTTTTCCTAATTTTTGTTCCTGACATAAATTGGTTTTGATTTTTTTCTTTCTGTGAAGCTTGCGTGCCCCGGATGCTTTTTCTTCTTGTTTGCTGGCGTCAAAAAGGAGGAAGCATTAAACAATTAGTGAAAAATCAATTGAAAGGTGGCAAAAATTGACTTGTATTTTCTAGCCAAATTTTATTTTTGTTTTTATTTCTGTGTTGATTTTAACAATGTTTGGAAGGCAACCTTCTCAAAATTGTATGAAAGCAAGTACAGTGGTGAGTATTTGACTTAAAATATTTAAAAAAACACAATTTTTTTTGTTGATAAATTTGTCACTTTTTTCTCGATTTCGATTTTCAAAATAATTTATTCACAAACCAGTTCCTTTTTTAATATAAAAATTTTTTTGAACATTTTGTCATATTTGATTTGTACAGTTTTGATTTTTTATTTTATTTTCCATCAATTTTTCATGATTTTTCCAATTGGTTTTCCAATTTTAATATCTGGAAATTCCGGATTACATGGGAAAAAGAAAAAGAAGGTTTGATCAATTTATTATCGATTCGAATTTGATCAATAAATTATTGATTTTTTTTGAAAAAAATTATTTGAACGAATAATGCAAATATCAAAGTCTATTTTCAGAGTGCTCAAGAAGCAATATCGATTCGAGAAGCAGCTGAACGTCGATCACAATTTTCTCGTTATCCAGCCAGATCTGTATCGGCTCCAGCGCGAAAAAAGTGGTTTCGATCAAAACATCAATATTCGGGTAGGTGGGAAGCAAGAAGAAAAAAAAAAGAATTGAAAAATTCAATAAAAATTGTTTGTTTTTAAAGAGAAATAAAAACAAAAAAATTGTTGAAAAATGAAAAATGAAAAATGAATCAGAATTTTTTGCAGGTGCTTTGGATGGAATGGAAACATCAGTAAATGACAGTGAATCACACGAAGGAGTCTGTGATGAATTTACAAAAAAACTTGTTGCTGCAATAACTACATGGCATGATATTCATTCGTCTTTATTAAGATTATCGATTGGTTTGTTTTACTTTTTCTTCTTCTTCTTCTTCTTCAAAAAAAGGTTGAACTATGTTAGTTTTGTTGACTTATTCTGCTCATTTATAATGTGCATTTTTATGTATTTTTACGCGTGCTAATTTAAAAGATTTTCCTTCATTAAGTTGAAGTGAATACGTTGTTATAAAATTTGATTTAGAAAAAAAAAGAAAGAAAATTTAATGACAGCGGAAGAAAAAAAAGAAGAAGTTTATTATGATGGAATATTAATATCCAAATTTTCCGATCGATCATCTGATGATGGTGAAGAAGAAGAAGACGTTGATCAATTATCATCAAGCTGGTCAAGTTTAAAATCGAATCAAGATGATGAAAATGATGGTCACAAAATATTTTGTTTCGCTTCCATGTTTTTTCCTGAATTTCTCTTTCAGATTCTTCATGTTTCGTTGATGAGAATCGATTATCAGTTTCAGCAGCAACAGCAGCAAGATTTTCTATTTCAAATCCTGATTTAACAAATTGTCATATTCGTCAAATGTTTCCAGAAATGGCTGACCATTGGAGGTTTTTTTTTCCTTTTTTTTTAATTATAATTTTATGCCGAATATTTGATAATATTAAATTATTATCAGGTGTGCATAGAATTAATTTTATAATATTCAATAAATATATAAATATTTTTTATAAAGTATAAAAAAAAATAAAAAATAAAAATCATATTTTCAACATTGAAAGATATCTTAAAAAATGTGTTGCTAATCCGGAACAGCATTTATCACTCACATGATCCAAGCTTTTTCTCATATTTTCTGTTATAAAAAATTCATAAATGTAGATTTTCTTAATTTCCGGAATAAAATTGAAAAATGGAAACATTTAAATTTTGATATTTTTACATCATTTTTAATAAACTTTTTAATAAAAATCAAGTTTGCAAAACAAAATTATTTTTTTTACTTTTTAATCGTCGTTTTGTAAAAAAAAGAGTTTAATTAAAAGAATTCGTTCAAAAATAATTAAGATAAATGATAAAAAATATTCAATTATTAAATTTTTTTTTTGTGAGGCGGAGCTTATAACGGAAAGAACTCATATGCGTGTGCTCCGTGAGCTAGCGCGGATTAGCATCTCAAAACGTTGGTGTGCTCTCGGCCATTTTGTGCTCTTTTTATCTGACTCTACAAATTTTTTTTTCATCATAGTTTTGTGTATTCTTTTAAATCGGGGGGGGGGGGGGGGGGTGTGTAGTTCATCACCAACTTCTATCATTATTCACGAATTTATCCTTAATTCGAAAAAAAAAGTAATAATCCGCATATATTTCAGCTTCTATATTTTACGTTTTTTTTTTTTTTTTTTTTGATTTTCGTTTTTGCTTTTTTATTATTAAAAATTTTCATTTATGTCTATCAAAGATTTATTTCAATATGATAACTGCATTGCGGAAAAATAGTAGCACCGAGGAAAATTATGTACCAAATAATAGTGGAATTGGAGGAATTGCTGGATCGGTGCTGAAAAAGCATCGAAAAAAGAAGAAAGCGATTCAAATAGTGCAAAGTAATCCAATTTTTGTTGTCTCAGCTGAAAGATCATCAACATCAACAACATTTGGAAATACGAATGAACTTTCGCCGTGTGGATCACCAAAGAATCCAAAAAGGCACAAAAAGAAAAGTTGGAGAGGCGAAAATGCGGCGAGAAAGTTGAGCGAAGCATTGCCGGCCGCATTACGAAGTCCTTCCCAAATATTAAGAAGATCGCGAAAACCACTTGGACCAAGTCTTAGCTGGGATCCAGAGCATCGAAGTAGATCGCCGTCAACAGCACGAAGTCGAATTCATTCAGATGGAAGCTCAGAAACCGGAATTATTGTTGACGAAAAAAAACGAAAATCGGATTCAAGTGGAATTATTGAAGAACCCCGATTTGACTTGGAAGTTACTTGTCTTCATTGCTCAATGGCAGCTGAATATCGCAGAAAAATGTTGAAGGCGAGTTTTTTCGAATTTATTTAAAAAGAAAAAAAGAAAAAAGAAAAAAATTGATTTTCATGAAGACATTTTCTCAAAAAAAAAAAAAACATGAATAACAAATGTTTCTCCATTTTTTTTCTTAAAAAATTGTGAATTTTTTTGAAAAAAAAACGAAATCATTCCCGGAACAAGAAAAAACCTTCTTCTTTATGAGAAAAATGTAAAATTTTGCTTGATTTTTAATTAATAAAATTTATGGTTTCTAAATTAATTAAATAAATAAAAATCATTTATAATTAATCTTTCTTTTTTTTTTTTTTTTTTGAAAAAGGAAGGAAATGGGGAAGGAAGAAAGTAGATTCATTTAAATAATATTTTTGCACATTTTCTCGATTTTCTATCTTCTTTCTTTTTTTCCCTGAAATTCTTCCTTCTCCTCCCTTTTTTCAAGAAAATTTGTTTGATTTCATTTTCAGACTGAAATTGAAAGTGCTGTAATGCGTTTAGCACGTCGACTTGGAAATGGTCGAACTGGTTGGAGAGATGAAAGTCCAACATCATCAATTTTGGTATCAAATACAAGCTCAATATCAGCTTCAGCAACAATTCATTCACATGTTATTTCATCGCATCATCGTGGAACAACACCGGATATTGTTGTCTCATCGATTAGTTCGGAAGACGAAGATCATGAGCAGAGTTTTGACCGATATACAAGTTCAGAACTTGGAAATTCGTTAGCATCAGAAGCAAGGTTAGCTTTCTTTATTTATTTTTAGATTTTATAAAATATTTATTGAAAATTGTTTAATATTTGCGTGTTTTCATGTAATTAGTAAAATATTTTATAAGAAAAAAACTTTTTTTTTTTTTTTTAATAATAATAATAATAATCCGAGCATTGATGTTGTAATAAATGAAAAATCATTAGTTAAAATGAAAAAAAAAGACGAAGAAGAAGAGAAAAGAAAATCCAACGAAGACGTTCACGAAGGATTAATACTTTTTGAAGCAAATCCTAATAGAATTAATCTTAAGAAAAAAAAAAAGAAAAAAGAAAAAGGAAACGCGCAAATTTCATAATCTTTAACATAGCACATTCATGTATTAAAATCTCTAATATTTTACCCTTTTTTTCTTTCTTTTTATTTAAATCAAAAATTGAAGAAAAAAAAAAGGAAAAATTTTAGAAAATTATGTTTTTAAAAAATATTTTTAATTACAAAAAATTTTCAGTTCTCCTGGATCATCAACATGTACAAGTCCAATGTTAGCCCGAAATAATAATGAAGTGACTTTTGATAGTCCTGGATCCGATTTAACACCTCCATCACCATTAAGACTTCAACCTCCATCGTTATTATCCCCATATCCTGACTCAGCATCACCACCACGATCGAACTCGGTTGATTTATCAACACTTCGTCGAGATATTGAATTGTTGTCTGTATCCTCTGGTGATTCAGATATTGCATCTGATACAGATTTTGAGCCACCAACACCAGCCGAATCAGTTCGAACATTTCGATCGAAAAGCCATGATCCATCAGCTTCAGATTCTTTACTTCGTCGACCGAGTCGTATTGAACATTTATCCGAATTATTCAGGCAAATAAAAACAAACAAAAGAAATGGTTATAAAAACAAAAATTAATTAAAAATTAGAAATGAAAATAATTAAAAAAATAAATTTTTTGAATTAAATATAATTACAGAAAAGCATTAGCTAAATCTCCAGTTGTTCGAAGAAGTGCTGTTGATCAAGAAAATCAGACAACTGTTAACAAGCATCGAAGTAGTCGATATTGGATGGAAGAAGAAGTTTGGAACGCGGTTCATTTTTTTTTGATTTTCAAATTTCAATATGCGGAGAAAAAAATTCATCAAATTATATTTAAAGATTCAACCTTCTGAACATATTTGGCTTCCATCTTCGACTGGATCTTCAGCTTCAGCGGATTCCGAATGTTATGTTGGAGAGAAAGATTGTCGCCGCCAAGGAGAGAAAAGACGATGTGCAGCTTGTCACGTTGTGGCTCATGTTGCATGTTTTTCTTTATTATCAAAATTGAACTTAAACTGTAAAACAACATTCCGCGATTACGCGGCCAAAAAATCGCCGTCAAAGGAATGTACAGATGGATTGACGGCTCATCATTGGGTTCATAAAGTAATTCAATTAATTTGAAATAATAAAAAATACGTTTTTTTTTTCAAATTTTCAGTGGAGACATGAAGGAAGATGCAATACTTGTGGAAAATCATTTCAACAAAAAATGTTTTTTCAAGGAAAAGAAAAAAAAGAAACAATTGCAGTTACCTGTTCTTGGTGTAAAGAATCGTATCATTTAAAAAATTGTTTTGTTCGAGAAAAACTTGAAGAAAGGTTTAAAGAAAGAAAAAAAAGAAGATTTTTTGTCAAAACAAAAAAAAATTGAAGATGTGGTCGAGGATCGTTGAAAGAAATGATTGTTCCACCGACATGGATTCTACGTTTAGCAAATAGAAAACGAAGTTCACATCGTCACAACAACAAAACGAATAAACATAAAAAATCATCGAGACAATTCATTGTGAAACCAACCGATTTATGGCAATCAGGACCATCTCAACCACTTTTAGTGTTTGTTAATCCAAAAAGTGGTGGAAATAAAGGATCAAAAGCATTGCATACATTATGTTGGCTGTTAAATCCAAGACAAGTTTTTGATATAACTTCATTGAAAGGACCGAAATTTGGGTGAATATTTAAAAAAAATTTTTTTTTAAATAAAATTAAAAAATATGAATTTTAAGATTGGAAATTTTCCGAAAAGTTGTAACTCAACTTCGAATTCTAGTTTGTGGTGGAGATGGAACTGTTGGATGGGTTTTATCGACTTTGGATAATGTTTTCCCAACTTTTTTTTTTTAAATAATTTTCTATTTTTTAATAGTTGAATTGGCCAACTTATCCACCAATGGCAATAATGCCGTTAGGTACAGGTAATGATTTGGCAAGATGTATGGGATGGGGCGGAGTTTTTTCTGATGAACCAATGAGCCAATTATTACAAGCAATTTTACATGAAACGTCTGTTACACATTTAGATAGGTATTCAATAAAAATTCAAAAGAAAAATTCGAATATATTTGAATAGATGGAGAATTGATGTTGAGCCAAACACCGATTGTGTATTAGATGGAGAAGAAGATGATGGAATGCAATCAGCTCTTCCATTAACAGTTATGAATAATTATTTCTCAATTGGGGCTGATGCTCATGTTGCACTTCAATTTCATCATTCTCGAAGTGCAAATCCTCAAATGTTAAATAGTCGTCTAAAAAATCGAATTGCTTATGGTGGTCTTGGAACGATTGATCTTTTTAAAAGAAGTTGGAAAGATTTGAGTGATTATATAACTTTAGAAGTAATTTTAAACAAATTATTCGTTATCTTTTTTATTTCTTTTCTTTTCTTTAGTGTGATGGAGTTGATGTTACACCAAGAATTAAAGAACTCAAGCTTCATTGTATTCTTTTTCATAATATTTCCTATTATGCTGGTGGAACAATTCCATGGGGAGAAAGTTCAGACTCAAAAACCAGTTGTTGTGATGGAAAAGTTGAAGTTCTCGGATTTACTACAGCAACTTTGGTAAAAAAAAATCAATAATTTTAATTGAAAATTAAGATTTGAATTAATATTTTTTGAAGGCCGCATTACAAATGGGAGGAAAAGGTGAAAGAATAGCACAATGTTCAAGGGTTTATGTTAAAACAAATAAAGCAATTCCAATGCAGGTAAATCGATCAATCAATCAAAAAATCAATAAAATAAAATGAAATAAATATTCAAGGTGGATGGAGAACCATGTTTATTAGCTCCATCAATTATAAATTTAAATTTTCATAGTAAAGTTCCAATGTTAAAAAGAGAAAAGAAAACGCCTTGTACACCAAATTTGATGAGAAGAAATACAAGAATGGGACATCGAGATTCATTAATTCAATCAACTTCTCTTATTATTCAATTACCTGTTATTGTTGTAGGAAGAGCTGATTTTGATACCTATAAAGATTGTTTTGAACGATTAAAAGATACAGGTAATAGACCAACAAAAAATCAATAAAAAATCAATATTTTTAGCTTACGAAATTGGAATTGTCAATATTGAATCAGAAGCTGAACTTGATTCTGCTCGTATTCATATTCAACGATTATTAGTTGAACATAATTCATTACCTTATGAACCTGATAAAAATTGGAGATTTTTAGATTGTAATTATTTTTATTTTTTTAATAACAATTAATTAATTAATTAATTAAAAATAATTAAGATGTATCGAATGCTGAAGAAGGAACATTTCGAGTTTCTCGTCAACAAGAACAAGTTCAAAGTGTTAGTGATGTTTGTAATACGGATGAATGTTTATTGATTCTTGATCATGCATTTCCATCAATTACCGATCGAGAAGCTGTTGAATTATTTCAACAACCAAATATAAACACGTAAAATCAATCAATCAATCAATCAATCAGTCAATTATTTTCCTTCTTCTAGATCTGTTGGGGTTTCATCTTCATCCACATCAACTACAACAACAACAATCCGATATCATAATTCTAGACGAATTTCTGAAACTTTAAGAATTGTGCTGAGTTCAGATGCACAAGAAACTCATTTGTAGAAGATTTTCACTTTATTCTAAATTTTATCAATTTAATTTTCATTTATTTTTTGGAAATTTATTTTAGGATGAAGTTGCTGATCTCGTTTGTTTTTAATTTTTTTTTAGTTTTCACAGGTTTTTTTTTTCTTAATAAAGCTACGCATATAATTTTTTTGTGATTTGGCCTTGTAAATAAAAAATATATTTATTATTTTTTTTCAATTCGAAATAAAAATTATTACGGTAAGGTTTTTGACTAAATAATGCTTGGCTAATTGTTACATTATTGAAATGTTTTCATTCGTTTAAACTTCTTAAAATTTAGAGCATCGTTTATCACTCTGATAAACTTCTTTTTTATTAAAATCCCTGATTTTTGCAAATAAGGGAAGGAAGTTTGTCACGTAAAAGAATTAGACTTACAATAATATTTGTTTTGAATTCAACCAGGGAAAGTTTGGAGTTTTTTTAAGTATCCAAAATTGGTGAAATTGTAGAGTCGCCTAATTTGAGCTTTAAATCTTCGTATGGAAAGTAACAAAGTCTCAAAATACTTCGGAAATTAAGTTTGAGCTCATTTGGGTTTTTAACTTTGTTAGATGAAAAATTAGATTAGTTTTACAAATTTTTTAAATGCCGCTTGTTTAAGAATTTTGTTAAATTTGACAATTTTGCAACTGAAAAATTCAAGAGTGAATCAAAAAACAAAACTGGGTTAAAAGTAAAACACGGTTAACACTCTTTCGACACCTGAAAATGGGCTTTTCTAGATTGTTCAGTTAAATTTTATTTTTAAAATAATATTTGTTTTAGCTTTTGCAATGCTGTCAAAAAATAATTCGACGAAAAACCCAGTTTTAAACAATTTATACGAAAAATCCCTTATTAAAAGTAATAAAAATAGCAGCTTCATATGGCCGAGTTTTTGAAATGTTCGGCCGCAGTACAAGAATACTAAATTACACCGCTCATTTCTTGAACTGTGGAGCAAAATATTCATTTTTTTCCCATTTTTTAATTTCTTTTTTTAAATTTGTGACAAACATTTGTTTAATTTAACTAAAATTATTTGTTATTTTATTATAAGTTGTGTTATGAAATTTTAAAAGTATGATAATCTCGTGTTTTCTTGTAAATCTTATTTTTTCGCAAACAAATTAAAAAATTGCGTCATTTTTTGTTGTTTTGCTTCATTTAAAAATAATAAAATCTTTTAAACCTTTTTATTTATAAAAAATTTTAAAAAATTCTTAAAAAATGTTTATTTTATTGATTTTTAGACAAAATGGCGTCACCACAGCAGTTGACACCTGAAAATGAGTTTTCTCAACCAATTCCACAAACGAACCCAGGATCATATGAAGAACTCCATCGAAAAGCTCGAGATGTCTTTCCAACATGTTTTGAAGGAGCAAAACTCATGGTTAACAAAGGATTAAGCTCTCATTTTCAGGTTTTTATTTTCATGTAATATAAGTTAATTAAAACACGTTTTCAGGTATCTCATACGCTTTCTTTGTCTTCAATAAATACTGGGTATCGGTTTGGAGCTACTTACGTCGGCACTAATCAAGTAATTATTTTCCAAGTGTTAAATTTAATTCAAAAAAAAGTTTTAGATTGGTCCGGCTGAAGCATATCCAATCCTTCTTGGAGATACAGATGTAAATGGAAATACAACCGCTACAATATTACATCAAATTGGTAGATAAAAGTATTAAATTGATTTAAAAAAAATTTTTAAAGGAAAATATCGGTCGAAAATTCAAGGACAAGTTCAACAAGGAAAATTAGCTGGTGCACAAGCAACTATTGAGCGAAAGTATTATTTCTTTTGTGTTTTAATGATGGTTTTTTTTGTTCAGAGGTCGCCTCACTACTTTAGGGATCACGTTGGCTAATATTGATGTAGTTAATGAAACAGGAATTTTGGTTGGACAACTTCTTCGACGACTGACACCGCGTTTCGATATTGGAACTGAGATCGTTTATCAGTATGGGAAAAACATACCTGGTAATTAAGTTTTTATTCAAATTGAATTGCATTTTTATTGTTTAGGAGGTCAAATTTCTGTTCTCTCTTATGCAGCCAGATATACTGCTAACCATTTTACTGCAGCTGCAACACTTGGAGCTTCAGGTTTATTCATAAAAATAATAGTATTCAATAATTTTTTTAGGGGCACATTTAACATATTATCATAAGCAACATGATAATTTACAGTTTGGAGTAGAGTTTGAATGTAATGCTAATGTGGGAGAGGTAATTGACTTGATCACGAATTAAAAAAAAAAAGACGAATACTATTTCAGGCAGTAACAACAATTGCTTATCAAGCTGAACTTCCAGAAGAAGGAGTAACAATGCGTGCAAGCGTAGACACAAATTGGTATTATTTTTTTCATTTCAAATAATTTTAAAGTGAACATTTTTTTAAAAACAAATACTTTTAAAAACTCTAAGTTTTAAATAAAAAATCATTTTCACACAATAAATATAACAAATAATTAGGTCTGTTGGTGGCGTTTTCGAAAAACGACTCAGTCAACAATTGCCATTTACATTGGCTCTTTCTGGAACTTTCAATCATGTTAAAGCAGCAGGAAAGTTTGGAATTGGACTTGTAATTGGTTAAATGTTTCCTTTGAAGTTTTGTTAATTAATTATTCATTTTCATCCTTTTTTGCCTTCATATTATGCGTTTTTGGTTCAATTAAGTTGTTATTTTCATTTAATGTTTCTTTTTTGTTTTTGAACGTCTTCCTTTTTCTTCTTATTATGTTTCTTTCCGTTTTAGCAAAATTAGAAAAGTAGAAAATATCAATTATAGGATCAATTTAAAATTAATCATCCCCATCATTTCAAAAAATGGTTTTTTTTGTTGATGTATTGACAGAACTATGATTTTATTTCGTTGTTACACACAAGTTCTTAAAGTTTTTGAAAAGATAATTCTGAAAGGATTTTGAAAGAGTTATCATTCCATCACTGATTATTTCTGTTTGATTTTTTAATAAATAATAGTAGTTAACTTACAGAAACAATTTCAATTACCAAAAGTTTAACAATGTTTTAGAAATATCCGTTAAAATTCTTAAAAACGTTCTGAAAAATGATCAAATTCAAGTTATGAAGTTTAGGGCAGTAAGGCTTTTGAAACGCGCGAAGAAAAAGTAGGAACAAAATTCGAATTTTTACCAATTTTCAAAACATTTCAATTTTGCTAAATTCTTTTGAATTTGAAACTTCATCGAGAATCTAGGTTTCTCATTTTCTTTCATTTCTCTTCCATGCAGGTTAATGGATGGGTTACTGTAATAGCTCAAATTTAAAAAGCCGCTTCAACTTCACTTCACGTTCAGAAAAAAAAAAACAAATTAAGCTGTTTATCTGTTTATGTTTATTGGTGAAAGTTTCAAACAGCTAAAAATGAGAAATTCTCTTCTCTTCTTTTGTGACCTTTGTTTCTTTTCCTCACTGTGACTGAGCACAATCCCACATTTTCTCCATTTGAACTCCATTTACATATTTCGTTCAGATATTTCGAGTTTTTTGTTTATGGAAATGGAAGGAATTCCATCGGAAAAACTCTCAGTTGAAAATCGAAAAAAACTGGATCGATTTCGTGATTTTGAATTTTTCTAGGCTCACTTTTATTGATTTTTTTCTTCTTTGTGTGTAACTTTTTAAATTTTTAAAATTCAAAAAAAAAAAGAAAAAAATTATTTTTAGACACTTTTTCAGGTATAATTTGGGAGAGTTTCATGTGAAAATTTGTGTATTTTCTTCAGTTTTTTTTTACGACGCGACTTGCAAACGCGTTGGACTAAAGTGGAAGATGCAGAGGAAGGAGAGAAACTGTTAACATCGCATTCTTCCATTAGAACTCTTTTTTAGAGAGGATGTTAACCGTAACTATTTTTGCTGTTTCATTTATCTTTGATTGAATTTCCTCTCTCAAAATGTTTTACTGTCTAATTGCTTCAAACCGAATCTTTTCATTTGTATTTTTCTATCATCATCAAGAACTATAATTATGTTTTTAGACAAGGAGTTTTTCGTAAATGGCGATCGTTTGACTTGCGATGGCCAAGAGACTTTTGACCGTCTACGCGATCAATTAAAAGAAAACATGCTTGTTGATGATCGTGGCTGGGAGTCTAAGATATGATTTCATTTAATTTTTCCTAATGAGTGCTATTAAGTTTTTTTTCGAGTTTACAAACATTTTTTTTTAAAATAATTTTATTTTTCAGAAAGAAATGGAGGAATACGACGCGAAAACGTTTATTGAGAAAGCTCGGTTCAATCACAGTCAATCGCCGCCAGACATCATTCAAGCAGCCGAGAACTTGTGGTTTGCCGCGGTCTATGCTGTGAAGAAGCTGTTCCTATTGTCCGAAGGTAATATTTATTGCTTATTGGATGTTTTTATCTGAAGGTTTCAGGTATCGATATCAAAGTAAAAGTAGAGGAAATGTTGGAGAAAATGTTGGATCAGGGAGTGATCCAAGAAAATAATTCAGCGATTTATTACAATAATAATGAGAAATAATAACAAAAAATGAGGTCTCGATGTAACAGGGAAAAGCAATATAACGTGTCACCTCCCGGCGGCACTTCAACTCGAGAGTTTTTTCTCAAAAACGGCCCAAACTATTTTAGGCCACTCATCTACCGTACCCCGCCGACATTCGTTTCGGGGCACCTTAATTCCCTCACCTCGTGTGCCTTTACTTCGCCCGCTGACACTATTTAAGTTTATGTTTTATTGCACAGTTGTTTTATATTTATTTTTAGTTAGAATTTGTTGGTTTATTTCTCTTAAAACTATTAAGTAAATTTAAGTTGTACTCGAGTGTTTATGGTTCCACTTATTTCAAACGGAGTGAATATGACAAAAAATTGTTGATTTTTGGTTTGTTAGAGCATCAAAATTGAAAAAATTGTAAACTTTTTAATGGTAAATTTGCAATAAAAATCATTGAAAATGATTGAAAAATGGGTGAAAGGGTGCCCCTGTGACAACGCTTATTTTACTGCTAAAACGATTTTAATTTATAGAAAAGAAATTTAATATTCATTCGATCTATCGATTTTTAATAAAACATGAATCTGGAATATTTTCAAAAATTGAATAATCTGAATTTCCAGCTTGCATTTCTGGAAACCAATATTCTTTTCGAAAAAGTCCAGTACCATCTGAATTCTTAATAAAAATATATTCCCAACCATAATCGAATTCTGAAAAAAAAGTATTCAAGGAAAAAAAAAAGAAAAAAGAAGAAGCAAACTGTTATCAATTGAAGAATAAGCTCGAATCAATGTTGGATGTAAATTTTCAATTATAATATTTGCTGATAATTCTCCTTCATATAAATTGACTTTGATTAATTCGTTATCAATTTTAAATGATTCAACTCGATCCGTTTTTTTTATTTTTTCAAGGCCAAAACTTAAATTTTTTTCTCAAATTTTTGTTTTTTAGAAAAATGAAACTTACTTTTTCAAAAAATCGTCATATCCAATTGATTGCCTGGTACAACCAGTTTTATTAACCAAAAATAAATGATCCTCATAGACAAAATATGATCTTTGCCAATCTTCACCATTTTTTTCAATTCCAATTCGATGAAATAATCGTTTATTTTTTGAATCTTGATACCAATTGATTCCAGTTGAACGACTCTTTAAATTTAAATTTGTAAAAATTTTAAAAAATTTAAAAAACCTCTAAATCATCTTTTGATCCTGTTCGATTTGTTAATTTAAGAATTCCTTTATCACAATGTTGATCAATATCATAAATAAAATATGTATTATTGATTGAAGATGAATGAGAATATTCTTCAGCTAAATTTAAAAATAAAAAAAAGAATTGAAAAAAAAAAGAAGGAAAAACATTACAATTAATAACTGAATAAATAATACAACCTGAAGCAAATCCAATGAAAATTAAACCAACAATTACTTTTATAATTAAAGTTGCCCACTAAACGAGCAAAATTTAATTGAAAAATGACAAATCAAGAAAAATACCGCTGATTGTTCACTTCTTTCAATAATTGAAATATCATCCCCAAAATCAATATCAGAAAACGATGATTTTCGTGAAACTTTTCCAGAACTCGACATTTTCTTTTTAGATCCTAATATTTTTGTTGGATAATTTTAGAACAAATAATTATTGATTTTTTGTCTTCTTATCAGATAATTTTCCTCTTTTTTTATTCCTCATCATTTTTATCATTTTAATGATATTTGAAAACACGAAAATTGAATTTCGATTTTTGTTCTAAAATGATTTTTAATCAAATAATGAGAATCGAATTTAAATAAAACCATCATCAAATAATTTTTTTCTAAAAAAAGCTTTTCAAATTTAAAAAAAAATGAAAAATTTTTATGAAGATTTGTTCAAAAGAAAAAAAATTGAATAATATAATACAAAAAAATATTGAAAAACAAAAAGAAAAAAAAAAGAAACAAAATTTTATTTTTTGTAATTTTTTGATGATGGTAGTAGTCGATTCATTGGTGGCGGTAAAACAGCATTACGAAGAGGATTTGCCGGTATCAATCTTTTTACTTTCGAATCTTTTGATTTATTTTTTCGATTATCGACCGCAGATAACGTTGAACTCTTTCGAGCAAGTGAATGAGGTTCACTTTCTTTCTAAATTTTTCTTTCAAATAAAAAATAAAAAAAAGAAAGAAAAAAGTTCACCTTGATTTTATAAAAATTCAACCCCTTTGAAATGACATATTTTTCTCCACCAGGCACATCCATTGGTGTTGGTGCAAATCCTTTTGATAAAGTTTCCTAAAATTATTTTTAAAATTTAAAATTTTGTAAAACTTAAAAAAATAAAATCAATTGACTGACCATTGCCGTTTTTTCATCCACATTTTTATCAACATTTTGTAATTGAACATTATATTTCTTACAAATATCATGAAGTTCTTGAGATGATTGTGGACGAATACTATCAAAATCCATTGGATCAGTTAATTTTCCTCCAATTTCATTTAATTTTGTCATAATTATATTAAATAACATCAAATAATCCGGACGATCAGCATATGATAATCTATTTAAATGCTCGTAAATTGGATTAAATGCTTTTATTAATCTAAAAATTAATTTTTATTAATAAAAAAAAGAAAATAAAAATGAAACGAACGGATCTTTATTAATAGTTTGATCAATCAATTCAATTTTCTGAATTTCAACTTTATCTGGATGAACTGTTCCAGACCATGGAAGATCAACTCTCATTTCAATTATCATATAAAACCATGACCAAAGATCGTCAACTCTTCCAAGCTCAAAACGTTTATGCATGTTTAATGAACAATATCTCATTGTTCCTCGAAATCGACACTTTAGAAAACAAAAATCTCATTTTTTTTTTGGTTTTAAAACAAAAAAAAAATTAATTGAAAACTTGTGATCTTGGATTTCGAATGATCCATTCTTTATCATTATAACGAGCGTAGCGTCGTGACATTCCAAAATCAAGCAAAAAAACAATATGAGAATTATGACAATTATCAACCGCCATATTACATGGTTTTAAATCACGATGAACATAACCAACTTCGTGAAGCTTGAAATTAAAAAAAAATTGAATTAATTTTTTTTTTAGAAAAAATTACAGTTTTTATTGCAAATAATGTTCGAACAGCAACTCTTAAAATAGTTGAATCAGAAAATTTGTTATTCAACTGAAATGATTCTTTTCTTTTTTAAAATTAAAATTCAAAAATTATTTTCTAAACCAATTCTGAAACTTTTGTCATATCAAATCCACAAAGTGTCATTATCAAAAATCGATAATTATTTATATCAACACCGTCGTCATAAATTTGTATTGCAGCTGGTTGTCCGCGCATCAATTCCATGACTTCTTTTTCAATTTTTAGAACACTTTCTTGACTTGCTTTTTCAATCGAAAAAATCAAACGTTTTTTTTTCGATTAAAATCAAAAAATTACTTTCATTGCTGCTTCTCGTCCATCTTTTATATTTATTACATGATAAACTTTTCCGAATTGTCCTTTTCCAACTTCTTTAACTAAAGCCCAAACATCTTTTATAAGCTTAAAAATGAACAAAAAAAAAACACAAGTTTTTTGGAATTCGGAAATATTTACCACATCCATATCAATACGGATACTTTCAGTTGGAGCACATTGATCTTCATCTTCGCTCATTTTGCCAAAAAAAAGTCTGATTTGATTTAAAAAATTGAGAAATAAAAAAAATGAATTTCTTTTCAAAAATTATTCAACTTTTTCCCTTTGAAAATAGGTTAAATTTCAATTTTTTATTCGATCTTAACATTTTATAGGGCGAAACATGGTTTTTTTTATTTATAAAAAATACTTTTTCTTTAATAATTTTTATGTAAAATAATCAATAACACAAAGATGCTTTTGATCAACAAATTTAAAAATTAAAATTAAAAAAAAAGAAAACAAAAAATAAAATTTGTTTTTAAATAAAAAAAATAAAAATGTTTAACAAGAATGAATAGTTTGACATATAAATTGTGGTTTACAAAGTCGAATAATTTGATCAATTTCCTTAAATAAATCAAAAACAATTAATTTTTCAAAGAAACGACAAATTTGTCCATTTGGAATTATTGATTTTTTCAATTCTGCCAATTTACACTTTTTCTGAAATTTTCAAACTCTGATTAAATTTGAGAAAAAAAAGAAAAAAGCTGACAGAAAATTTTTTTTTCAATTTTAGTCGAATTATTTCTTTGTAAATATTCACGGCAAACTTGATTCGACCAACTGTTGCTTTACATCCCAAACATTTTGGACTCAGCGCCTAAAAAAAAAACTTTTTCTTTTCAAAATTTTTTAAGTTAAAAATTTGACTTTTGGAATTTTCGGAAGTGGAATACTTGGCAACGTAAATAACGGAAAACTAATCGTTGTAAAAGTTGGAAATTTTTTCGAATTTTTTTCCGAAAATCTTTGATGAATCGGCAGTTTAATTGGGTCTTGGCTAATATTTAACTTTTGATCAAAAACCTGAAAATATCTGAAATTTACTAAAAAAAAAAAAGAATAATTTTTTACTTGGTTTTCAGCATTTTCAATATTTGAATTCGACACAAAATAAAAAGAAAATGAAAAAAAAAGAAAAAAAATCAATTGAAATTTCATTCCAACCAAGTTTCAGACTTTTTTTTTGAATTTGTTTCTTCATTTTTTAATTTTTTTATCAATTTTTTTACAATCAAAACAGTTGTTTTGCTCAAGAATTTTTAAACAATAAAAATGATTAAAAATTAAATTCAAAAAGAAAAAAAACAATTTTTTGTCGTCATTTAAAAAAAAATTGTATTTTAAAAGCTTAAGCTTTTACCCAACAAATTATTAGTGATAGGTAAAATTTTAAATTTTGTTTTTTTTTAATTTTTCAAAAATTTATTACCCAAAAAAGCGATAAAATAAAAAATTAAAAAAGAATTTACCAGTAAAAGTAAAATAAACGAATCGAGAAAATGAATGGAGCGGAAAAAAAATAAGAAAAACTTATTTTTTTTTGAGGTAAAAAATGACTAGAAAAAAAGAAATAAAAAATTCCGGTCAACTGATTTGAAATCAAAATTAAATAACAACGCTTTTAAATGTTGGCGATGGTGTTAAATGTTCGTCTCGAATACCGGAATCAATTGAGGAATTTGATGATCTTAAAAAGACATTTTTTAATTATTTATTGATTTTTTTTTTGAAATTTACCGATTTTTTTTTGTTTTTTGTGGAAGAGTCATTGTCGATGCATTTGAAAGTGAATTTGTTGGTGAACTAAAAATCAAAATAAAAATGTTTTTTTAATTGAAAAAGAAGAAAAAGAAAAAGAAAACTGACTGTGTTTTACTTGTCGATTCGGATGATGAAGTATCGGATAATTCCGATGATCCGTCATCAGAATTCACATGAAGTTGTCGACCATTTCCAATATTGATTAATTGTGTTCTTGATAAAACATCCGATGGTCGACGAATCACTCTACGTGGTCCAAATCGATTACTACTACGGGGTGGAATTGGAATTCGAAGAACTGAATTTTGACGAGAAAAGAATTGAGGTTGATCATCATCCACGTATAAATGTGTTACAGCTGACATTGAAGCTGAAAATCCAGAAGCCGAATCGACATCAAATTTATCCTAAAAAATAAATTCAATAAAAGAAAAAAAAGGAAAGGAAAAACCTCTTTTTCATGTTCCTCTTCATCATAATATTCAGTTATGCTATTCTGTGACATTGTTTTCCTTAGTCGATCTTTTTTGATCTCATTTATTTGGTCACCAAGTGTCAGAAGCTGTTGCAGCAATGTCATGTCGTTCTCCATCAAAGAGAACTGAAAAGAAAAAATTGGTCATTTTGCTTTATTACGCAATTTTGTACAAAATCAACATAATGGCGTAATTAGGTAGTCTCGTTTAAAAATCTTTTTCTTTTCTTTTCTTTTTGTGTTTTGTTTCTTCAATATTTTATCGCTCATCATAAATTTCTGAACATTCCATTCATTTCAATTTCGAGTCCAGTTATTCCTGTTGGCCGAAAAACATTTTTGGCGCTTTTTTCATTTTCGATTCGGTAATTAGGAAAACGAAAAATATTTGGATTTGGTTGAAAGAAAGAAAGAAGGAAAGAAGGAAAGAAAGATGGCGTCAATAAGATAAATGACACAACTTTTTTGAATTCAAAAAAAAGAAAAGAAAAGAATTTATTAAAATCTTCCTTTTTTTTTTTTCGTTTTTCTAAATTTTTTGTTTTGTTTCTCGTCATTTACAAATAAGAATATGAAATATCCCAGCTGCTGGTGTATGTACATATGGATTCGTATTTATTATTGAATGTGCAGATGGAAATCGGGATATGGTTTGATGTTTAATACATCCACCCACCCACCACTTTTGGTTGATTCATCAATGCAGCTGTCTACAACCAATTTTGTGCATATTTAATTTGATTTTCTTTCGATCGCAAAAAAAATGCTTTCAAATTGTGCACAAATCAAAAAAGAAGGAGGAAAATGATGGAAAAAATGGAATTTTCGAACATTTTTGTGTAAAATTTGTTGAAATTCAATATTCGAAAAAATAAATAAACGAGCCAAAAACAAATTTCAACACAATTTGTTTCTCAATTTTCATTGAATAAAAGAGAGAGAGAGAGAGAGAGAGAGAGAGAGAGAGAGCGCGATTTTTAGACATTCGAAATTTTCCCTCATTGAAAAAAAAAAAAAGAATGGGATAATTTGTCTTTGAATGTTATTTCAAGGTTAATCACTTTTTATTCATTTCAACCGAGATTTTCTTTTTTTTTTAAAAAGAATGTAAATTGATATTTATATGTACAACAAACGGGCCACCCCGATATTTGACTTTATTCTTTTTTGATGCCACATCAAATATTCTTTATAAATGATGGATGCACCTTTTTATTTAATAAACTTTCCCCCTTCCCTTCCCTTTTTTTATTGTAAATAGTAAAAGAAAAAAATAGTGTAGAATTGAGCTAAATTAGACAAAAATGTAATATGATATTTAGATTTTCTTCTAAATAAATCCCCTCTTCAATTTTAGAAGAAAAAAAAACGGATTTTTTCTCAATTATTTTTCAATAAAAATGTTCTTTAACATGAATAAATAAATCAAAGAAAATTTCCTTTTTTGTTTTCTTTTCACACATAATCGGAGCAAAAGTGTTTGTTCATTTTCCTTTTATTTTCTCTCGATTCTCAAAGGATCAAGAATTTTGTAAAACAAATCTCGTATGGGTTTATGTAGTATTTATTATATTTATTATGTTTCTATTATTTGTTTTCTCATAAATTATTATTGATTTATGAATAAAAATAAGAAAATGTTTTTGAAGAAATTCAAACTAACCATTTTTTCTCGAATTTGATCAAATGTTGATGACGACTCATTTTTGTTTTCATTTCCATCCTCGACAATAATTGATGTCGATGTTGATAATGTAGTTGGATCTTCTGTGTCTTCTAAGCTGCAAAAGCTTCGAGCTTTTCGGTATCGTTCAAGGCGTCGAATTCGATTGGCACAAATTGCTCGATATGTTTCAAGATCTTCCATTTCGTTTTTTTAAGTTGAATTTAACCAAAAATCTGAAAATTTAACACTTGAAAAAAGGGTTTTTTGAAATAAAAACCAAAAATGGTTTTTGTTTTTTTTGAAGAAAAATGGTGTTACAATATAAACAATTGTTGATAAATCTCAATTATTAATGAGAAAAAGAAAAAGAAAAAAAGAAGCAGAAATTGTAACATAGTTTGATTAGTTTTCATTTTCTTCTTAATATTCTTCGTCTTTTTATTACTACAAACAAATCTTCGATTGAAAAAAGAAAAGACAAAAACTACCTTGATGAAGGAAGAAATACAACACAAATATGTGATTAGCTATTGATGGGCAAATCATCTATTTCTTCTTATTTTACAATACTATTTTTCATCTCATCAATATGATTAGCTGATGAAGGCAAAAAAAAAAGCAGAAAAAAGAAATGAGGAAATGTTAAACTGGAAATGAAAACATTTTCTCTAATTCCTTTCTTTCTCTCTCTCTCTCTCTCTCTCTCTCTCTCTCTTTCCCTTTCTTTAAATTTTTTAAATTTTTTAATTAAGATTCGAAAATGTGTTTTTTTTTGTAAAACAAAGAAAAAAGATTTTTTTGAGAGGCTTTTTCGAATTTTTTTTTTTTTTTTTGGTGTTACGTCTCATTCAACAAACATAATTACGGTATTGAGTTGGTTGAATGTAGAGCCAAGGACGTCAAACAAAACAAAAAACCAAATTAAGCGTGGGGTTGCGGGGAAAATTGGCGCCGCAAAACAAAAAAAAAACGAGAATAAGAGCCGAAGATTTATATCATAATTGGTTTGATAATTAGTAAAATGACTTGAAAAGAATTCGCCGAAATACGCAAAAAAAAAATGGGAAAAGGCGGGGGTGGCGGTGGCTAGAGCGCGATATATAAACAATGAAATGAAACGACCATTTTTTGATGATGAAAATGATGACTTAAATTGAAATGGAGAAAATGAAGAGAAAAATCAAGAGGCGGTTTATGGACATCGTCTAAGACGAAAAAAGAAAAAGCGATTGAAGGGGAGAATGAAGGAAGGAAGGGAAAATGTGTGATGTAGTGGTTTGGCTTGGCTTGCTTGGTGTGTGTGTGTGAGGCGATTTATTTGAAGATTGGATCAAATCAAGTAAATAGGCGAAAACAAGATGAGAAATATTTAGGAGAGAATATTTGAACGACGCAAAAAAAATTTATACGGCAAAAATATAATAATTATGTGATGTGTTTTATAATAAAAAAGATTGGCGAACAAACGGGAAAAAAATGAGCAGCTTGTGAATTGAGATAACATCTTGGATCTTATAAAAACTGAAATCTCGACAACAGATGGACATTCAATATCCTCTTCTTCTTAATAAATATTAAGAATTTCGCAAGAAAACAAAAGGAAAAGAAAAAAGAAATTTGAACAAGTAAAAATTGTAAAACGAAAATTGTTGAGGACTAAGTCGACGTCGTCGTCGTCGAATTGGTTATTATAAATATCCCCGTCTGTTCAACCTAGTAAAATGAATATTTCTCATCTGGGTTGGTGGAATAATGGTGGATGAATGTTGGTTTTCCCTCTTGGCGAACATACAAATAACAATTAACAATTATGGTGACCGAATGAAGAGTTTTGACACCAGCCATCGGTTGACATGTAAACTACCCTTTCTCTCTTTCTCTCTCTCTCTCTCTCTCTCTCTTTTTTCATAAAATCAATAAAAGTTAATTGAAATATGAAAGGGGAAAACTCATCTGGAGACGAAATATGAATTCTATTGAAATTCAAAATTTTGAAGTTAATTAGGTGTCAATTAAAAAAAAAAATTTTTTTCTCGGTCAAAAATAAAAAAGGAGTTTGTTTGAAATTTGAAAAAATCAAAAAATACCGTATTATAGAATTAATTAATTTTTATTGAAAATGTAAACTTGAATTTGTGATTGATTCCCATCCCATCAGCAAATGAACAGCCAATAATGATAGAATCAATTAGTTTCTTCTCACATGATGATCATACAAATTATAAGAATAAAATTCGATGAGAAAAATAATATTTGAAATAAATTTCAAATATTAAATAAAAAGCAAAAAAAAACATGGAAAATTTCGGAAGAAAAAGAAGAAAGAAGACACATTTTTATCGCTGATCAGATAAATCAAAATGTGCGAGACTTTCGGATCTCTGCAGAGTGTATTTTTAATAAAATGACAAATAACTCGTGTTATGCGTTGACATCATTTTACACCTACTTACGTATCCACATCAAAAAAGAAAAAGTGGGCGGTCCTATGCTCTGCAGTGGGGTAATGGGGGGGGGGGGGGGAGGGGCGGAGGCTCAAAGGGTCATTCATTATTTAGAAGAAAAAAATCGAAGAAGGAAAAAGAGAGAAGATGACGAAAAAAGTAGTCAATGATAAGAATATTTTGTTTTTGATTTAAATTTTGATATGATTTTAATAATATCATTGATAAGAAAACACTTCTTTTTTCATATTTAATTAATATTAAAAGTGTTATTAATCAAAAAATGGTTTTAAAATGATTAAAAGATGACAATTTTAAATAAATTTATGTTTGAAACAAGAATTGAAATCAATAAAATAAAATAAATTTGATTATTATAATAAGAAAAGAAAAGAAAAGAAAAGAAAAACAGAAAATTTACATAAAAATCACAATCGAATTTCAATGAAGACCATCTTCTCATCTCCATCCCCTCCCTCGTCCCGTCCCGTCCCGCCCGCCCGCACCAATCGAACCATAGAAACCTTGAACATCTGTCACCTCCTTCTTTTTATGTTAACTGTCACAATAACAAAATGATTTGCTCCTCGAATCAAATTGAGTAAAATGAAATGGGAAAAATGTACTTGAGAATAAAAAGAGGGGAAAAAACTACAATGTTCCACCACCACCACAGGAGATCAATTCGTCTACGAATAAATCGATATTTTATTCAACTTAAAGAATCCTTGATTTATTTGACTTTTTGGCTGATTTTTTGTTTTTTTTTTGGCACCTTTCAGTGATCTATTTGTTGGTATTATGTAAATAATTAATAAAAAAAATATTCATGAATAATGAATAAACAAAGCATGTCAACACTGGATGTGTCAAAATTTTTTTTTATTCACACATTGAAAAGGATCAACAAGATAAGTTTCGTCGCCTTTTTTTTCATTGAAAAACTTTAAAAAAAAATCAATAATTTTTTTATTTTGATTTATGAAAAAAAAAATACTAAAATGTTCATAAATGATTGATTAATGGATTAATCAATATCAATCAATATTAGTTTTAATTAATCCTTACAAAACCCAAATGTTTTTTGTTTTATTTTTAATATTTGAGTTGTCACATCATACAAAAAGATTAAGAATCGAAATATTTTACAAAATCTAACAAAAACAACAAGAAAAAAGTGAATTCATATCAAATAACAGATGTAGAATACATAGAATTATGATTGATTGATGAATGAATACCCCTCCATTCTCCCCTCCTTCTTTCTCCTCCTCCTCTATCATATTTTTAATAATAACACTTTTTGGTTTCATTGAAAATAAATAAAAATCTTTTATACTTTTTATATTCATC